>VZTJ01003185.1:881112-983988 GCA_013397795.1 Orthonyx spaldingii
TTTTTTTAAGCATGAAAGACATAGATTTGTGGATCTTTTCATGTTTCATGGAAACATGAAACAATTCCAGCTTTCCTGGGCATGGTTTTCCTGGGTGCTGGAGAAATTATAGAAAATTCATTTTTATATCTATTTCAGACTCTGATTTCTTAAACATAGACATGTCAGAATATCTGGAAGATTTTATCATAAAGAAATAAACAATAATCCCTTTCCTCACAGATAGTAAATTATACAACAACAACTTAACTTCTGTGGCAGGTCTTTTTATCAGAAATTAATTTACAATCTTCATGACATTTCTTCCCAAAAAACACTCACACACTATCACTAAAGCTGGAAATATTCCATATTTATGGAAAATTAATTTTTTTGTATGAATGAGTGGCAACTTTCCAATATCATGTATGACATCCCTGGAAAAAACCACAATTTTGTTAAGAAAAAAACCCATCCTTTTTCACTGGTAGCTTTAGAGTTTTTGTTTTATTTTTGACAAATTATACCAATTTCCAAAATTTAAAACCAAAATGTTGATCTCCCTACCCCCTGTATCATGTCCCTTTGCCTATTGTTGGACAAGACTATGTTTGTGACAGCTAAAGCTTGGGGCTCTGATGGGCACAAATTTAGAAGAGTGTCTAAAAATTCTTCTTGGAAAGAAAACAATTGAGACAATAGGAAAACAAACACCTGTAAATTTCTTATATCCCTCTGACACCTTTTGCATCCTTACGTGACCTTGTTGTGATGCTACAGACTCTCTTCTGCACACAAGGTGGTAACTGGACTTCCCCTGGGCTGATTTACCATACAAAAAAATACAACACCATGTGAAGATTGTTCTTGGAGCTGTCAGCCTGCTGGCACACATTAACTTGGTACAATAAAAGATCTACTGAGCTGTACCCAGCAATGACTGGTTTCTAAATATTGATCTTTTGCACCAGTGGAACTCTTACCTTCTGCACAGCACAGCAGCTGAGCAGATTGGCCTCTGCCAGTGATGTTTGTTTGAATTAAGTAGTGAACAGGAGAAAGAGATGGGTCTTACTCATCACAATGATGTGCATGGCGAGAGGCGGCTTTTCTATACTTAAAGGTAAGCTGAATGAACCTCACTCCCTGTTTCTGTCACCTTGCATGAACATCAGGGCCAGGTTCCTGGTTCATAACCTTTTATCTTTTTGAAAATATTAAGCATAAACCACCCTCTGATAAGCAGTGATAGTGCATTTTGTAAAGGAGTTGTAAAATAGATAAGGCAGTTAAGAAACGTGACTTAAAGTTTCCCCTCTGGCTTAAGGGAATTTCCTGCTCCCTGCATAAAAAATCAGTCTGTAGGGGAGAGAACAACAGTAACCAGCTGAAGGTGTGAGGGTACTACAGCTCTTCAGTAATTGCAAGTCCTGAGTGACAAGAAGCAACAGGAACTGGTGTTTTTATTGCCGCATTTTCTGACCCATCCAACAAATCAGTAGTGCTTCCTGTCTATTAATGGACCCTTTGGTGAATGAAGGCATTTTATCTCTCTCTGATTGTGGTTATATTCAGTTATCTGCTTCCCACTGCATAGATCTCTGTTCTATTTCTAGTAATTTATTACCAAAAGTTTTAAGCGTAATTTGATTCTGATAGCCATCACATTAAATGGAGATCAGATTTAGTAGTAAAGTTCAAACTAAAAATTGATTGAACCGGTCACCAATTATATCTCATCTATAACATTCTCAAAGGCCTTGTGGTGGGAGGGACACCATGTCCCTACATTTCACTTGTCTCTTAGAAATTATTTTTTTACCACAATACTCCAGATTTTAATGCCTGGTTTTGTAGCTGGAGCTCAGTGCTAGCACTCGGTCTGTCTTGGCTAGGTTTACTTTACTATGATTAACTTAGCTGATCATTTATTCAAATATGTTTCCCATTTTTTTAATAAAAATTAAGGGAGATAAAAAGTTTTGCTGTTTCACTAGGAAGTTGAAACAGTCAATACTGTAATATTGTTGCAAAACATCCTTAGTCTCAGATGACAATCATTATCAAACTCAAGATATTACTAATTTAGGGGTGTTAAGTAATAACTGCTCCAATAATAAAATTGTTCCTGCTGTGAGGTGATAATGGGTGAATCCTAAGCATGACCAGAGATGAGAGGGAAATATGTGGATTTTCCTTTGATGCCCAGGGATTCTTCATTTTGTTTTGCAAGTTCTTACAGAGCCAGGACTGGGGCTTTACTGCCTTTACTCACTGGCAGCACACAGAGCAGCAGCAGGGCACCTGTCCTTGGTGACCTTTGAGAGGCACGTGGCAGGGACGAGCAAGCTGAGCCTGGCCAGGAGTGCCCAGGAGGGCTGGTGAGGCCAGTGGTGGAGGAAAGGGGGGGTTATTTAAGGTCGAGGACAGAGGGGAGAAAGAATAGCCCTGGGAATTAGAGCAGGAGGTGTCCTATTTGCCACAGTGCCTTTCCATAGGGTTGTTTATTACCATGTAGAATGCAGGCGGGCATGTCTTTTATAGTGGGAGGTAAACAGGAATGGCCTCAGCGCAGCATTTCAAGTTTTTAATTAGATTGCCCTTCGCTTTTTTGTCACGTGTTTCAGCAGGAGCCCAGCCTGCGAATGCTGGCTGAGCAGGCTTGTACATGTGCATGACTCTGCATACTGATAATTCACCAACTTCTTCAGCTTTTTCTCACAGTCTTCCCACTGGTGTGTCCTTACTGTTTGGGTTGTCACCAAGCTAAAACACAGCTTCAGCTACTGAGATATTTTTCTTCTCTTTTAAATAAATCATGTAAATAAAAGATAGAAGGTGATGTTTCCATAAAATGCAATAGTAGCTCTTCTGCAGTTTGCAGCCCACACAATGCTTTACAAAATATCTGAGTTTTAAACAGAAGGTATGTCCTGCTGTAGCCTTCCAGATTTGCCAAGACTTCCTGACCAGTCTGGTACAGTTCTGTGCTTTCTTAAGAAAGGTCAACAGTTTCTTTCATACACCATAACATTAAGCAAAATCTGAACAGGTGTGACTCATTAATAAATTCTTCTGCAAAAAGGGAACCTTGGCTTTAACATGTCTGCTAACACCACAGAAATTCTAGCTACTCTTTTGTGGGAAATTGCCATTCCCAATTAAAAACTTGTATTTCTGAACCCACAAAGTTCATCCTCTCAGAAGAAAATAAAATTTTATTGGACCTTGTTTTTCATTTGCCAACTGATGTGTACATATCTGTGTACCTATCTGACTTCTCCGTCTGTAGAACCTGGGCATTTCACTCTTTCTATGTATTCTCACAGCACTCCTGTGGATCAGGAAAAGTGTATTTCATAGATTCTATTTAATAAATAGATAAATATTTTAAAACTTCAGTAAAATCCTCTCTCTTTTTTTAGTAAATAGGAGGAGAAAATTATTTGCCCATGATCACACAAATTAGAGGTTGAAGATCTAAAAAGCAAACAAATCACCACTTTCTGGACTCATGTCAACAATTATTTTCTTATATATTTAGAGTAAAGTTCTTATTGCTAGAAGCCCAGGGGAGTTATATCATTACAGGAATAAGAGATTTAAGGAAAGTTCTGTGTGGAGTTCCAGTTTAATTCCCTACATTAGCTTCCTTGAATCAAGGCTCGATCAACCACTTCAGTGTCTGATTTGCCTCTCCTGTGAGCCTTCTGCTTCTGGTGAAAGAACTTTAATTCAGGATATGCACATAAAAGCAGATGGTTGCTAATAAAATAACACTTCTTAATTTCCCTGTTCATATATCCTCGGTATCCAAAGTTTAAAATATTATCTTAAGGAAGCTACTTTAAATGTTTGTTTTGCAATATTTTTAGGAAAGATTTTGGCATGTAGTAATTTGAAGACCATAAAAATAATCTAGCCACTTGGAAAACATTATTTTTTAAAAAAAAATTGCCTTTTTGTAGCTATATAGAAAATTTATTTGCCCACAAAATCATGTTAAATGTACTTTGAAGACTTTCCTGAATTCTGCATTTGGTGCAAGGTGGTGTTCTGACTGAAATCCATAGGAAGAGATTCCTTCTTCAAAAAGTGACACCTATCAGGAAATAACCTGAACACTATTCAATAGAAATATTGAGTTTGTCATGATGGCATCACTTTATAAACACTTCATGGATTCTCACTCCTACCATTCACCTGTATGGAATTTTAAAGTTGCATCATGCTTTCTACTGTCCCTGTGATACTTAGAAATAAAGCAGAGAAAAAGCAAGATAAAACACTCTCCCTGACTCTCTACTCAACTAGTAACTCTTTTTTGGCAGTTACAGTGACAATATTATGCTATATTGGTGTAGATAAATGTCATTATTTTATTTATTGTGTTAAATCTACTTTAATGGGTAGGATAAGTCTTGACTGTAATACTGCAGTCTTTCTTTTTCAAAGAGGATATTTTATTGAAAACGTCAGGAACAGCAAATTTTATCCAAAACAGTAACATTTCTGGCTTTTTATAGAGGAGGCCATCAAAGACGGAGAATTTAATATCTTTTTTAAAACTATGGATTTAGCTAATCTCTTTTCATGTCTATGACCATTCTCACAACAAGCCACATGACTTTTCTGCATGTAAATACTCAAATGCAAGTCCATAATATTTACCAATGTCACAAGTCATTTTCAATGTTGTTGGTTATTTTAAACTCATATTATTTTCAAAACACATGTTGTCACTTAAGATGAAAATCATCAGAAGGAAACATCCACAAGCACAGCTATTTATAATGCAAGGTTTAACCAAGCCAGATGTTCTTTTTTCTGAGAGTGAGCCTTATGCACTGAGTCTCAGACAGCAAGAGACTAAGTTATCCTAAGCTCAACTTAATTTTTTGTTCTCCAAGAGAATGACAACTAAGACTACTGTGATTCCTCCAGTGTAACATTTCAAGGGGATGGTAGACCTGAATGGATTATGGACTTGGTTTATTTAAACAAAAAACATGCTTACTGAAAGCTTTGACGATCCTGAACCATCATTTTTCCAGGCTTTCCCCTGGGGAAAAAAGTGTTAACATGCAAAAACACAGTGATGTTCACTTACATTCAATGTGGGACACCGTTCCCATCTTTAGACACATCATTTTAGATGTCTACTTGTAGAGATGTCCTACTCCCACTACTGTCAATGAAGATGTAGTCTATTGAGTGAGATATCCAGAGTGCAGGGAACTGGTCAGACCACCTTAAAATAGATGTCTGCATTATTGACTAGACTCCCACTGGCTATGATGGGAATCTGGACATACAGTTCATAGGCAGGCATTGACATGTTGTCACATAAATGTATCTGAGTCTGTCAGCTGAATTCCATTCCCAGTGTAGGCTGTAGAAGAGCCAAGGGCAGACCTGTAATTTTACAAACAGGATTTTAATTATCCCTCACTAGCAAGGAGAATTTGCTTATCACCAGGTGTCTAACTTTGCCTGTAAAATCTCTTCATGCTGTGTACATAATTGGATAACATTAACTGGACCAAAACCAGGACTCAAAGAGCCCTGCCAGGTATTGGACATCCCACCAGCATGGCTGCATCTCCTCTCTCCTGAAGCAGTGGGACTTGCATCCCAGTTCTGGGACACCCTTTTCCTCTGGGAGACTCAGAGCCCACATCCAGCAGAGCAGCAATTTAAATGTTGTGCATCCCACAGAATGCTGAGCTGCTCATGGATAAGAGCTTCTTGCCCTCATTCTTGATTGGTTTTAGCACTTCAGTAAATTTTGGCTTTGTCTTGTTGAATGGATGAACTTTTATGTGCTTTTGGCAAGGGAGGGATTATTCCCACTTGGATTCTGGTTAAGGCTATGATAGGTTATTCTAGGGCCTTTGGCTGGAAAAGACACGATAATAGCTTCCTTGATTAAAAAATACATAAATCTCCAGATTCTCAGGAGAAATAGCTAGGTTCTGAGCTTATTCATTTTTATCAGATTTATAGCTAGGGCAACATTGCAGAGTGTTGTACTCCATGGCATTACAGTACAAATGCCTTAGAGGTGTAAAAGTGATAAATGTTCAGATTATGTCTTCTTATTGGTTATAGGATAGAATCCAATATAAACAGCAAACAAAAATTCAATGCTTTTACAGTGATACTGGCTGAAAGCTCCTCCTGATTGCTCTCTTGGACATATGGTAAGAATTTGCTTGCAATTTATTAAAAGCTTTTCTGAACGACATTAAGAAGGGAAACACACAGTGCATATTGACTTCAAGGACATTTGGTAATGAGTAGTACAGCTGGGATCTTCTAATTGTTTCCATAAGTATCAGTTCAACAGAATAGTACAACTTGGTCATAGTGAATGACAGATTGTTATAAGGAGGAACAGGAGGAAAACATCTTTATTTTTGTTTACCTAAACAAATTGGTATCCCTTAATAAAGCAATATTTGGGCAGCAACCATATTAAAACCAAATTTCTTCTTGTTATTTGAGTTTACTTCTGGTGACACTGATCCCAAATAGGTACTTTTTAGAATGTCTATTTCACTATCATTTTGCAATGCAACTAAAGATCCCTTGAAATGATGTATTACTTCTCTGAATGTAGTTATTTTATGAGCCAGTTAATTAAGTGATGCACTACTTGAATTTATACCTGTAGTAAGTCATCCACTATGCAATTTTGAGACCATTCAGGATCTTCAAATAACTTCCAGTAGTACAGCAGAGATAATCTGACATCCTTTCAAAAAGAATAAAGAGGAATTAAAACTAGTTACCATTATTTTTTAGTGTCCCTATCCTTTCTCTTACAATCACAGGCACATAAACGAAGATCAATATATTTCAAAAACTAGTCTTGGTAACATAATCTTTTTTGGTATGCTGCTACTAATTTGAAAAGGCTAACCATTTCCTGAATCTTTAAGATCTATTCAGGCATGTTCTTATGCATACCTTGGAAGCACCAAATTCTACATAAAAGGAAATATCTTTCATCAGACCTTTTTGTCAGCCATATTAATTTCAGTCCAACCAGAAGTTCTTTAGAGTTCTTGTAGTTCTTTTCAGAAAGTGGTATGACAAGGAAAGTTTGGTGAGAGCCCAGGCGTGACTGTGCAGTGATGCGTACAGAAATGTACACTTACATAACTAGTTTAATATTGCAAACACAGAGCTAACAGTGCAGCCCTGCATGAAAACAGTACAGAGAGTCCTAATCTAGAGTTTACATCACAACAAGACTCAGGATCTGTATCTCACTAGCCCCTTTAGTCGCCTGAGGACTCCTTAGTCCATGTGAAGGGCTTCCTTCATTCTTGGGAGTGTAAATTGTTAAAGATTACACTGAACAAAACATGCTCCTGAACATTGGTCACCTGTCAGCTGAAGGACTGGGTCAGGAACTTATGGGAAACAGATGTAGTTTTAGATTCCGGTCTGCAGAGTATGCAGATAACTAAGGTCAGTGAATACTGTTACTTCTCAAAGTGGAAGGGGGAAGTAGGAAAGGGAGATTGTAGTGGCACCTGAGAGACCAGCTGCTCAAAACGGAAGGAAATTTAGAAGATGCTATCATCTTCCTTTTAAGCACTGGAGTTTGACTAAGTCAGCTTTAGGACATGGAGTTCTCACTCTCCCTCTCACCACAATTTATCTACCTATGTGACAGACATTTGTGGTAGTTTGTTCCTTCCCTCAGCCCTGTCAGTCTTGCCACCTCTGAACCAGAACTCAGTGCCATGGTAGCCAGCATCAAGACTAGCCACCAGGAAATGCAGGAACCACCAGCTGGCAGAAATCCTACTGCTTTTGTCTGAAATGCCAAAATATTTTTCCTCAGAAGAGAATACAGCCAAGTACATGTGTGGTCTGTCATGGAAAAAACCTAACTACCCCAAGGCAAAACAATATTGTGACCACATAACACAACTTTATGAGCAGAAGCAACAACTTCTCTAATCTGAGAAATGTAAGCCAAGTTTATAATTAGGGTAATTTATTCTGATGTTCTATTGTAATTCGTGTTCAAGTAGTACAAGGCAGCTGCCTTCAGAAATTTTCCCCATCTCTGTTCTGAGACAATTTCTTATTAATCCTAGGATGCCTTTTCCCATTCATGTCCTCAGGGACCATATACCTTGGAGGTGACTATGAGATGTAGTGCTAGGGGATAGTTAAGATTTTCAACACCTAAGCCGTGCCTAAAGAAATGGGTACTTTTAAACAAAGGAAAAATATGGAGGGAAGTGGTGATACCAGCTGCACAGAGAGGTACAGGGTCTCTCAGAAGAGGCAACAGCTATAGTGTGGAGCTGGGTGGGAGAGCAGATGGGAAAAACTATGATTTAGGGAAAATCTGTGCTCCCAAACATCAACACCAGCTCAATCCAGAGACAGCCACTCTCTCCATCAATCTGGACTTGTCCCTATATGTTATTTAAATATGAAATCCCCAGTTATTTGTCTTAAGAGTTTTATTTTAGGTAGGGTTAAATGCTTTACATGTGTCTCCATCACTTTTTTTCTGCCTCTGCTTTTTAACTTTAATTTTCCTAGATTAAATAGTACCAGTGGAAGGTCACTGTCTGCACACATCTTTAAAAAAAACTTCTAAAAATCTTAATTTTTATCATGGCCTGTCCTGACAAGGGAAACCTTCAGTGATATGCTCATGAGTCATGAAGTGCATGCTCGGAGAGAAGAGATGTTTACACTGATTCCTTTAGATGAAAATTACCACATTCATTGACCCTTGGGAGCATATAAACATTTAATCAGAACATCTTCCAGTAGTAAACACATGCTATGTGTATGAATAACACCCACTTGATTCAGTCATGTTATTTAAATTATATATATGTACAAAATGCTATATTATTGGAGGGTGAGGGGGTAAAGCAAAAGAGGGAGAAGTCCTTGCACTCAAGATTTGGCATTATGTTGAGAAATACAAATATTTAAAAGAATAATTCCCTTTGACAGTCTGAGACTAAAACGTGAACTGAAATTCTCTGTGCTGCTCACACCCTGTCCAGCACTATGCAGCACATTCAAAATGTTGTTCAGTTCAAAGACAGGAGCTTGGCTGGTGCTATCCTTGTAGTAAAGACATCTGATATTGATAATTCACTATCACCTAACTTTTTGATGTGTGATGGGACAGAGTGCTTGAATAAGACCGTTCAGAAACAGCAAGGTTTTATTTCACACAGCTTTGCTCATCCCAGGGTTATGTTCATAAAGCACTGTGACTTTGTATCAGTGAATAAACTGAATCAGTAGTCATGTCTGTACTGCCAAAAATTTATCCATTACCTGCAGAAGAGGTCCAAGGACTTCATGGTTTTAACAGCTTTTATCCATTTTTCTCAGAAATAGCCCCTCTGAACAGCCACATTTCTGGAATACCACTTAACCTGATTTTCCTTGGTATCTCATGGTGGCTCACTCAAAACCCTAAGACATACTTTTTGCTTCCTTTAACTGTCCATCGTGCTGAGTGAGTGCTGAGCTGTGTCTCAGTGATGCCATATGGAAAGAAAAAATACACAAAAATACTTTTGTAGGACAAAGTTAATGATATGCATTGCATGCTCCAGGATTATCGTGTCAGTACAGAAATGAAGCCACAAGGACAATGTTCCAGGACTGCAAAAGATGGAAAGAACCAAAAGTTTCTATAGAAATAAGCTCTACTCTTCTGAGTAAACTCAGAAATAAACTATTCCAAAAACTAAACCCCACTTTCATCTGAAAGTGAAATAACCAATACACTCCATAAAGAAGCCTGAAAATTAATATAAATGCCATGTCAACGACCCAACCCAGGGTACAGACTAGGTTGCAAAGGCACTACCATTTGTATACTTTCCCATCTCTTGCCAGCTGAAACCTTCACCAAAACTGTTGCCAGCTGTTCCACAGACTCAGTTGATTGCTAACCTCATGTTTTTAATCACAATTTGTTTGCGATTAAACCACTTTCATTATGTTTTACCCTTCATTATATTTATCAGCACAACAGAAAAAATAGAGCTGATGATGTCAGAAGACAATTTCATCTTTCCCCAATCTTCAAGGCAAAATCATCTATACCAATTTTTCATTGTAGACAAAATTACTTTACTTGACTACAGAGAACTTGTAAAACTATTTCAGAGTTATTGAATTCTTGCAAGTTGTACTGTTTAGAAACTCTTATGAATAAATAGCTATCTTTGATGTTACTGTTTAGTTAAAAGAATCAGATGTGTTCCTGCTCCCCAGTTTCTGGGAAACCACAAATAATGGTTTTGCTTAGTTACAGCATTAGGACTTTTGGACAACATAGTCTTTCTCAGAAATTTCAAGTGTTGGGACATATTTCTTTATCTGATTTTTAATTCTTCCAACATTAACCTCTACTCAGACCCTCTCCATTCACTGCACGAAATCTCCAATAGCTCTGCAGCTGCCAATGCTATAGCAGAATACCTATAACATTGTCTGAGTTTGGAGAATTACATTTAGTTGGGTGATTCCTTTATTAAGCCACTCCATCTATGCCCACCAAAATCCAATCTGCTAACTCCAAGTACTGTGGCCTGACTACAGCTACTCCCAGTGATTATGAATAGTATTACTGTTCAGCTTCAGTACAGTACATCTGTCACTGTCCACTGCTGTGGATATGTGGGAGTGGATTATAACTAATGGCCCCCAAAACCTCCAACAGCAATTTTCCATTTTTAGTCTGATTGCCAACAAATAAATGAGAAACCAGGACTTTCTTATCTTAAAATGATTCTGTCAAGTCCTTTCTGGCTGAATCTCAGGTCACATAAGCAAAAGTCACAAACCAACAAAAATTAAAGTGTAACAGAGTCTTTTATAGCTCCACCCTGGAACTTAGAACCTAGCATGAAATATGATGATGATCAGCTGTAATTAAGGTACTGGGTCAAATACTAGCCCTGACTTCCCACATGTGGTTTCTGAGTGCAGAGAGGTGTCTTGTTAGTGTTCTTCTGGTCCATTGGAGAAATCAAAAAGTGGTAAGGAGCTATAATATCTGAAAAATACAGTGCACCTTCTTTGTATTTCACTTGTTAGTTTGAGGAAATGTTCCAGTAAAGCTGGGTGTCTCCTGGTTTTGCACACGCATTGCATTCTTTCCAGGGTCGATGGTTTTCTTGGAAAAACAAGTTCTCATTGTCAGCTTGTGCTACAGGGTGTTTCTGGTAGGGTGTGTCATTTGCTTGCTTTTAATAATATGCTTATGGATAATAGTTTTTAAAAGTAGATATATTTTCTAGTCTGTTATGGCCGGCATTAATTAATGATACTTGACTGTGTTTAATGTTGCTCTTCCTGTCAGTGACAACATTTGGACAGATGAACCAAACACATGGAGGCATGGGTGTATATTGGCTGTTTGGAATAGAATAGTTTTCAGATGCATCTAGTATTTTCCAAAGACAGAAAACATTTTTGGATAAAGGAAGAATAGTATTTCTTCTCCAAATTGCATTATGATATTTTTATCATAAAGTGTTCACCCCAAAATTACAAAGGCATAATTGTAAACTACAGTTTTTTCTGTTGCTCCTCTCCCTTCTATTGATGGGAGTCTGTTTTACACATGTATTTTAGTCCAGAATTTTTGCTCCTGCAAAAATATCAGAATATGCTGATTTATTTTTTACTTAAGCACAGAATGGTTAGCTGTAACTAGACTACAAGCCCATGTTTCTCAGTAGGGTTGATGAAGAATATTTTTCCAGGAGAACATTTCTTATTCCTTCTTCTGTCCATTTTCTATTTAATCTCTTTTTTAATAGCTTGGGTGGGGTTTTTTCCCCCTTTGAAGATGTTCATTAACTTCCATAAAGCATAGCATTCCTTCCAAAGGAAGAAATGGGGAGAGAGAAGGAAACAAATTCCTGCTCAACACCTTGTGATTCTTTCATCTGCATGATCAGTTCTTTGCCCTGCTCTTCTCTCACACCCTCTTTGGACTGACTTTTCTAGGCAGGGGAACTCTGAGGTTCTTTCTTTCCAAGCCTGTGGAGCGTCAAGCAATGGATCTGAATTGTGATCGACACTTCATTGTTACTGTGTGTGAATAACTGATAATGAAGCTTTGAAAAGTGAAAGTGTGTTTTGGAGGTATTAAACACTCCCTAGCTGCCAATGACGCTGAGTATGATGTGTGAGTATTTTGTAGCTCTGAAATCTAGTCCAAGTGATTTTTTTGGGTTCATGCTACCTCCATGCTTGTACTTTGCTATCTATGTGCTCTCAATCCCAAATCAGGAATTTGCTTTCCAGGTGGGATGTCCCTCTGTCTAAAATTTTATATGCAAAGATAGTTTCTTCTGAAAATAACAGTTTATGACCTGCTTAAACAAAAACTGAGATGTGGTAAGGAGATGTTCTCACTCTCATTGAGATGAGTAAGAAGAAAACCTGTTACATTTGGTGAAGGAAATACTGCATAAAATTGTGAAGCGTGAGATTGGGACAGTGAAGTAATTTCAGCTTGCTGTTCTGTCTCTTCCAAAAATCTGTAAATTCATATTCTTCATGGCAGCAGAAGCCAAAGCCCTTCTTACTTTTTTGAAAGAGAACAGATATGTATGTACATAATGCAGGCTTAACACTGAGCTGTAGAATCATAGAACCATTTAGGTTTGAAAAAACCTCTAAGATCATTGAGCCAGACTATTAACCCAGAACTGTATAATCCACCACTAAACCAGCCACAGCTGCACACCTCTTAAGTGCCTTCAGGGATGGTAACAAAACAACTTCCCTGGGCAGCCTATTCCAATGCTTGACAACACTGGTGAAGACATTTTTTCATAATAGCCAAACTAAACCTCCTCTAGAACAACTGAAAGCCACTTCCTTGTCCTGCCACTTGTTATATGGGAGAAGACGTGGATACAGACCTTGCCACGACCTCCTTTCAGGTAGTTGTAGAGAAAGATAAGGCTCCCCTGAGCTTCCGTTTCTCCAGGCTAATATAAATTCCATATATATATATGTAATATAAAATATAAATAACATAACTCCTAGGTAATGCTAAAGAGATAAGAAAGTACTAAAAACATCATCAGTCTGACATGTAGGAGTTTGACTCTACCTGAACATACAGGCTTACAGCAGCCAGGAGACAATAATACCTAATAATGCCTTTTCTTCTGAGCTTCTTTCAGAGCATCATGACCAACATGTTTAACACAAGCATAATCTGAATACTGAGTGGAAGGCGGAAAAGGAAAGCTTAAATTAGGCCAAGTCTTGAACTTGTTACTTGAGAAAAACTTCAGCTGAGTAACTAGTTTAAATATCTGGGACACTTCTTTGGGATACCAGCATTTGAGTGGATAGTAAAACAAGTAGGAGTTTATATGTCATAAACACTAGAGGCATTATTGAAAGAAAATTATATAGATTATAATATGTACCAGTGGGGGAGCTGAAGAACTATTACTTTTAAGCTTGTGTAGAAAACCTAATTTGTTTACCTGATTTCTTCAGACAGGGGAGGAAAAAACCACATCAACAAAACCAACCACCACCCTCTGAACTAACCCAAAACAAGAAACAGTCTTATTTCTGGGGGAAAAAAAATCCCACACAAATTGTGGGGAAGAGGTGGAAACCAAACGAGCAAAACATGTTGCTTAGCTTTTCTAAGAACAGTTTTGAATTTAGTTGGCTTCAGTTGTCATGTCATTTAGAAGTGGAACACAAAAACCTTTATTTAATAGAATTTCTCAGTTGAGATTCACCAGCAGGTCTTTATGCTTAGTTGAAAATCTCCAAGTGCAGTGATGCAATTTCCCAAATGTGGCAGGACCTTGCAGATAGCTTCACCAAGCCTGAATATTTCCCTGGACAAGCAACTCTTCAAACACCCCCTCGTCTCTGCTTAGCAGCAGAGTTTTCTAGATTTAAATTCATCTAGTTTTAGAAATGGTGAGACTCTGTGTCCAGTTCTGGGCTTCTCAGTGTAAGAGAGACATGGAGCTTCTGGAGCAGGTCCAGCATAAGGCTATGAAGATGATGAGGGTACTGGAGCACCTCACTTATGAGGAAAGGCTGAGGGAGCGGGTCCTGTTTAGCCTCAGAGGAATCTTATCAATGCCTGCGAGTATCTGGTGCCAAGAGGACAGAGCATCTCTCCTCAGTGATGCCAGGCAATAGGACAAGGGCCAACAAGTAGGAACTGGAACACAGAAAGTTCCACCTGAGCACGTGGAAGAACTTCTTTGTTGTGCAGGTGACCAAGCATTCTTAACAGGTTTCCCAGAGAGGCTGTGGACTCCTCCTTCTCCGGAGATACTCAAAATCTGTCTGTACCGATCGATCCTAAGTAATGTTCTCTAGATAACTCTGCTGGAGTAGGGAGGATGGGCCGGATGACACCCAGTGGTCCCTTCTAATATTAACCATTCTGTGAGACCCGGGATGCTCCGGCAAGGGGCCGATGGGCTCTCCGTGCGCGCTTTGCAGGCTCGGAGACCCTCGGGCAGCTCCCGAGGGACCGCACAGCGCAGGAGCCCCGGCAGCACCGCTCTCCAGGCCGCTCATCCTAACCGGCTCTACCCGGCTGCGGCACCGACCTTCACCTGCAACCCGAGCCGAGGGCGGGCGGAAGGCGGGCGGGCGGTGCCGCCTCTATAAAGCCCCGGGAAGGCGCCGGGGAGCCGCCCCGCAGGGAGCGGGTCGGGTTGGGTCGGACCGGGCCGGCCGCACTTAGTTGCGACCGCTGGGGTCGCAGGCACCCAGGCGTGCGGGCGGCAGCGTGGGCTGCGAAGGTGAGCTGAAATTAACGGGAGGGAAAAGCACAGTCAGAAATCGAACAGAGAGGGTGTTCGTTCTTTTTTGTTTGTTTGTTTGTTTTTTTAAAACCTGAGGTTGATTAGGCATTTTCTTGTCGTTGTTTTTTTTTTTAGGCTTCGTCAGATTCGCTCTTTCTAGATTGCTTGGGATTTTGTTGTTCTTGTTTGGGTTTGATAGATCAAGAAGAAAAGCTTCGGGAGACTTAGAGCACGAGTCATTTACTGCTTCTAAGTGCATCCTAGTACCACATGGCATAACAAGTGCATGTCTTATCATTGCAATCATGACCATGTTACGGCTGTTCAATTAGTTCTAATCAAATATAAGGTAATGACGGAAATCCTGTATTCTGTAATAGATAATTCACAATATGAATGATCTCAGCATTTAGCATAAAAGATCACTAAAACAGGCTTCCGACCTAAGTCCCGTAGTAATAATGTGCACTGTTCTTAATATCTCATTAATAGTAGGGGTTTTTTTTCACACTATTACCTATTTTATTTTCTTTTTAGTCTTTCTATTTAACTAGAATAATGTTGGGATCAAAATGTGACTCATGGAAAAACCCACAGATGTGAACTATTTGCTAAATCAAAATGTTTTGTTGAGAAAGTTTATTGCAGGTTCTAATTAATGTGACTTTCTCATAAATGTACAACCAAGAAGAACAATGAAGGACTATTCTGCAAATTCCACAGAACAGGACCTCTCCAATCCTGGTAAGAAGGAGCACCTTATGTGTATTTGAGGAATATGTTCCACAGATTTGAATCTAAAGAACATTATAAAGCTCTCCTGATTGCCATAGTGGTTTTGTAGAAGATAACATGATGAGTTTCCTATGAATGAGTAAATTAAAGCCACACCTATAAAATATTTAATGCATGAATCATTTCATCAAGTTCAACAAAATTCATTTACATTGGCAAACCTATTCAGGAGTGTCCTAGCCTGTGCAAGAAAATCCTCTTGAGGTAACCTGGAAGCACATTATTGCTTTCAAATGCTTGTCTAAAACAGTCATTATAGGCCGAATAACATTAAAACAGTGTGTAGAAAATTCTGTTCATAGTGAGTCAGCAGCTAAAGTTAAGGTAGATGTAAATTGGGAGTGGCTGGTGTGGGGAGCACCTTTTCTCCTCTTATTTTATAGCTGGCTCCCTACTGTGAGTACTTGTCTTTATATATCTATTACATCTTATTTTATGCATTTAGAACTATAAGCTTCCTGGGTAGGATTACTCTTTCATATATCTTTCTGAAGCCCCTAGCACAAAGGAAGTGGAACTTGTAGCAACTACTGCAAGACAATAATGAAGATAGTTATTAGAGGCAAGGACATGGCTCTCCAGTTAACTGCCATCCATTCTGTGTTACCCACAGCAATTATAACCTTCATTATAAGCAATTCCACTCATTTCATTAGGATTTTTCCTAATTTGCATTCAGTTGTGCGGGTGTTTGAAGGAAGAATTAGCTCTTTCTTTTTCTTTTAGTCTTTGGTAATCCTTCTGTATAAATATATTTTAATTATAAAAATTAAGATGTTTCCATCTCAGAAATGGACATGGAAGATTTTTCCCAGAATAAAGATGATCTGAAGAGAAAGAGCCTGGTGAATTTTTCTAGAAACTTCCAAGAATATCAGGAAAAACTGATCTTTAAATGCAAAAGAATCAGCAGTGAAAGACACAAGAAAATGGTACAATAGATGGATTATTATACTAAGAAGAGTCTTCTTTTTAATTCACAGAATCTGGAAGCAAGGGGTGTGACAATTATTCTTTCCAGCATGAAGAACATGTAGGACAAAGTGACCAGTCAAAGCCCAAGAAGAAAATGTAGGTATTTTTTTAACTTATGGTAGTGACTGGTGGTATTACTGGGTGTATGGGGAACTGAGAGGGGCAGGGGAAGGAGGAGAAGAGCTTAATACAGCTTTGCTGAAAAAAACCACTCATCTTAATTAGTCTTTTGTATTTTGCTCTAGGAATGAAGATGACAAGTCAAAGAAACGAATGGTTGGCATTCTTGAATTGGTTAGTGTCCTGTTTGATGGTCTGCTTTACCCTTGCATTTCTTTTTTGGCATTGTGAATTGTTCATGAATTGCAATTAATAGGTAATCAAAAACCTGAGAAGAAGCCTGAGAGATACTCACTCTTTCTAGACCTCTTAAAGTTTGGACCCATTATGTCACACTCCCCCCTTGGCAGATTGTGAATAGTGACAGCAGTTCAATCTTAGTGCAGTTGGATGATGAGGCTGTTTTAGGACATATATATTGCACAGGCCCTTGCCTTGGCTCTATTCATAAGGGGCTTATCCTGTGTTTCAGTCCTTAGGAACCAGCTCTCTGAGAACCAGTGATATGGCTTTGTGTCAGTTTTCCATAGGACAGCTCTTCCCAAACCAAAATAGCCCTTATATATGGACTTGCTTACTCTGAAACAAGAGAAGTTTTATTCTTCTCTGGTTTATTCCATATGTATTTACACCTTATGAGATGGTTAGGACAGTCAGGAATAAAATGCTCTGATTTCAGATTAACCACACCCCAGGATATCTCTAACAGTTTAAATTCACATCCTTCTTTAAACCAAACAAAGCTGCAGGGGTAGACAAATCTTAAGATACAATCTACCTCTGCTGAAAACGTTTTCCACTGGTAGATATAAGCCAGGTGCTGGTCAATAACTCCCTCTTGTTTAAATTGTAGAGGTATTATCTTAGTAAATGTGTAACTTAATGGAACACAAAACACAATATATTTTACAAAGGTCATCATCACTTGCAAACATGTAGGTTTTTTCCAAACTGAGAATCTGTCTCCTGCCAGTATTTTCTTAGCAGCTTGAGTACTGATTTAAAGATGTGTTGGACTACTGCAAAATCCTTATGTACTGAGTTTACCTTCAGTTGGAGTGTTGCTACTAAGAATATGTGGATGAAGCATGTTTTGTAAGTCTGCTGTGCTGTAGCAAATGCATGAACTGTCAGGTGTAATGTCACTTCTTTCTCTTTTCATTTAATGCTTACATAGTTTCGCTATGCTGACGGGGTGGATGTCCTGTTGATGGTAGTTGGTTTGGTCGCAGCGGCTGCAAATGGTACCGGAATGCCACTTATGATCATTATCTTTGGAGAGATGACAAACAGCTTTGTGCTGAGTGGCGTGGAATCCAACGGTAAAAAGTTAAAATTAGCTTTCTCTACACATTGGTTGTGCTTTGCTACTGAGGCTAAGATTCTTTTTTTTCCCCCCAGACTATGCACTGGTATATGTCTAAGGGAGTGTATTATGATCAACACTTGCCCTGCTGGAAACAACCCAGTCATTTCAATCAATTTTTAATGACTAGACCAGGGCAAAACCAGACCATTGGGTGTGCACTTTATGAACGAATTTTGAGATAGTAGAGAGCATGACCAACCTCAGTTGTCAGGCACTAATTCCTTAAAAATAAATGTGTATTTGCTAAATCATTTTGTATTGCAAGACCCCCCACTTGCAAAATACCAAACATTCCCAAACTGATGACCCCATATTGCCATGAATCAACTTCTCAATATAACACTTTACAAATATTCCTACTTTTTTTTTCCCCTTCACAGATACATCAGTAAACAGTTCCAGCTGCCCCTCAGATCCAGGTGTGGATATAGAAGGTGAAATGACAAAGTAAGAGTCTGTCGTTTTCCTGTTAATAAAGTATTGGAGGATTTTCTTTTACTGTGTTATCGCTTTGAGCAGAAGCCAAAAAGGCTTCCCAATAATGCATCACAGGCTTCAATATTTACTTTGGTGTGATTAACGAAGGCTAGTTGCTGCTCTGTGTATCTAACCTCTCTCATGAGGTATGGTGGGATCACATGGGCTTTTGTTCCCTTTTCTCAGGTTTGCTTACTACTACGTGGGAATTGGCGTTGCAGTGTTGATCCTGAGCATCATCCAAGTGTGGACATTTTTGGTTACAGCTACAAGGCAAACAGCAAGGATCCGGCAGAAGTTCTTTTTTGCAGTGCTCCATCAGGAGATGGCTTGGTTTGATACTACCCAGATAGGAACACTGAACACCAGACTGACAGAGTGAGGGCTTTGCTCTTTTTTTCACACACATACACACACCTCCAAGTATGGCATTTAAAAGAAAACTGCCATTTATCTCAGCAGAATAGCCTACAGAGAGTTAAAAAACCAAAAAATTCCACCAAATCTAAAGTGTGAAAGATTACAGTTCAAAGTGAGAAATTCATTATCCTTTTCAGCTTCATTTGCACAGTTTCTGTGATACGTACATTGAAAGGAGTTTTTCCATGAAAAGTCTGACACTGGTTTTCTAAAGTCCATGAAGTACATGTCAGCCACTGCTAAACAAACAGCTCTGCTGTTTCCACCTAGTTTATAAACACTGAAAGCTGACGCTTAATTGAATGGAAGTGAGCTTGTACTTGCATCCAGTCAGATCTCAGGCAGTATTCTGTCTAGCTAGTTAAAGTCTTTGGAGTTTCTCCATAAACTTAAACAGATTTAGGGATGAGGACTGTAATGCTCAGGTGCTGTGGGATTATATGTGAAACACTATTTTTTAAAAAATACTTTTTTCTGGATTTTATAGTATCTCTGGACAAAACTGTCCTGAAAAGTGTACAAGAAGCTTAAATGAAACCACTCTCAACTCTAATATCTGTATGTTCTGGGAAGAGAAAATAGGGAAGAAAATTTGTATGAAAAATTGAGGTTATTACAAATAATGATATGATGGAATGGAGGTAGCTGTTTATCTGAGTCTGTAGCCAAAATTAAGAACATAAAATGCATCGGAGAGAGAGCTGAGCAGAAGAAATCATTTCGAGATGGTCATGTTGGGTGAAGAGGTTGCTTGATTGTTTAGTTATGTTACTCCATTTGGATGCCAGATAAGGAAATTAGATCATTTGTGACCTAGTGGCATGGCATAGAAATAGCAGAGAATATTGAAAATACAGAAAATGACTTCTTAAAAATAAGAGATTTCTGCTGTGTTTTGGCCACAGAAGAGCCTAATGATATAGTTCAGTAGCTGTGGTTAGAAATTGCCCTGTGCTAGTTAGGAAATGGCAAAGCTTCTGACATGAGGCCACACAGCATGAAAAGAAGGGGGAGGGAGTCACAATGAGAGGCATTCTAAGCTAACAAATCTTTTCTTATTATTATTATTTAAAGCGACATCAACACCATCCGCGAAGGCATCGGAGACAAGATCAGTATATTTCTGCAGTTTTTTTCCACGTTTGTGTCAGGGCTTATTATAGGATTCATCTATGGGTGGAAGCTGACACTAGTGGTTATGTCAGTCAGCCCACTTCTTGCTGGATCAGCAGCAGTTTGGTCAACTGTAAGTGTGTGGGCATTCATAAACAAACTAGAAAAGCCTTACAACTCTTATGCACGGGAAAAGGGGAGAGAATGGGAAAAATGTACTGTGGTTTCTAAGTTGGGAGATTGGCCCCATGCTTACTTCGATTTCTGCTCCTCCTGTAGCCTTTCTTAAGAGTTCCCGAGCACACACTTGTAAGTCGTGCTCTTTCTGTCTGCAAATCCTGTCCTTGTGCCATGTGACAGGAGGGTAATCTGCATCAGAGCATCTTTCTGGCACAGCAATTTCCTCATGGCAAGCATTGGGGAAGCACTCAGTTTTCCCTCCTAGCACAAATATCTTTCAGCCTCTTTCCATCTGCACATTCGTGTACCACGTCTCTTGCAGATAATTTACCAAGTTTCATGCTGTGTGCAGAGTAGATCTGTACAGCTGCTGAAAACTGAAGTGATAGAAATCAGTGAAATGGCTGGAGACGTTTCCCTTTCAGATAGGAAAACTTTTCCCCCTTATGTTTAGCTACATTAATGTGTGTGGCTCATGCTACTGAGTGACTGTGTATATGATTCTATGAGCTTTTGCTACCTGAAGCATTACAAAAAAGCTAAGAAAATGAATGCTAGAGGTTGTAATGTGATTGACTTTCTTATTTCAGTGTCTGCTGGTGCTCTAGTGTCTGAACACCTCAGACACTCAGAGCAGCTATGGCACACCTCCCTCCACTCTTCCTAGTGTAGTTTGTAGGCTGTCCTCAGCTTGGGAGAATAGTGGATCAGTCAGGAAGCTCACCTGATGTTTGTGTAGCCTTTGTAATGAGGAGATGATGATAAATTGAACTCGATTTGAGGGAAGTTCAGGGTACAGGGAGAAGTTGACCCCCAATTTACTGAAGTCTGATCTTCTGCACCTTGTGTGATTGTTCTTACTTACCAAGACAGTGTACATATACTTTCAGCAGGCTACAATAACAGCTGCTTTTCAACTTTTCAGCTCCTGGCATCCCTTACTGCTAAAGAGCTGTCTGCTTATGCCAAAGCAGGAGCTGTGGCAGAAGAAATTTTGACAGCAATCAGGACTGTTGTGGCTTTCAATGGACAGCAGAAGGCATTAGAGAAGTAAGTTTTTACATTAATTATTATATTGAAAATATGGAAAGGGAATTTAGTTGTGGATTTGGTCTGTGGGGATATATTTTTTTGGAGGGGCAGAGGGATGAGATTCTCCTTAGTGTCATTTTATCTTTCTGTAAGTGGACAAATCACCTGAAAAGAAAGATGCACAAATAGACCTAGTCAGTGAATACAGGCTGCTTTGTGTTGTCACTGCAGCATAGATAAAAATTTCTCCTTTGATTGAGATCTGGAGTTTAATTGAATGTGAAAGTGGTGGGAAGATTATCTTTACCTATGAGTCAGGTGCTATAAAGCATGTAATCAGTTGCTTAACTTCTAGACCATTTGTGCTACTGTTCTGGTATTTGATTACTGAGCTTATTTTTAAACTATACTGGATAACAGCCTTGGGTAAAATCACATTACTGGCTTTTGCAATAATTTGCAACCTTAATGATTTGCAAATAACATGTGTAGTTGCCCAGTGTTGGCCCTAGTCACAGGTACAAGGTGAAATGGTTATGGCTGACCACAAACTTACTGACATGCATGTCAGATAACAAGCATAAACAATAACATTCCATATATTAATACAAGGCATCACTGATCCCATGCAGTTGGGAAAGGCAAACCAGATGACCTGATCCATATGTTCCTTTAAGCTCTTCTATTTTTTTCCACTCATATTTACCTTGGTCTTGTGCAAAATTTCTAAGGTGGTGTCAGTGCTAGTTTAGGGTCCTACAGCGTGTTCCTGCATTTGCTCCCAGAGACTGAGCTCTGACTATCTTAAAGCCCTGGTTTTTTTGCTTACTGGAATTTATTTTTAAGATGCAACTGTGTTAAGACCATTCCTGCTTGCACAGTAGAAGCAAAAAAAAGCCCTAAGATGACCCAGATCAGTTGTTCCCCCTTCTCCCCATCTTTTGTAATTATCAGTGTCTAAAAATTAAATGACAGAAGCTGTTTCAAACTACTTTGTCGAAAGATAAAATAACTGATACTTGAGAAAGGCCAGTAAGGCCTTTCCTTTTTATAATTGGCCAGTCAGTCTCTTCTACAGCTCTACCTCCATTTCATGTAAAAAAACCAAACAAACATAATGACTCTCCTAGGAACATTTTCTACCAGGGACAAACTCCTACCAGGGAGTGCATTTTTCAGATAGTGGATTGTGACTCCTACACAGCTCTTGAATGTTGACCTCAGAGCTAGGAAAAGCATCCTTTCACTGCACAGTGCCTCCACTGACTGCAAAGTTTATTCTTGCAAGGGATCTTCAGTCTCCTTTAGTTTCTGGCACTGGCTTGGCTTTTCCTCTGTATTTGAGTGATCACATGTATTTATCATACTGCTTATCCCCTTTCCCTGAAAGACTTATGATGCTGCTGACTCAAAGATAGGGCTTGGTTTTAAGAGCACAATCAAGTTAAAACATTTCAATATATTTGACTAACAAATACAGCATTGGTGGAATCTGAGAAATTTACATTAACAAAATTAATGCAGTTTTTTAAGATTGCTACCCAACTGAATGAATTGCATGTCTTCCTATGATGGGGTTGTATTTTATAGAAAATACATATTGGGAAAAGAGTGCAAGCCATTGACCATGTTGCTTGCAAGTGGAAAGTTACACTGTTCCTAGGCTACACTTAGCATAATGAGCTTGAGTAAATGAAAGCTATTTGCTGAAAAATGTAGATGAATGCGTGAATTTGAACCATCCTTAGAAGAAATAATTCTCTCATTGAACTTGTTAGTTTTTACAGTGATCTTCTGTGTCCACTGGTTTCCTATATGTTAATCTGAAAACTGGCTTAAGGGAAAGATACTTGACATCCCAAAATGGCCAGTTAGAGAACAACTCTGTGATCAGAGGGGTCTCTCTCTCATTTATCTCCTTCCCTAGTGTTGTTGGGGGGTTTTATTTTTATTTTACTTTTTTTAAATGTGAAAGACTAAACTTTACCTCTGGTAGACAATGTTGCTAAAACACTTTGAAAATTTCCTTTCAGGATTAATGGAAGCAATGGGTTCAAGTGTGCTATTGTGTCTTCCATTATAACAAAGTTGCGATGCTTAATTGTTTTCTGAATGTCTTGCATAACAGTATGCCAATATTGTCAGCATATGTCAGAGCAGATTTATTCAACTTAATTGCATCTTTAATAGTCTTCTGTAAAAAAAACCCAAAAAAACTGTATCCTCTTCCCAATTTTTACTGTTTTCCTTCCATAAATCTTGTTAATTAAGAAGAGGACACTGGGAAATATCAACTAGAATGGCATGTGGTACCTGTCAAATTAATGCTTTCCTTACTCACTTTCAGATATGATGCTAACTTAGAGATGGCTAAACGTGTTGGAATGAAAAAATCCATTACTACTAACACATGTCTAGGTCTTTCACAATTTTTTATCTTTGGATCCTATGCCCTTGCATTTTGGTATGGGACCAAGCTCACTGCTGAGGATCCACATTATGATATCGGCCGTGTGTTAATTGTAAGTACAGCAATGCAGCTTTGAAAAATGTTGTGTCTTTGGGGAAAGTTATGCAAGTGGTGTATCTGTTTTCTGCCACGTGCTTGCTGAATTAGCTGTTAGACACTCACTTAGTATAAAACAACTGAAAAGTATTCATCTTGCCTAGCTTTTGATATAACAAGTTTGATTGTCCTGGTCAGTATTTGTAGATGGGATGAATAACCTAGAGCTGGTGGTGAAGTCTGTCTAGCGCACGTGTGGGCATTGGTGGCTCTGTAATCATTAATTGCAGTGCTCCTTTCCATCTCCCACAGGTATTCTTCTCTGTGCTTGTCGGAGCTTTCTCCCTGGGCCAGGCAGCTCCCAACCTGGAGAGTGTGGCTAATGCACGTGGGGCTGCCTATGAAGTGTATAAGATTATCAGTAAGGTAAGCATCTAAGCACATAGAATAGAAGCCTTTCGAATTAACTTCCACACCCTCTACTTTTTTTTTTTCCTTGAGAAATATAACAAAAGCACTCTAAAGCTCCCAAGTCATCAACTCTATAGACGTCTACCACAGAAACCCACAGTATTTTCGTTCATATGAAAAACCTTTGTTTGTTACAGTGAAAGTTGGGAAACCTGGCATGTGTATGTGAGATATATGGTTGAGGTTTTTCCTCTAATATTAAACTTTCAACACCAGAGGGAAAGTAGGCACTATACTAATTTTTAAAAATGCATGTAGGCACAAATTCAACTGAGGTGGGCTTTATTGGGGAGGGGGAGTTGGTGAAGAGGGGATTAATATTGCTATTGAAAGTTATAATAATAATCTGTAATGCTGATGTTGCTGTAAAACAGGTTTTCCACATTATCATCTTGATCTTGCTGTGCTATGCAGCAATTGCATATCTGTGTATATAAAATATTTTAAAATAGGACTAAAAAGTTCATGGAGAAATGGCTGCATCATTCTTCTTGATGTGAATATAAAATGCTCCTATGCAGATTACTGAGGGCCATGATTTGGCTGCAAGAGAGTGCACTTAAGTTCTGCAATTAGAGATTTTCTGCTGTGGATTTTGTTCCTTTTGGAAATGTACTATATTTGTCAAAGTAGAATTCACAGTTTGATGTTCCCCTATATTCAGCATCCTCCAAGTAAAATGCAGCAATTCTGCAACAATGTACTGCAGTGTAAACCAGCAGCTGAGAAAGTAAAGAACAATGCACGTGGCAGAAATAACAGTCCCAAAAGTGAAATAACCAACTTATTTTACAAACCTCTTTCAGAAACGGCTCATAGATAGCAGTTCTAAGGAAGGCTACAAACCAGACAAACTCACAGGAGAAATTGAATTCAGAAACATCCATTTCAGTTACCCTTCCAGACCTGATGTTAAAGTAAGTTCTGTTTAGATTACTGTAATGAAATTCCTCAGCCTATGTCCATATTGTTTATCTAATCTTGTTATTCTTGAATGCAAAATTCCTGCTTTGGGGGGTGGGGCATAATTTTTCTCCCAATAGTTCACAAAGTCCCAGATCTACTGTCACTGTGTATCTCATTTTCTTTTGCAGGACAATTTTAATATGTGTTGCTCTTAGTCTTAATTTCTGTGAACAAGATTTTTGATAAATCCAATAAGATTTTTCAAAATCTGTTATTAAGGCTTCTAGAGTTTAGGCAGTTAAACCAGAAAGTTACTTTTTTCTACTTTCTTGGCTCTTCAGAATTATGAGATATCCCATGTGAAAAATTATTAGAGATAGACTTTACAACAATATGCTATCAAATGTATTGAAACATATCTGAAATGTACATTTGGGATTCAAACATTGTTTTGGGCATATGTTAAAATTGCTGTTCAAGAAACTGTTGTCGCTGTTCTTTGATAGTTCAGTTTCCATTAGTGACCTGTGTCCATCATGTCACGGTAATTACTTTTGTGGTGATACAGTTGGTTTGACCTCTCTGCCATATTTGTTTATAATCTTTTGAACACCTTGATAAAGATGAAAAGGAATTTGCTGCTGTTGTGCCTTACGTGATGAAGAAAAAGGTAGAAACAGAGATTTCAAATGTCCACAATTAAAAGCTTCACATGCTGATTTGGCAGTGAGAATGGGGAGGTTTATCTCTCTATGGCTGTTTCTACAGGTGGCTTTTCCCAACTCAGTCATCTTAGGTCTGTCCCATTGTGCATCAACTCTGTTTTCAGGACACTGGGACAGCTGGTGGGTAAACTCAGAGGTGGGCTTTCTCCTTAACTGAATTTTGTACAATGCATCTTCTATCCCTCATGGCTCAGAAATCTGAAGGGACAAAGCAGAGTCTTCATCCTTCTTCCTAAAAATCCTGTTCAGGCTGATGAGCTATGTTTTTGGGCAGCACAACAATTGGGAGGGAAATAAGAAATATTTCTCATCCTTCCCAAATCTGAGTCAGCAGCTCTCATTACTAAGAGTATCAATGTTATTTAATATATCCACAAGAAATCAGCGAAGCTGTGTAGAAGTTACCCATAATCTCTCAAGAAACTGATGCAACACAGTATAATCTTCCCTACCCAGGTTAAACTAAGTCAAAGAGATCTAAGTACTGTAGCTATTGTTAGTTTTTATTTTTAGTTTTAATACCTTGCCTGATGAAAGAGAGTTAGAAATAGTCTAGTATGTGGCAGTGTTTATTTGCATCTGGAGATATGATATCTAGAATATAGTTCATTCTTGATAATGCAGGCACCGGGATATCGGCTTCCTGGAGATAGAAGACTGGGTGGATGTAATACAGGGAGAAGAGAGGAATATTGCAACTATTTTAATCTCTCATTGAAAAAACATGTGTAGGCAAACTTATAAATCAGCCTGGTATAAACAAGGAGAGTTCCCATAGCAGCCAAATATTTTGGCAACTACACAGCATTAGTTGTAATGACATGGACATCTTTCGATGTAAAATGTTCTCTAAATGTGAAAATAGCAACAAAGATATCATTAATCTATAACTACTCCCCAGGTTGCTGAGGTTGTTAACAATAAGGAATGGGGTTTATGAAGGACTTTCCAGCAGTTATCTTGTCAAAATAGCCATTTATATTCTAAAAATAGAAGAAAGCATGCTTGTTTCTCAGTTATACTCTTTAGCACCTGAAAAATAATCTTCTGTGAGATTCATAATTGAGTGTTATGCCATGGAAAATAGAGGACAACAGGAGAATGTAAGACCCCAAGCCTGCTACCAGATCACACAAAGTGGAGAAAATGAGCTATCAAGTTTAGAGTACTGTGGCTGTGTCTATATTAGTTTGAGTGTGCTGGGGAATTTTCCCAGGCACTGGAATGCAATGGTCTATGCAAGGGAACTCTTAAAATGTTTCTTGGCATGAACTTGGCCTGTTCCAGTTATCAATCTTCTCAAAAAATTCCCAGGCTTGGTTTGGTAGGCAGAAGAATCTAGGGACCATTCCCAAAAGGCAGGTTGCATGCAGGCATCCTGTTTTGAAGGCTAATACATTTCACAAGCATAGGTGCAGCCTTTTTCCTATCAGTGCTCCAGGATATTCCCAGGTACAATTAACTTATTAATGTTGCCTTACCTTCAGACTGTGGTCCTCACTACTGCCTTGGTAGCAATAGCTACAGTTACCTTGACAGAGTGTTCTCTAATCAAACTTGTCAAATTAAGGTAATTTTTTTTTATTCCCAGATCCTCAAAGGTCTAAACTTGAAAGTTCAAACTGGGAAGACCATTGCTTTAGTTGGTGCCAGTGGCTGTGGAAAAAGCACTACTGTTCAGTTGCTGCAGAGGTTCTATGATCCTGACCAGGGAGAAGTGAGTGTCTGAAAAAGAACTGTGAAAACCCACAGCTGTTTGGACATGCACGACTTTTCTATATTGACTGAACCTTGTTTGCTATTTTGACTGAGTTTGAGCATATCTCTGCATATTTCATTTGACATTTAAATTGTGAAAATATGAGCTATCTTCTCTTTTGGTTTGACTTAATTATTCTGCTCCTTCTTACAGTACTATGTCACAAATAGCAAATTCCACAAGTCTTTGAACAGACTTGCAAGATCTGAATTTAAAATAATTGTTATCAACAGTTCTCTTTTAAATTTTTTAATCTTTTTTAAGCAAAGCATAGTCCAACAATGTTTCATTGTATTTTGCTTCCTTTTCATTGAATGTAAGATAAAACATGGAGAGAGTTTCTCTATTTTAAATGGTTGTTTCCTTGGCTTGTTTTTCACTATCTGCTAACCCATAGCAAAGGTTTCCATCATTACACATTGGATGTGTTTTACCACTAAACACTAAATCCAGTTAGTAAATGGTAAATGCTTCCCACAAAAAATTTCCAAGGGGAAAAATAATGAGAGAAAAGAAACTATGTATTTTTAAGAAAATGTGCTTTTTCTTCTTGATATTTGAAGGATGCTACTTAATAGTTGTTACTGCTAGTTGAAAGTAGGTAAGCATTTCAAATATTAAAAATTGAACTATCATTATATAAAGTATCAAGGCAGCTGTTATCAACACAGTTCTTTCTTAAACTTAGTGTTTCTGTGGCTGTTCATTCCTGCCCCCATGCCTCATTTTGCTGTGTCAATGCCAATGTTCATATGACCACACCACAAATTATCTAGGTTAAAAATAACTTTCCCTTTCATTTTAGTCAACTTGAACTCTCTTTGATCTAGTGTAAAGCACAGCTACAGAGATGATTGTGTAGCCATAGCTTTGAGGACAGCAAACTGGCGTAGGGGCATGAGAATAATGTAAAATGTGTGCAAGCAAGCAGGAAAATTCTTAAGCCAGCTCAGACAGGATGGTTATTGGGGGAAGACAGGGGAAAAAAAGGCCCTGATGCCTTCTCTGTTTATGCTGCTCCTCATCATCTCCCAGCTTGTGCAATGGATGGAAAAACTGCAGTTGTAGCTTCTCCCCCAACATAGTTTCCTATTAAAGACACCAATTTTTTTTTTTCTTGACCTTCCAGCTGGTACTTCAGTCAAGTTATAGTAAGTAATTGCTTTATTATGAACAGAGTACATTTCCTTGACTTCTTTGACACACTTTTCCTCTCAGATTACCTTAGATGGCCGGGATATTCGGACCCTTAATACAAAGTGGCTACGAGAAAATATTGGCATTGTGAGCCAAGAGCCTGTTTTGTTTGCAACCACAATAGCTGAGAACATTCGCTACGGCAGAGAAGACATTTCTGATGCTGAAATTGAGCAAGCAGCCAAAGAAGCCAATGCTTTTGACTTTATATCTAGACTGCCTGAGGTAAGTTCATGAACTTATTTTGGGTGTAAGAATGAAAGGTCCATTTAAGCTGGTGTCCTGTTTCTGAGAGGCAGAGCATGGGAATCCAAGTTATACTACAACTTCTCAAAATATACTTATTGCCTCCAGCAGCTTTTAGTTTAGAGTTTTTCATCTAGATACTGTGCCTTTGGTTGCTCTCAAAGGACTTGTGCTGAAGTCTGGGAAAAATGTCAATGCCTTAACTCAGGAAGCTTCACATCTGTATTGCCATCCTTACCCATCTCATGAGGCAGGGAAGAGTTGGGTTTTAAAAAAGGAGAACTAGAAATTCAAAGGCCTTTGTCAGGAGCTGTCTGTACATTCACAGGAAATGGGGGGAGTGGGTGGAAGTAAATAAGTATGCCCTGAACCAAGACCCTTTTTAAAAGCAGCTACAAGTTTGAGCTCTCCCTCTGCCTGGGATTCCCAGCTTTGAGGCCTCTCTTAGCAGTAGATGCCTTATTCCTTTCAGAATGGAGGTGGGAAGCAAGGTCAATCATTATAAACACATCCTCATAAATGGATAATATGTCCTTTCTCTTTGCTCCTGAAGTTAAAAAATGTGGGAAAAATGCCCACCTGGGATTTGATTTCAGATACTTTTACTACTTTAGAAAGCTTGGACCCCATCTCTCAAGCATGTGTCATTTCTAGCATGTCAGTCTGTTCCAGGGTTCCTTCTTCTCAGGAAGAGTTATTTGATGGTATTTACTCTTAAACAGCTATATAATAACAAACTACAATAGACTTTGAAACTTGCCACTTTGCAGTAAGTGATACAGCCAGTAGGAACCAAACCATGACTCCAGGGGATGTGTCTCAGGTTCAGAGGAGGCACGCTCCTGGTGTGTTGCTACCATTCCAACCCTTTTGGAAAGGTAGGTAATCCTCAGAAAATACAGAGATGCTTTTTACAGGATTGTCTTGAGAAGGTTCAAGGCACCGAGTGAGCAGTAAAGATCAAGTCTTTAAAGAATCATAAGTTCAAAGTTAGGCATGCAACATGCAGTGGGAGTAGGAGGGTTTGGCTAAGGGCTAGCTGAATGGATGTCCTTCAACGTTTGCTCTGCCTGTGCTCAAGTCAGCTGGAAAAAGCTACACCTTCTAGAAGGTGAGAACTTAGGGTTGCACTGAGAAGTGAGGATTTGAGATGCCTCATAACTTCTGTTCTCTCCTTTCTCAGAAATTTAACAGCATGGTGGGTGAAAGAGGGGCTCAGCTGAGTGGAGGACAGAAGCAACGAATAGCTATTGCCCGTGCCCTAGCAAGAAATCCTAAGATTCTTCTTCTGGATGAAGCTACATCTGCATTAGATACTCAGAGTGAATCCATAGTGCAAGCAGCTCTTGATAAGGTAGGACTCATTGAAGCTAGCAGCTGCCATGAAATGGTGCAACAGCACTTAAGGAAAAGTAATGTGCAATTTTCAGTGCAGGTTTACATCAGAATCAAGGACATTGGAAAATAAAATTTGGATGGATACTGAACTTCAGTGTTTTAGCAGGGAATCTGAGTCACCAAAAGTTGGTTTGAAAGTCATATTTATTTGTTTAGGGGTTTTGGTTTTGCATTATTACTAATTATGAAGACATTTAGTCATGCGGAACTGTAACTTAGGTTTCCTGCACTCCCTTTCTCAAATCATAATTGTTCATTTTTTGCTCAAATATTGATGGCATCTTATCAAGGCATGAGGACAGAATGACCTTTTTCAGGTAAATTAATAGAAAAGTATATATAAGTTACTGAAATTCCTAGTATATGTTCTTTATTGAATAGTTGCTTCATAATTTTCAGAAAGCTTTTGGGATTTAGCCATTTTCATTCTTTTCCTGCTTTTAGCAGCTCCACAGCTCCAGAGTGGGTGCTGCTGCAGAGCAGACTTGTCAGAGCTTGTACCCATGTCTCTGATCATCACACTATACCTTCCTCACAGCCCTCCTTCATCAGTAGTTTCCATCAACATGTAGGGGAACCCATAGGCTTTGACTGAAAAAGAACTTTATGGTTGGGCTTGAATGTTTTTTCTTTTGTCTAATATTTATTTTAATGTATTTTTTTAAATGAAGTGAAAAATCCTGCCTTTCATTCAGTAGTTATGCAGAGATACAAATTACTAGCATAGCTCAAGGGAAATAGAGAATTTGCCATCTTCACTTGCTAGTCAGTTTAAATCTGAGGTTAAGTGTAGTTGTTTCTTATATTCACATCATTCTAGTGATATTAGCATAGAGGTAACATGTAGATGCAAAAATAATACTAGTATAATCTAATTTGTATATAAGTTATTTAATGTATGCAGAATTAAACACTAAAAGATTGCTGCTTCAGATGTAACTTAGCTTTCTTCTGCATGGCTTTTTTTTAAATTTGTAATCAAGTACTTACCTTTTCTGGAAGCTTATTGCTTCATTTATTACAGAGCAGAGGGAGGTCACTCAATTAAGTGGACGCTTTCTCATCCTTCTTTATGTTCTCAGAACACACCAAAATGAGCCCTGAATCATAACTTAGTCATCTTTTTACATCTTTTTGATGTCCATCAGTGTAGTCCCTAAATGGGATTTCTAAATTTCTTTTCAATATCCCTGAGTGGAAAAAGCAGTGCTCCTATTGTTCATTATTTTTACAGCTGAGGAGCCTAGATATCGACCTCATGAATGCTCCCTGTTTCTCAGCATTCATGTGCAGCTGCTTGTAGCCAGCTGTTTTTCAGATAACTGCATCTTACAAAGCATTTTGTTAGCTCTGATCACAGCTCGCAGCTGCAGTGGTGAAGGCTTTGTGCATTTGGACAGAGGCATAAAAACCACACTGTGGCAGACCTCCTGTGAGTGACTTGCATCAGATCCGTGAGAACTGGACGAGTGGGAAGAATTCAAATCTCCATGGAAGCATTCCTCTACTACCGATGCCCTCGTCTTCTTCATGCCCCTGTTCCTGTGCCCGTGCACTGCACCACTTCTGTAGCGAGAAACTTCCGGCAGGTTCCAGGACCACAGAACATACTTGTTGCATGAGGTCCCCTTGGATCTCTCCTCTTGCCTTCAAGCCACCATCTGCTCCAGGCATCAGGGAGGAGGGAAGCCAACCCCTCCAGCAGTCACAAGCTGGCCTGTGCTCATTTGCTGCATGAGGGCCATGTGTGCCACTGCTCTGTGTGAGGGAGCTGGAGAGGGTTGGAACACATAACCTGCTGACTGAGACTTCAGCAGCTCTTACTGCCAAATCCCAGCAGGATTATTGTCAAATGGGCTTATTTCAAAAGACTGGGAGAGTGCTTTAGGGAGTGGCTCAAACCTATTTTTGATGCCAGTTGTGCTCCTCTATGCTTTCCTGCTAGATCTTGTCAGAAATTATGCTGATGTTGTACTTCCAAGAAAACCTGTTCTTTTATATATTTGCTATCCTAGCTTTATTTCCAGACAGATCTAACTATTCTCACGGCATTTCTCCCTCATGGTTGCATGCACATGGAAACACTTTATGAACAACTTTAGCTCAAACAGTTCAAGTTTCATTAAAGTCAAATAACCTTAATTATATTCTGTAATACCTGTGTTGCCTGTCTAGAAAGATTAATGTGTCTTCCTCTATCTAAATTAGTCAAATTAAAGTGTCCTTGGACTGCCAAACAAGAGACATAAAACCAGGGAAAAAATCATCTTTGCTTTTAAAAGAAAGAGAATTATTTTTGAAGTTTCATTTACTTTATGTTACAAATTACTAAATAACTTTGTTTTATTTCTGTGCTATTTTCTTGCACGTTTTAACTGTAAATGGGTTTTGTGTGTTTCTGTAAGGCTCGGGCTGGACGTACCACCATTGTGATTGCTCACAGACTGTCTACCATCAGGACTGCTGACACTATCGCTGGATTTGAGAAAGGTGTCGTGGTTGAGCAAGGGACACACAGTGAACTGATGTTGCAGAAGGGAGTCTACTATTCACTTGTAATGCAGCAGGTAAGGGCAAATTTATTTACTTTCTTTCTCCATTTTACAAAGTTATCAAACAATGGTGAGTGGAGCCATTTTCTCTCTCTAGTTCCTGCATATTGTCAGCTGGCAGCTGCTCAGTTATTCTAGTCTGGGCACAGACACAGGCTTAGAATTCTAGGGAGTTTTACCCATAAGTGTTTCATATTTGTGCAATCCAAAAACATAAGTGAGTTTAAAGCACAGACTGCATAATTATGGCATAACCACAGAGGTGTTAGATTCCAGGTGGATTTCATAGGCTGCTTTCAAGGAAAAGAGGGAAGAAATCAGAATCAAATAGACTACTACTCTGCCATTCCAGACTGAAATATATGTGGCCTATAGGCAACAGTAGTTACATGACTGAAACAGCAGTATTCATGAGGAAAAAAAATTACTTTTCCCTCTTTATGCGCAAAATACTTTGTAACTGTATATCCTGAATTCTCATTAGGGTTGTAGCAGTGATGTTCAAGATTATGGCACATCAGAAGATAGTGAAGGCACAGATGCTGAGGAATATGAGGAAAACATAAATCCTGTGGAAGAACTGACTCTTCAAAATCATATTGAAGAATCTGTGATCTCCGGAAGGGGCAGCATTCGAAGAAGATCCAACAGATGTAAGAGCAAGAGGAGTTCATCTAAAAAGCCCTTTGGAAAAAAGAAGAAAACAACAGAGGTGGAGGTTGGTATTAGAACTTCAGTTTAGAATTTTAATGATGAGATGTAAGCATAAGCAAAAAGCACATAACTTGGATTACTTTTAGATAGCTGGCTGCCATGCAACTTTCACTCTGGTGCTATTGCAGTCAGTACTCACCAGTCTGAGTATCTGGGGACAATCATTTGTCTTAACAAAGATCTTCATTTGAAGACTACTGAGTGGAACTGCAAAAAACTTGTGCTATTGATCTGTCATGCTTTCTACAATTAATGGTATTATTTCAGTGGTAAAGATGTTTTAATTCTATCTAATTAAAACTAGTGATATTTCATTTGCAAGATTCTTTACTCCCTGGTACTTACTGCTGCAAATACTACATTTATGTCCAGAAAACAAACAAACAAAAAAAGAAAAGAATCAAAATCGTAATATCCTGAGGAACATTCCCAGTAAAAGAGCCATTACTCTCTCTGTTTTAGTATATGCTTCAGTTTTGCAGGGTGTTTACAGATACAACAACTTAGTTGGAATATGTCATCTATCAATAAAAGTCACATAGGAAGTTTGGGGTTTAGAAAAATTACTGTATTTCATCAAAATTGAGTAAAACTTGCTCATAGCATCAAAAAGAGCAGATTTCTAGTGCATTCTGGATCAATAGAAACTTGACTTTGTTTTCTGTTTTGTAGTACTTTAACTGCAGCTTTTTTTTCATGACACATACTGAAAGAGTTGTTTGTTATATTTAGGTTGTTTGGCTTTTTTGTTTAGTTTTGGGTTTCTTTGCCTGATTTTAAGAACCTTGAAGTGAAGAAATAAAATACAAATTCCAAATTAAAACCATGAATCCTTCTAAATCTGTGGAAGTTAGGATCGCATCTGTAATAAATAATATGAGTATTTAAAATACTACTTAAAGCCCTAGTATAATTTTTATCAATAGATATTCCTTCTTACTAAAATATATCTTCCAGCTAATGAATATTGCAAATAGCACGAAGAAGCTGGATCCATTCCCATTATCATATAAAAAGTCATGTAACTTCAAAAGATACTCTTTGCTGTATATTAATACTGCTTAAGGCCTTAGAGGAAGTAGTGGGTGTTCATGCTCAAGAATACAGTATTCATCCCATTCATAAAAAATGAAGTCAAACATCCAGCAGTTGTAATTATTTCAGAAAAATCAGTCCACTTTTATAGCTGAGGCTTAGCCACCCTCATTAGCATCTGAAACACAGGGTAAAATAACCAAGAAGGAAGAGCAACTTGCTTGTAATCCTGACTAATATTTTGTCTCATTTCTGATGTTTTCATTATTTGCTTTTCCAGAAATATTCCTTTGCAGGCATAGGCACTTAAATAAAGTGGTAAAGCAGGACAGAACCTTTTTGTGCTTTCAAAGCAGAAGCAGACTGACTGACTCTAACATATGCCTCTTTCCTGGTTTTGGTAATGATTCACTGAATATAGTTTACTGAAGAGAAAAATGACCTCTCTATCCAATTGTTCTATTGCCAGCCCACTGGCATTTAGCTGAACTGGAGGGATGTCTTCTGTGCTCTGAACAGTGAGACTTTTAGTTCTTTATAGTGATTGAAACTGTAGTTGCTGTTCATGGTGACCAGTCCTATCTGACTTTCAGTGAACTGTCCTGGCCCTTCTCCCCTCATGACTTAGCCTTTTGTTAAGTTTTTTGCCTCCAAATTTTTACAAAGCAGTTGATGTTCTAGGACGTGAAACAGCAAAGCAGCAAATCTCCAGCATGTCTGCTTGAGCTGAGTGCACAGAGAGGGCTTTCAGCACTTTACTAAGACAGTTCACTGCTCAAAGCTTAATGAACACCCACTCTCTGGGGAATTTTATGTTCTGCAACTTTCCAAGGAAAACTTGCAACTTTTTGCTGTAGGAGGAAAATGTCCCTGCTGTGCCTTACTCAAAAATCCTGGCTCTGAACAAACCTGAGTGGTTCTATGTACTGCTGGGAGTGATTGCTGCTGCTGTCATAGGTGCTGTCCATCCTGCATTCGCTGTTATATTTGGAAAAATCATTGGGGTAAGTTTTCAGGGTTTTCTCTCTCTCTCTTTTTTTTTTTTTGGTTGGGGTGTGTGTTTGTTTGTTTTTTGGGAGTTTTTTTTTGTCTGCTTGTGAGTTTTGTTTGCTTGGGGTTTTTGGTAGTTTTTGGGTTTTTGTGTTTTGTTTTGTTTGGGGTTTTTTTTAGCAACTGGATGTTGCAGTCCTGAACTTTCCTCATGCTCAACCACTCAGTCAGTTCTTTCTATGTCAATCTCTGGGTGGGATTAACTTGTATGCATCCATTGAAGTGTTGAAGGGACTCTCTAGAAGCAGAGCATGGTGGAACTGCATCTGACTAGCAGGGGAAAGGAGGAACTGGGAGAACAAATGGAGCTGGGAGAACAAATTAGTGTGATGTAGGTTAAATGGAAAGCTGGACTATCTACTGGGTCCTCAAAAGAAAGTTGATTCATTTTAGGATTCAGGTTATTTGCTAGAAGAAACTAAAGTAGACAAGCTTCTTGAGATGAAGGCTGGCTTATGTAACGGATGCTTGTCTGTGTACTCATTTTTGTGGGTTTCTTTTCTTTTCATAGGCTTTTCAAGAAAGAGATCCAGAAAAAAGGAGTAAAAACACTGTGGTGCTTTCTTTAATATTTCTTTTACTTGGAGTGATTATCTTAGTGGCATACATAATCCAAGTAAGTGTCACTACACTGAAATCTTAAAAGCTCTGCACTCTCCAGCAGGCTGCAGGTATAACTCATATCAACACAATCTGAGAAGTAAAACACCAATCAGAGCTTACAAAAATACGCAGAAGTGCCAGGGTCTTCCTGAGATATGTATGTTTAATGTTAATATTTGCCTAAAGGCATATGTCTGTATTTTCTCTTGGTTTAAATAATCCACTGAAGGCAATGCTAATTCAGTGTGATTGAAATCAAAGTTGAGGGTCTGGCCTTAAAAGTCAAAGTGAATACTGACATTTCTCACTGATTACAAGTGTCATAGGCTCTTGCCAAAGTAAGTATAAAGCAAACTCACTCTTCCCATTGCAGATAGTGCTTTTCATACCACCAAGTAAGTTCCATCACTTGCTGTCTTCTTACGACTTCTTTAAAGCTTGCAGGAAGCACTTAGTGCCCATTGATGTCCATATCATAAACTCCATCAGTGTGACTGCTGAGAGTGAACATCTATGGTTGCAGCAGACAGGGTAGGGAGGCCAATCACTAGACAGGTTGATTTATCTTATAGTGCTGCTGTCTGTGTGCAAGGTTGACCAGAGAAGTTTAATCTCCCTTTGCCTGGATGGTCGTGATACAAGGGTGTAATATGTAGATGCCTTCTTTGCTATGTTGCTTTCTTTCTGTGAGAAAATAGAGTTTTAGGTTCAGGAATGGGAATCATGCTTTTCCGAGGACATATGCATTCACAGGGGGTTGTAGGTGTGATTGCTTTTGTTGTGCAGATTTATAAACAGAGATACAGCATCAGATGAGAAAATGTGACTCTTTTTCTTCCCCCAGGGTTTCATGTTTGGGAAGTCTGGGGAAACACTAACAATGAGACTGCGCTCTTTGTCCTTCAGAGCATTACTTCAGCAGGTATGAATTAGGCAGTTAGGACATCAAGAGAGCAATTGATGTGGGCAAGAACCTGTGTTTTCATAGAAACATCTGAAAGGGACGGAAGACAGTAAATTGGTGATTGGAAGGAAAAAAACCCTACCATAGCCTTTGCAAATAAAAAGGCTTCCTTTCCTTTCTGTATGTACAAATCCTTGTGGGTCCATTCCAACTCAGGATATTCTATGATTCTATAGCTGATGGAATAGGTAATTTGTAAGAGAATAGTTAACCTCTTCAGGCCCAAAGAATGTCTAAGTAAATGGGGGTTATAAATAGGCATGTTTGGGAAAACATCACAGCCGATAACACTTCGATTGTGAACAATTACATGTCCACAAAATAATAAAGTTTTTTAAGCTTTTTCTTTTAGTTTACTTGGAATTGCTGACTACGGAAAAAGAATATTGAGTTAGCCATCCTGTTTTGTACTTCCATGTAAATTTTTGAAACAACAATCAATGTCTTTTCTTGCAGGAGATTGGATGGTACGATGACCAGAAAAATGCTGTTGGTGTTCTGCTTACTCGTCTTGCTACAGATGCTTCCCAAGTTAAAGGCGTATGTGGAGTCTTTTATGTGTGTTTTTTAAATATCATTTTCCTTACAAATATTAATTGTAATTGGCAAGGAACTTCAAGATTATTTCAGAAAGCAAATTAGGAAATCTACCCCACAGACTGGCAGATACATTTACATAGCATGCTACAGACACATTGGAAATGGTTTCCCAGCTGATAATTTACATGAACTGTCGAAAATCCAGCAGATGTTCATGTCCCTTTCATGTCCCTCCCTGCAAGTCTTTAAGCTAAATATATAATAACTGTAAACCATTTCACCATCTCATTCAAAGTGAAGTCTGCATATATGCTTAGACCACAGTCATTGGACCCCAGGTTTTTACACCCTGTTACGGGTGTCACCTGAATGCCACAAAGAGGTTGCATCTGCAGAGGATACAAACCCTTACTGACCTCAGTGAAGAGAATTCTTCATCCCATTGCCACAAAATATGCTTCACAAACAGTCAGAAATAAACTTGCATGATTAAAAAACACCACAGGAGGCAATGGCCAAGGAAGGGAACTACTCAAGAAGCTGGTGTATAGGAGAGGTTGCCACTGGACACTGGCAAGAGAATATGGCATATTTGTATATCAATAATCCTTTAATCCCTAGGTTTTTCAGTCTCCATAGGTTTTTGTTTCTCTCCAGCTCTCCTTTGTTATGGGCTTGCAGGGGGAAAATGGTCTTTGACAAAATTTAGGCATTTTCATCTTTTAAAAAGTATGTTTGCTTCAGTTGCATTTAACTCTGTCACCCTGTCAGGGCAGTAAAAAGAAGAGGTGTACACAATTCCCTAACTACAAAGAACAGCGTGAATGGGTCTCCAGAGCTGTTGTGTTCTCTGGAGTGCCAGAGTTGTCAGTAAGTCAGTACCATGCCTCATGCTGCACTGGTTGAAGCTTCCAAAGCCATTTTTATCGGCAACCCCTAAAACATATGGCAACAATACACCTTGGTGTTGGTTTAAGTACTAATATTTTAAATTTGTTGAACAAGAAAAGTCTTTTCAGGGCAGCAAAGTCTTTGGCAAAAGAAAGAAGAATATTTGCTTCCCACCTAAGGACTTTTGTTTTTACCATCACACCAAATTCAGGAAGATGAACTATTTCCACAGGGCTGTTTGCAGAAGTTTTTTCTGTAAATCAGAGCCCACCTAGATGCTGGAGGCTAATCAACTCTCATTTTAAAGTTTTTTGGGAGGAGGTGAGAATTCTTCAGTTGGAGTTAATCTTTCCCATTCATTATGCCACTGAGATAAAGCATTTCTGCAGGGTATCCAAAGTCAGATTTCTTTTCTCTAAGAACCCAACCCCAAGTGCAGCAGTGTGAGAACCTGAGGATGAATATTATTCACCACTGTTAGTGTGGTGGGTCTCAGTGGATGGCTGCTGTTGGAACCAAGCCCTTCTTGCCTAATTTTGGACATCTGAACTGCCAACTTGTCCTACTGTCATAGTGGTCACCATTTTTTCTGTCATGGGTAGTGTGTAAAGTCCCAGACATGTTTCATTAAACAACTGTCACGTCCAACTCTAGACTACGTTAACAGCTCTTGAAGGCCTGAATGAGGCCTGGCAGGTATGAGGAATATCTAGGAATGGTTACAGAAGTTGATGCATAATGTCCACACACATGATCACACATGGTTTAATTTTCTAGTCAAACCTTTGGCCTTGACTACAGAAATTTGAAGTGGTAAGTTAAGCAACAAAAAGAAAAATCTAATGACATATTTGGGGGGGTTCTGGGGTTTTCTTAGGCAACTGGAAGTCGACTTGCACTGATGACTATGACTGTCTTTACCCTTGTGACTGCCATCATTATTGCATTTGTATATGGCTGGCAGCTAACCTTGCTTATCCTGGCCTGCATTCCTTTTATTGTTGGTGCCAATGCTGTGAGTGCTAGCTCTATGTCTGGTCATGCTGCAGAAGATCAAAAAGCTTTGGAAGAGGCTGGAAGAGTAAGTTCTTCAATTTTAACTACTGGGTTCTGGTGTGAGATCACTTTTAAGGACAACATTGCAGTGATGTTATAGCTGATTCAGTTGTCCAAGATAAATGAAGGGTGTTGAGGGGAACGTTTATATATGTTCAAGAAAAGCAAAACATAGATAACACAAACTATCTGCAAATTAAGCTTAAAAATGCATTTGAAAGCCTCCATAGTGGATTTCTGGGTAGTGGCACCTGCAGCAGAAGCAGCCCCAGTGCTGGTGCACCTTGTGCCTATGGGTGAGCGACGCGGCTCTGCACTGCTCTGCTGCACCCAGAAGGGTTGCAACACTGATATCTTTTTCTGTCATAAAGGCAAGCCATTAATGTTCCCAAGAGTTTCAGGGTACTGCCTTCATTCACCTGATAGTGCTCTTCAGGAGACAGAAGTAGTCCGTGCAAAAGAGCAAGCTGTGTTCAGATGACTAGTATTTGTTCCCGTTTTAGTAAATTGGATTTAATTCATGAGGGCCACAACTCATAGCTTCAGGAAGACACTGCTAATGCTTCCTGCTTGTTGGCCCAAGGTTCTGAACTCAGATATGTTGTTGGCTTCGGCTCCCGTCATGTCTCACAGTCGTGGGGTGAATAATGTCATTGCTCAGGACTTTCCTTCACCTTGATCCCTATACTTAAGCAAGCACTTTCTGATGTAAAATAGTAAATGCTAGAGAAGAGATCAGGTGTTCAGGAGATACGTTGTAGATTGCTGTTATGAGGGATTACCTGTTATTTGTTTAATCTCTTTGTTTAGATATCCACAGAATCAGTTGAAAACATAAGAACTGTAGCTTCACTGACCAGGGAAGAAGCATTTTATGAAAGATACGTTGCTACTTTGAATCGTACATATAGGTGAGGTTTTTTTCCTTTAGTAATTCTTCTTGAGTACACTTTCATCTTTCAGATTTACTGTAAATACGTTTCTGGAACCTATCCAATACCCAAAAACCTGGGAATAATGTCAATAACTGTTCATATAGCTTTAAAGTTTGTATAGTCTCTGTATTTTTATATGTATTCTGAAATGCAGAGTGAAAAAAAATGTTTGCAGGATTTGCCTTTTATTACACAAACATTTTATAAACTGTATTCTTTGCATATGTTACAGAATATTGTGTTTGCCTATAATATAGGATATATGTTCACTCCATTTCAGTGTATTGCACGGATACTACTTAACTTAGGAACTGAAAGTTCCACCACAACCTTTAAAACATAAACTAGTTTTATTCCACTCATGTGACTTTGAAACCTTGAAAAGAACTTCATATGTTTCCCTTGTTTGATCCACTACATCCCACTGACTTGTCTCCACTGAAATGCATTTGAATCACTGTAGTTGCCAGATTTTTCTAGCTTCATTTTATTTAAATAAAATAGCCCAAAATCTAAATTGTTGCTAATGTAAAAGAAGGAATTGAAAATAATGTATTGTACAATCTGTCCTCGGCCAAAATAGTGTTAAAATTCAATGCCTGATGAACTGCTAAGAGCCCAGATTTGGGCAGGATGCTTGCCTGGACTGTCACAGGTCTTGACTTACAGCTTAGACTAGAAAGGAGATTTCCTCTTCCTCAGAGAGCATCCTAAACAATAAGGGCAGAGCCAGACTGATTCAGTGTGTGTTCAATTAGCTAGACAATATGAAACTTTTCCAGAGGGATAGATTGAGAAATAGCAGGGATACCCAGCAATTTGGCCCTGCTCTGAATTGGGATGAGAGGTCTCTGCTCAGGTGGGATGAGCTGGTGGAAGCCTGCAGGCAGTTCTTAGGCCAGGCTGGAGCCTGCTTGTTTTCTTAATAAAATGGGTCCTATGGGGTAGTTATTAACTAACTTCATTTTAACTAACTGCTGTGGTGACCTGCCCTCTATAAAAGCAAAGGAAGGGGATTCAATTTAACATAACTGAGGATCAAGGATTTCATTGCTTTCTGTCCTAAGGGCAGTTCTGTGTCATGAAGCCGGGGGCTCTTAGGGTCTGGCAAGGGTTGTTTGTGAGTGTGTGTTGTGGGCTGACCTGTGTTTCTAGTGGTGAGCTGGATTGCTTGAAAATTTTATTCCAGAAGTCTGGCTACCCCCCCAGCCAGTGTCTGCTGTTTGTCCTTTACAAGTAATTTATGGAAAGTCTCTTCTTTTACCAGAAAATCTCTGAAAAAAGCCCCTTTCTATGGATTTACCTATGGAATAGCTCAATGTTCAGAGTACTTTATTAATGCGGCAGTCTTCAGATTTGGGGCATGGCTCATTGCGCGTTGTCTGACCAACTTTGAAAATGTATTTATGTGAGTATACTTTATAAAATGTAAAAGAGATCAAAATCAGTACACAGGATAGGGATTTCAATGCATGCAAATTATTTTATCAAATTACAGAGGTAATGGGGCATAGGAATTCAGTCTGGTTGGAAGTGTTCTTTGGGCATAAGGGCTGTTTTGGGGAAAGGTGCATATTTGGGCAGTGAAACAGCAAGAGTAATCAGCAAGCTCAGCACTCCTACTTTGAAGAAGTCTTTGCCCTTTGACATCCTTTCCAGGCAGAGGGTGTTAAAAAGAGAAGTGATATGATGCCACTGTTCATCTGTAAAGTAGCTATGGGAACAAGTTGACCTTCTTAATACTGGATGACATTCTGGAGTGTCATTTCTGGAGGAGCTCCAGAAATATCATAACCTAAAGGTGCTAAAAACTTTATTCTGAAGGTATGTTTTACACAGTGGGAAAAGAATGCATTGTTCTATCTGGAATGAATCATGCTTTGTCCTTTGCTTTTTAGAGTCTTCTCTTCTGTCATATTTGCAGCTATGAATGTTGGTCAGTCTGCATCCCTGGCACCAGACTATGGCAAAGCTCGAATGTCAGCCCAAAGAATCTTTCAGCTTTTGGACAGAAAACCTCTAATTGACAGTTACAGTGACAAAGGTGAAAAACTGGTAAGGGTTGGTGGTATTTTAGTTTGGAGTTCAGGGAAATACTGGAGATTTATTTCTTTGGGTTTTGGTTTTTTGGGTTGGTTTTTTTTTTTTTGAAGGAGTGTTCTTTTTTCCCCCCCAAAAAATGTTATAACAAACTAAATTAATAATGATTAGTAATGATCTGCAATTGCATTCACAGTTTCATATTTCTTAGGGTGTCATAAAAGGTGACTGAATTAGCATGACCTAATTGTGATTTGAAGGGAGCCTACAAGAAAGATGGAGAGGGACTAGTTACAAGAGCATGTAGTGACAAGGCAAGGGGTAACGGCTTCAAACTGAAAGAGAGTACCTTTAGATTAGATGCTAGGAAAAAATTCTTTACTGTGAGGGTGGTAAGGCACTGGAATGGGTTACCCAGAGAAGTTGTGGATTCACAACTGGTGGTGGTGTTCAAGGCCAGGCTGGATGGAGCTCTGAGCAACCTGGTCCAGGGAAAGGTGTCCCTGCCTATGGCAGGGGGGTTGGAACTAGATCTTCTTTAAGGCTCCATCCAATCCAAACCATTCTATGATTCTATCAAAAGACACACACTATATAAATAGTGGTACTGACTTATTTAGGGACCATATTACTTCTGGATTTCAGACAAAAGTGTATGGCCTTTAAGGTAGTTTTTCTCAAAATGAGTAAAAAAAAAAATACTTTTCATTCTACTGACTCAGCCTAAATGACTTCAGGAAAACACTGATAATATCAGTTCCAATAAAAAGTTTTGTTGTTTTTGTAAGGGTTTATAGAAGAAATAAAATACTAATGCATTTTTCTAATTATTTTGTAAATAAGAGAGATTAGTTTCTTTGGAGACAAACACTTTTGCCAAAAGCCATCCAATTCCGTCTGTGGAAACTTAAAATTAAAAATGTGCTCTTGTGAAGTCAAAACAGACTTAATGAATAATTTAGTTTGCTCTAAAGTTGGGGGAGGAAAGGCACAACAAGGAAAAAACAATACAAAGTAAAAAACTAAAAAAACACTCAGAAATTCCCCAAAGACCCTTGCCTCTAAACCAAAGCTGTCATTAAGGAGGCTGACCTCAGCAGTTGTCAAATTTCTGCATGTAATGCTTTCAGTTTACATATTCTGGAAGGATTACACTGGCTCATCCAGGTCCATCTAAATTTAAAATTGACTTCCTGTAGGTTTAGATGGTAGTTCCTACTCAGGAAGCCGTAATCCAGTTTTTTATACCTTCAGGCTTATATACAGGATTTTCAGCCTTTAAACTTCTGAGCACACTTGCATATTTTATTGAACCAGCGTTCTCTGGCACAGACATTGAAAGACTTGGCAGAAGGTCTCCACTAAAATAAAACTTCAGTGGAAACATTTCCACTATAGACTGGACTTGACTTCAGTGGTGCCTCTGACTTAGCAAAGCAGAGCTTTGAGTCCATCAGATTCTGTGAGAGCATCATATTAGTGGTGCTGCTGGCATGTACAGGGAACTGGCTCATACCCCAAAGAATAGCACAGGCAATAGCCCTGGCATGTGCCTCTTTCTTCCACTTGTGCTTAAATATCAGCCTGGCTAGAATGGCTAATTAAAAACTGTCACTGCTTTTTAAAACACAGTTTGTCCTTTGTGCCCAGGAATAACCTATTGAAGAATTTAACTCTGCTATCTTCATCTCTGATTTTGACCTTGTGCTACATTTGTTCAAGTTATGCTACCTGCAGGGTGAGATCAGGAAAGCAAATGATACAGTTTATATCACAAGTAGAAGTGTCTCAATTAGATGTGTTATAAATGAGAAATATGGATATTGTCTGTTTTTCTTAAGAGGGTGATGGGGCACTGTAACAAGCTCCCCAGGGAAGTGGTCACAGCACCAATCCTGACAGAATTAAAGAAGTGTTTGGACAATACTCTCAAGCACATGGTCTTGGGAATAGTCCTGTGCAGGGACAGGAGCTGGACTCTGATCCTGGAGAGTCCCTTCCATAGTTTATTCTGTGATTCTGTGATACTGTTTTCAAAGATGAAGTGAAAAGCAGGTACAAGAGATGCAGAAAACTTCTCCAAAAGGATCTAGTGACTTACATCTGCAGATCATCCTATAACTAGTGATTCTATGCTCAGTTCAATATGTCATTTAAAAGAATTTCGAAAGCACTTTTGAAAACACCCTCCCAAACTCCCTTGGATCTCTCACTTTAATAACCAAGTCTTAACAAGTGTTGTTATAGTTAAGGCTACTAAATGTTAATATGAGCATGTAAACTCTCTACTGTTTTTCAGAGCCATTTTGAAGGCAACATTGAATTCAGAAACATCCATTTTGTATATCCAACGAGGCCAGAAGTTCAGGTTTTGCAAGGACTCAACGTGAAGGTTAACAAAGGACAGACTCTGGCATTAGTAGGAAGCAGCGGCTGTGGCAAAAGCACATCCATTCAGCTCTTGGAGAGGTTTTATGACCCTGTGGAAGGACAAGTGGTAAAAATAGACTTGTGTGGCTATTAATAGTAATTAAATCTACACGACTCTTTATCTGCCAAGGTGTCAGAGATTTTGGCAAGCCTGGCAGTCCCTCTGTTGAGATACCTTTTTTTAGAGGTGTGAGTTACTGAGGCTGTGCCTCCAGTGGATCTGTAGACAACCCCAAAACCCCTGTCAGTGCCTGTCCTGTGCATTTGCCCACATGTACCAGCAGTGGCATCCATGTTGGCACAGTGTGCTTGCTCAGGTCATAGATCTTGCCTGGGAAAGGAACTACCATGTCCGACTGAATTTCCTCTCCAAGGCTTCTCACACCTGGTCAGACATGGGCATAACACTCATGTATCTTGCTTGTCAGTGTGTAAGCTTTCTTGCTGATATGAATTAACACATTAGGGACACAGATACATGCTTCAGATAGCACAAATGTAATCTCACATAGATGTTATGGTGTCACCAACAGGAGGTCCCAATGGGCTTTTTGATGCAACCCCTATTAACAGGTATAAAAAGTCAAAAGAAAACTCCTTGGAGGCTGTAAGATTGAAAGGCCTACAGCTGAGAATATTTATTGTTGTGTTCAGCTTTTTAAGGGACAGGCTTTCCCATGAGCTTCCTGATGCTTCTTGTGGTCAGTAGGGCTGGAAGGACCACAAGAACCGCCTGTTATCTGCATGTTGTTTCTGCCTGCTAGGAAATGGAAGCTAAACAACACAAAATTAAAAACTAATGAAAGCAAATATTTCATCTATTCTGCTAGTTCTTTTACATTTTGCATGCAAAAATTTGACTTGATTTCATCTGGGAATCTAACACGTAATGGGTTTCCTCTTACAATTCATGTTTCCTGTTGACAGCATATATCTGTGGATGAGCTCAGTAGCCAGCTTGGCATCATGTTTCTGTTGCTTTTTCTAGCTAGCAGATGGATTTGATACCAGATCTCTGCATTTACAATGGCTGAGGTCCAGACTGGGCCTGGTGTCACAGGAGCCCATTTTGTTTGACTGCAGCATTGCCGAAAATATTGCATATGGAGACAACGGTAGGGTGGTTAGTCAGGAGGAAATTGAAGAAGCAGCTAAAGCAGCAAATATTCATACCTTCATTGAAAAACTGCCAGAGGTAAGAGATAGGGATGTTCTCTTCACAGTGAGCTCAGATATTTGGGAGAAATCAAGGTAGCGTTCACTAAATAAAATTAAAAATAAAAACTTTTGTTTCCCTTAATAGGAGAAAGTATAGCATTTATGTTTTAAAATGTCAGTGTGTTTCAAGCTTAAAATCCTTTTTAGGTTGTTCAAAAAAAAAAGCCAGTGTTCTACTGTTATAGTGGTAGACAAAGCAGACTATCGGAGGGGAAGGGGAGTGGTGAGAGGCAAATAAGAGGAGATTCTCTATGTACAAGCAAGTGCTCATAATAATTTTTTAATATATTTTTCCTTTGATGGCAGAAACTCTTCAAGTTACTCTGATAAAGACATTTTATTTTTCTAAAACAATTTAGTAAAACGAAGTCATCTATTTCTAATTGAATGGACATGCACAGGGAGTGTTTCTTAATAAATACAAAAGGGCAGTAAATCAAAAGTGAATGGCATGGCATTTGACCTTCATGCTTGACAAGAATTCGGTTCTAACAAGGGAAAATGCTTTGATAACTTGTTTTCACTGTAGTTCTGTGTACCTGAAACTGAGGTAATAATGCTGAAAAAATATTTCATCTTCATTCCTACAAATGATGTTTGAGATTCTTAATTCACAAGCAATGCAGCATCAAGTCCTTCATGTATATGTCAGTAAGCATTAAATTGTTAGTTAATCTTATGATCATATTCTCTGTGGATGCTTCACTGCTGGTACCATTCAAGACTTATTCCAGTCTTTGAGGGAGTAAATTTTCAGACTGGGTATAAATATGTGTGGCTGTATAAATAATTGCTTTACTAGAGATGTTTATAAAGCCTTAGCTTTGTTAAAACCACTTGCATTATTCTTTCAAGGTGAAAATATTTAACTTTTATAGTCATGCATAAAATTTTGCTTTTCTGATCTTCCTTCTCTAAGAGCATTCACTGGTGATCTTTATTTTTTAACACCCAGAAATATAATACCCGCGTGGGTGAGAAAGGAACACAACTTTCTGGAGGTCAAAAACAAAGAATAGCAATTGCCCGTGCTCTGGTTCGTAATCCTGCTGTTCTGCTTCTGGATGAAGCTACCTCTGCTCTTGACACAGAAAGTGAAAAGGTGAGTAATGATTATCATGTGAAATACTTAGGCTTATGTGCATGGCTAGTTGCTTTCTGTAGAATAAAATTAAAGCAACCATGCTACAAATGCTCAGTTATGAAGCAAGTCAGATGTATCACCAGCTTTTCCACCTGAAAGGTTTGAATTGAACTATACTAGAAAGCTGTTTATATTTACTAAAAAAAAGTAGAAAAGACTTGAAACTTTAAGTATAAAACTCCACATTGATCTGATACTCCTCAGTTGTCTTCTTGTCAGATGTATTTGATGGTAAATACTGAATTTGTGTTCTGACCCAAGCTGTAAGCCCAAGAACCCCCTTCTCCATTTCTCACATTTGTTTGATCAGGCTCACTGACCTCAGTGAGAAATCCTGTTGAGCAAAATCTCCTGTGTGCACTGACTTGTATGTCTGTGGGAGATGTATTCAGGTGCTAAGAGAGTGAGAAATCAAATGTAGTTCCTAGGACAAGTGAAGCCTTTCCAGGTGCTAACAGCATTTTCATGGTATCTATGTGCAGATTGTCCAGAAAGCTCTGGATGACGCCCGGCAGGGTCGGACCTGCATTGTCATCGCCCATCGCCTGTCCACCGTGCAGACAGCCGACATCATTGTGGTGATCCAGAACGGCAGGGTGGTTGAGCAGGGCACCCACAGCCAGCTACTGGCAAAGGAAGGACACTACTATGCCCTTGTAAATGCACAAGTCTCTAACTAGAACTACTTATTGAGTTGGTTTTTTTGTTTTGTTTTTTGTTGTGGGAAGACATGAGAAGCTCTACAGAGGGTTACTGTTGGCTGTGCCTGTGCTGACTGAGCAGGAACTGTGTTGCAGCCTGGTTGCTGTATCCAGTGTAGCCCTTGGCCCACACACCCATGGGGATGAGCAGTGCATGCCTGGTGCTGGGTCACAGGGTGCACAGAGCAGTCCTAGGGACCGAATGCGTTGATCAGTTTCATGTCACGTGATCTGGAGGACGTCAGACCTGCTGCAGTCTCACCCATAGCTCAAGTGGGTACCCTGCTGTCACTGTCCCCACAAGCCCTGGCCTGTAGCAGTTGTCGTAGACCAGGGTGGTAAGTCTATGAAGCAGTTAAGCATCGTGGATAAACAGCAAGCTGCTGTGGTTTGGATTTCTTTGGGTTTCTTCATCAGCCAGATGAAGTCATAAAGTCTTCTTTAGTCAAAAATGATTGGCAGTTCTTACTGAAAACTGAGTTTCCAAAAAAATAAAAAAAGCATAAAAGTTAAAGAGAAGGATGTTGATGCATGGGTTTTGGTTTTTTCCCTACTTTGTGCAACATTTCTCATATTATTGTGCTTCACACGTTTCTTGGAAGTTCAATATTCTATTTCAGACAACAATTGTAATAGTTACAACCTTTGCATATCAAGATAAACTGCATAAAAGTTACCATTGTTTTGTTTAGTATTTTTGAAATGCTGACCTAACAGAGTTTAATCATTCTTTGTATCCATCAATTTCAAAAGTTTTATGGGAGAGCAAGGATGGCTTCTATTGGAGTGGACTCCTGTCAGCCATGTAAACAGCTTTTTCTTTTAAATAAAGAAAAAAAGAAATGTTTTCAATATGAGTTCCTTTCTTTTTAATAGGCGTGGTACTTAGGGACATGGTTTAGTAGTGGACTTGATAGTGTTAGGTTAACATTTGGACTTGGTGATTTAAAGGGTCTAAATGATTCTATGATCCTATGAATTATTTCAAAGATTTTTTTGAAGTGTGGGCAAAGTTTGTTGACACATGTGCTTTAATAATTTGTTATTCATCTGATATATTCCTCATGGTGCTGCAATGCATCCTTTAACAGTTGAAGTCAGAGTGACTCAGCAGCTGGGGTTTTTGGTTGGTTAAACCCAATTGCAGCATTTTAATTTTCCAAGGCTTTGCACGTGGCTTTGGGTTAGGATTTATAGCCTGGAGCAACCTGCAGTACTTTATAATTTCCAGATTGTAGCAGGCAAACTTACAGTAATTACCATCTTCTTTGCTCATTTCAATTATTTTCCGGCATCAGGATCTGCAAGGGGAATAAAACACACAAAAGAAAAAAATCTGATCTCAGGTTTGCCAAAATAAATACAGTTGCTCTCCCTCACAGTTTTTCTCAGAGACTGTTTCAAGAGGAGTTTTTACTCATTCAGGCACCCCTCTTATGTGATCTCTTCATTTTCTTTTGATAGGCACATACTATGGAACTGCTGCCCTTACTGCATTCCCAGTTATCTCATGTGAGGTCCAATTAATTCCCTTTTCCCTGTTTTGTTTCTGCACTGGAGTTAAAATTACAAGCACTAGAACTTGATTCTCAGTTTTGAAAATAAAAAAGGGAAGTAACTTCTGCGTGCACTGTATCCACTGCTTTCCTTAGCAGTGAGTAATTTTTGCCCAATTCCCTATTCCTAGTCTCCATTTTTTTTTGAAGCTTTCCAGTAATGGACTTTGGAAACAGCTCCCCACTGTGAGGCTCTTACTCGGCCTTGACCTCTGTGAGTGACAGCCAGCCTGATCCTCAGGACACGGCATCAATGGTCAAGGTGCTGAGGAGGTCTAAACTGCTGTGATAGTGCTCTTGTTCTGCCTTTGGGTCACCATGAGCGGAGAACACCCTTGGTGCCATTGAAGGGAACCCTCTCCCCGGTGCAGGAGCAGTGCAGGCACCTGTGCCCTCGACACTGCTGTGGCAGGCAGGCCTGGGGTGCAGCAGTTGTGTGCCTGACACACACACGGCCATTGCTCGGTCACGCACTGGCAGTGCACCCTCATGCTGCGTGCCTGGCGTGATCACTGCACCATAGGCCTGTGGTGGCCACCAACTCCTCTGTGATGGCCACGGTACCCCTGGGTGACTGCCATGCGCCAGGCTTGTCGAATGCTGGTCACTGTGCTGTCCACGTGCTCGGCCCACCTGCTGCAGCAGGCCCGAGGAGATGGGCAGCCACGTGGGGAGGGAGCAGAGCCTGACAGCTGTGGTGCAGACAGTGCCCTCTGCTTGGACGTAGTTAAGAAGCAGAAATAGAAAACACAATAGAAGTAAATAGCGTTGGTTCACCTAAGTTCACAAAAGAGGTTTAATGTAGCATACACACATATGTTACTGATTTATCTCAGTACAAACACTACTAAAAGCCACTCCTATCACAGTCCTGTTTAAAATCTCAGCTGCAGACTTGAGAAAAACACCAGACAAAAGCAAGTCCTACCCAACACCAAAGAGATGGTGAATAAGGAAAGAGAACAAAGTCTCCAACATCTGTAATAATGACAAAAGAGCACACTAGTACCTGCCTACTAGCAGACAGATTGAGCTGGATGACTTCACGGACTTCATGAGATATAAAGAGATAAATATGTTCAGCTTGTAGGCACTAATAATAAACTCTGCTCTGATAATTTATTTCAGATCATCCAAGTCACCTTCCCAGCTGGATATGCCCACAGAGCTTGCAAACTGGCTATGCTCTGATTAAAAGCAGACCTAACTTAAGAGAGAAATGTATGTCAAAAGCACCTATTTCAACACCAAGCCCTATATGATAGATCAAAAGAATCAACCCTGATAGAAAAGCTTATAAGAACACATTTTAAGGGCAGAGGATTTGTTGACTCCACCAAATAAACACTTAATATTTCCTTCAAAATGCCTTCTGAATGTCTTCTCTGAAGTCTACACTCTCTTTTTTGGGAAATCATATCTTAATAATTCCCTAGGAGACTTAGTTCAGATGCTTAATGCCAGCACTGATCTAAGTGCTCAGTCATGAACGAGGCCTTTGGTGTTCCTTTACAAGCATAAGCTAATGCATTCCCTTCACCCTTATCCTTGCGGCAGTCATTTTATGGGTGACGTCCCCAGTGGCACCACCAGTGACTCACCATATCATGGGCACATTTGGAGAACATCAACAGTGGTTTGTGCAGTGTTAAGGGAGACTTTTACACCTGGGATAAAAAGCAGCACAGAACAAATGTTTCAGAAAAAACCATAATTATAAACATGCCCTGGTTCTGGCCAGGACAGGAAGTTATTCTATACAACTTCATCATTGCCAGGGGCGGGACCAACAGAGTCTCTTCTGGTTCTTTTTGGTTGAGTAAGTGTGGCAGAGGGAGTGGTGGGGTAACCCAAGTTCCAAGCAAGAGGGAGTGGACAGGTGGCTCCGATTTTGAACAGGAAGAACCTGTCAGGTGGCATGGCTATGGCTGGGTCAGTCTCTGCAGTGAACATTTTGCATGGGAATCACTTCCTTTTGTACACCTAATTAATATTTCTACTTTTACTGTTCGTTTTCTAATCTCATTGCTGTTTTCAGTAAATTGTTCCTATCACAACCCATGATCTTTACCTTTTGTGCCTCCAATTCTCCTCTCCAGCCCACTGCAGCAGGGAGAAAAAGTGCAAGGGAAAAGCAAGCAGAAGCATGGTTTGGAGAGTCTCAATGGGAGTACTAAGTTGGGGAGTACCATTCCTAAACCACAACAAAACATTATATGAATTTACCATTTTGCAGACAACATTGTTCCTGGCTTGCCAATAAGTATTTTAAATTAGAGAAGGGCTGTTTACTTTTTGAATTTGTGTGGCATTAATAACAAAACATTTTAAAATCTGTGATGACAAAAAAAGTCTTCTCAATTAAGAACGCATCTGACTTTATTATCAACCAAATTTACCCTCTTCCAACAGCAGAAGAATTTAGCAGGTTCTCCCACTAAAAATACTATTTTATAGAAGGCAACAGGTCAGCCCATGCTTGTCAAGGAACACCAAAGGCCTCATTCATGACTAGACAAGAAGCACTTAGCCCAGATCCTTGCTTTAAGTTTGCCAAAGTAAATAGATTCTGTTCTTCACAGAGTCTTGTTCAGTTCCTTTACCACTGAATTTAAACACTTCACTCTGTTGTAGTATCCTACGTGGCTGTGAAATCTGGTGAAAGCTTTTCGATCTGGTGTAAGACACAGAGATGAGAGGGGAAGTGACAAAAACAACAGCAAAGCTAAAGGATTACTTCCTAAAATTAACGAAAATTTCTCAGCAGAAAACTGGTGACTGCATTCAGTAAATTAATCATTTAGTTAATAATCAATTACCTCATTTTAGCATTTTATTGCCTACCTGGTTCATCAGCAGTTAAGTCCAGAAACTGTTTTCTGTGGCATATCTTTCCATTTGGAAATAATAATTTGTTGTGCCCTTAGGGAAGCTCACACATCCGCTGCAATTATCCCCAGCCTGCTCAGTGACATCAGTATCACAAGCTCCAAAGCAAACTTGCTAAGCCTTCCTGTAATTCTCCTGAAGATGCCAATCTTTACTGAATGCTTTCACAGAAAGATGTTTTAAAGTCATGTTAGCTCAACAAATAGACTTTGTGGACTTCTTTGAATTGACCAATATACTTTTCATTGAACTGTTCTTTCCATAGGAATAACATTCTCATTTCCTTCTACTCCTTATGAACAGAATGTGTTTTTACTGCCCTCTCTCTCCTATGTTGTCCAAAGCAAAATCACCTTGCAGTCAACCACAACTGGAATAGTCCCTTTGGTATGGTCCTTGAAGTTAAAAAGAATGACTATATGAATATGGCTATTTTTGTGGAAATAATTGTTCAAGTTCACCCTGATGAAAAAAGGATATCCTCATTATTTGATCCACCACGAGCAGCATTCCTGGAGAACATGAATGTTATTCTACCAAGAGGGTAACAAGGGGGAAGAGGCACTGCTGTAGGGCACTTACCACTTAACTGCAGACATTTGGGTCTGTAGCAGTCAACCAGATTGCCTTTAGAGTGCTCGAGGACATGATTCTTCTGTCTCCAAACGTCTGCCTGAACAGACAGTGAACTACATCAGGGACATGCCTACTTCTTACCATAAATTGAAATGAAGAGTATCAGTTTTTAGTCAGAATACACATTTATGTTTACATCAGGTTGAAGGGAATTCCACTCTGAATATTCGACCTTTCTTAAAGAGATTGCTAGGTTAGTTTATCAGTCCTGCAAATAATTCTTGGAGATCCTTACCTGGGATCTCCAGGCATCCCCAGATAGGCACTTGGGAGCCCAGTCTTGGAAACAAGGAGTGCTTAGAGGAAGAGAAAGGGCCTATGCAGCAAATGAGGGTTAATTTTCTTCACCTAGATATTAGCAGTGCAAGAAGCTTTGGAGTGAAGGAAAAACATTCAGGAAACAGGAAATATTTATCTTGAACATGCAAAAATGGAAAAGAAATATACAGGTTGCAGAAGCACCTAAACCAGCTTTTAACTGTAACTGAATTAGGAGATTCTGGATTTTTTTCCCTCTCGGATCGCATGAGGAAAATTTTAAACAAGGAGTTAACATTTTCAGGAATCAAAATAGTTGATGTCTCTGACATCCACATATAATGCCTGTCTTTTATGAAATCACACTAAAAATGATGAGTTTCCATTTTCACATCTGTTACTCATATGAACATATCCCTGACAATGCAGAGTGTGTGTTTCTTCAAAGCAAACTCAACCAAAAAAGTATCACTTCATACAGCACTAACAGGTTTGGTTATATATACCCACTAGATGTGTTTTATTTACTACAAATGAAGTGTATATCAGTAACATCAAATATGGAAACAAAATTATAACAGGTCACTTTTATTATTCTAGAGTAATATGAAGAGATATCTGTAATGTGATGTACTTTTCAGTATTCAGTAATGTAGTTTTAGTCGGAATAAATAGGATTCCCAATACAGACTTACACTATTCTCTACAATGTCTTATTTCACACATACTTTGAGACCTGGAACAACTTTTTCCATGAATTGATGCCAATTCTTTTGGTACTCTTCCAGTGTTATGTTTTAATACTTTCTCTCTCTCTCTCTTTTTTTTTTTTTTGGTTTTTTTTTGGGTTGTTTTTTTTTAAGGTATACCTTAATTCCTCACTCCAATTATTTTGCACTCATAAATTTACATTTGATATATTGATTCTGACAAATTTCTTTGCATCCACCACCATAATTTAATCTTTGGATGTATCACTTCATAATTGCTTTTACAAATAAACACAGTTACGAATATGATTTTTCTGAGAGGAAAATGTCTAACCTGCCCCATTTATAGAACAGAGGAAAGCATACATTTTTCAATATATACATAAGAGTATATTTAAATGGTTATATAGCTCTATTTTTATAAAATATATACTACTGCATACTTATATACATTATAGATTGCTTCATGATAAGAAGTTTGAAAAGAATCCAAGAAAAAATTCAAATTAATCATGGGAAAATTCCATTTGCTGTCAGCATTTTAGTTCAATTTTGCAGAGTCAAAACTAGCTTTTTCTCCTGAAAATCTCTCTCTCATCAAGCTTTGATGATGCAATTTCTCTTTTCAGCTTAGTCAGACTCTTAAACCCTCCCTTGACTCACATACTGCACTTGCCCGCATGATGCCAGTGACTCACACATATTTATTCCATTTTTCAGTAGATAAACCATTGTTAGTTTTATGTCTAGGCCTTTTAGCCATATCTCCTGAGAAAGCAATTAAAGTCCTTGCACTTGAAAAGCCCAGACAGCTCAGGCTATGAAAGCAGCAGTGGGTCTGTCCAGCTGCCCCCGGCTTTGATGAGAGATGGTATTATGAAAAACTACACAACTCACAGCTTTTCTGAAAATAGTTACAGCAAAATTAAACCTCTCCTCATCTCACTGCTCTGCCAAAGGCTTCCCTTCTTCCAGAAAGCATCGTTTTCCTGTGAAGTCTTCAAATTTCATTCTTCCCCTTTCTATCCTACAGTTGCACATCATTCTTGGAAAAATGGGGAACAGAAGTGCTCCTCTGCTGCTCAGGACCCCACTCAATGTTAGAAAATGCTCAAAACAGAAGGAGACTAGAAGTGTCACCCACCATGGCCAACACCCTCACACTGAGTGTCCTTAAAAACTATGTCAAGCCAATGGCAGCACAGCTTATCCTGCCCTAGTCATCATCACACAGTACTGCCAAACACCAGTGAAGAACTGTGTTGTGCAGTGACATTTAAAATGCAATTCATTAAAGTTCAGCTTTTGCCATGACTTCTTTAGTTTGTTCTTGTCTTTATGGGCAGCATAGTTCATATAAAACTGCATTTTATCCTCTTTCATGTTAAGTGCACTCAATCATAATGTCACCAGGAGTGGCATATTCACATAAACATTCACAGGTGTTTATAATAGACTTGTGCTAACACAAGTCATATTTTGTCTGAATCTCAGGTTTTTAATTAAAAAAAAAAAAACAAAAAAACCAAGAACAGACATTGATTTTTTTTTTTGATGTTGCATATAAAAGGTTGTGTTCTTTGATTACAAGTGATTTGTAAATAGCAGAACATTGTTAAAAACTACCTACTGCATTACATACATATGGGTTTTTTTATACCAATAATTCTATTTGTTTTCCCCAAAATCTGATGGATTTTCCTTCACCCTCACCATTTCTTCTCAGATTGCACCGGGTTTTAGTCAATGTCTCAGTTGCAAAAGCTAACATGCAGAAAGAAACTAAGGTATCCTGGTAGCTTCATCCTTCACTAAGACTAGCAAGGACCCAAGTAGTGTGACCATATTACTTGAAATAATGTTTCTCTGGAAACAGAGGCATACAAAAGAAGTGGCCTGCTGTGTTTCTTTTACTAGGCAGGAAGATAAAGATGTCCTGATCAACTGTTAGAACTGGAAATGTCTGAGAACTTCCAATACTGCGATGCAGTCACTGCATGTGACCCTAGTTTGAAGGCAAGTCAGAGTCAGATGGGACTTTACTATAATTATTACCATATTTATTATTTGGACAATTTCCTCTAAAATGTGCCAGCCTTGTTCTGATAAGGCAAGGAAAATTCTGTCCCAAATGAGGTCAATCTAACAAAAAATAAAACAGGAACAAAACCCAAACCTTAAACACTTGAAGTACGTGGTACTTGAAGTACTGTAAATACACACAAACACAAGTGTTTCCAAATATTTCTCAGGACTCTGCACTATTTGAACCTTTCAAAAAACTTGGCAACCGTTCAAGGTTGAAACAAATGATAGTCAGATGTGGGTGTTTTCTGGAAATATTTCACGAGGCTTGAGGCGTAAATTATGTTCTATAAGGACATTAGCCATCCATCTTACATGTGGCCTTCCCTCTTTCAGCTCATCATATTCTCTTGTCCTGTCTTGCTTCAGAATAAATGGAAAACATGTCAAGAGAGGGGGAGGAATTTCCCCAAGTTGTTTATGAAATGACTGGCACCATCCAGCTTCAGTCCTGTCAGAATTCCTTCAAGCACAAGAAACAAAATAATGACATATTAAACACATGAAAAGGGTAGGCAAACTCCAGAACGGGTGAGTAATGATGCTACAGGAAACTACCAAAGAGCATAGAAGTTCAGTCCAGTGTGGTTGCTCTCTAGGTGAATAACAGCAGAGATTTTTAAAGGTCCTATTTTTCTAGGAAGCCTCATTCTACTAAATTCACAAGGATTTCCTCCATCTAGCAGTAGCCAAGATAAGCAATCTGTCCATCCAGTCACAGGTTTTGAAGTATGAGGATCTGTCATACCATACCAAAACCTTTGAGGAGACTACAGGGAGGCAGACCATGTCTACAGGACCGTTTACTTTGCTAGATATGCTGTCATCAGTGCCAGGATGTGCATCAGAATGTTTTTAAACCTGACTCAGTGTCTCACCTGACATCATTAGTTCTTCCATAGCAAAATCTTCCCTAGTAAATTGCAATTGCAAAACTATTGCAAAGATATTCTCCCACAAACTGTTTTGGGGAATGCCAGAGTAAAAATTCAATCACTAAAAAATTATTTCATCTAAGCCAAATGTTTTGCATATTTTTTTCGAGCAGAAACTGAAGGGTTTGTTTCTGGTTTTAAAATTCTTGGGTAGAAACAATTTTAACAGGTAAAAATCTCTTTTTGTTCTAGATGTGTTGAAATGAAGAGCTTCAGCATCTTCAGCAATTGTTCATTGCTAAAACCATTTTCCATATTTAGCTGTGAATAATTTTACTTTTTACTGAATAAAGTATACCTCCAAAGCTGATCACACAGTTCTATTTGTAACAAACTGGAAATGCAACTGTGGCAGGTGTCTTCTGTGACAAAAGGGGAAGGTTGGCTGAGGAGAGGAAAGCCAGATTAATTGAACAAAACCCAAGTGCTCGTGTGCTGATTATGCTCTGCAGTGCATTGCAAAGTGCGGTCTCACCTCCTGAGTGAGACTGCTCTGTCCCTTGGTGTACCTGTGTCATCAGCAGAAAAGGGTTGGCTTAATAACCTGGGCTGGGAGGAAAGTGCTTGAAATGTCTCCCTTGAACTGGGAAGGCTGGGCTGGGGCCACAGCATCTAAAGTTGGCTGCAGGAAGAACTTGTGCACTTTGCAGAGCCCTTCTTGTCGAGCTGAGCCACAGAAAACCTTGCACCCTGATGGTCACCCTACTAACATTCAACCTGTTCCTCAGGCAGGATGGGAAAGAAAGTTTTATGGAAAATAGATGGAGATGGACAGATGTGTGGAAGAGGAAAGGGAGGACAATGACAGGAAGCCAGAGTTTCTGGTCCCCCATGCTTTGTCCAGTGCTACCCCAACCTCTGGCTGTGACAGCTGGCTGTCACGGCCCATCCTCAGCATGCCTCTCCCAGTGCTTGTCACGCGAAAACTGGTTTCGTCATGATGAGGATGTCTGTGCCACTCTGCACCTGCCTGGCATAGCCACCACCTGCACCCTCCCAGGGAACCCTTGCAGTGCCATCCAAAGTGGGACACTCTTTCCCCTCCCTTCTCCCAAGGGAAATCCCTGGGGTCCAGGGCTGCTGGCAGTGCCCTGCATGGGCCTTCTGAGCAAGCCTTGCCCCCTGGGTCTGGAGGAGGAAAGGTGTCATCTGTGTTTTCATCCTGATTTCATTTGATTATCTGATTTTAACACTTTTACTATTAAAAAAAACCCAACACCCAACTTTCTAGTAAAAATAAAGCGCCACCTTTCCTCCTTCCTTAACACAGGCCCAAAAACTCTCAGTGCCTCTTAATACTTCAACAGATAGTCAAATATTTACAAATTGCCATAAATCAATGTTTTTAGCCAAAATAGGTCTTGAGTTACGTTTTCACAAGAAATTCTCTGGATCCCCAATGCAGGATATGTCTGAGATTCCCTAAGAAGTGTAGTACTAACAGAGCAAGGTGATGATGCTCAGTCTGCACCTCCAGCTTTTGTTATTGGGATGAGAAAAGTTTCAAGGCAGCTTAAGTTTAAGGTATTCTGGCTTCTGATGTAAGTTTAGCAGCTCACATGCTCCAAAAATTGAATTCTAATAGTTTACCAGAAAGGTTTTTTAATTTGGACAGAGAAAAGGAGAATTAGAAATAATAGCCCTGACTTAAATTCTCATCTATTTTTTTCTTTTTTTAATTTTTAAGTCTATATCATGTGAGTTGCAGAAGATATGATATGATTGGAGAAGGAGAGAAAATGAAAACAAACAAAAAATTCAGGAGAACAAAACCTCTCACCCATTGGGCATTTCTGTGTAATTTACAAGGCAAATTCCTCAGGTCAGGGTCTCATCTTTGGGGATTTTCCACTTCCCCACTCTTGAGGAGAGCAGAGGCTATTGCACATCAGCACACACTGACCCCCCACAGAGAAGTGAACTGTCAGATAAGAGATTGCCTTCGTTCGCTCCAAGCTCCCAGGAAGGTACGCAGTGCACAGAGCAGTGTTTGTATTACTGCTGAAGGGAAGGATTTCAGCCAAAAGGAGCTGGCAGCCCTAACTTTTTAATGAATCGTGTGCTGACAGGCCTGGTTGTGAGCTGTTACAGATGTGCACCGGACAGTCTAATGAGACACAGGAAATTCAGGAGGCAAAAAAAATCTCTTTGGATTTTCTCGTGATGGTGGTAGTATCAAAGCTGCTTGTGTTCTACCTGGCATCATCAAGCAAGGGGTATGCTAGCTGTCCTTAATCAAAACATTTCCATCTGGGGTAAAGGCACTGATGTGTGTTGATTGCCATAAGGGGGAATAAAAGAAGGGCTGAGTCACTAGTCAAGAATGAGAGCACAGGCAGGACAGGATCCTGCAGTGGCACATTAATTATAGCAACATTTTCTGTGATTCCCCCGCTACGTAACCACAGATGCAGGAGCCTGAGTGGGGGCTGCAGTGGGAAAGGAATTGGTCAGGATGAATGATGTGGCAAGTAAGGGAAAACAAACCCTTGGTGAGAGAACAAATAACTCACGAAAAATTTTCGTTCCTGCATAGTGGATTCTCCTGCTGATAGATATGTCCAGTGTGGAAGAGGCACCTTTTCCCAGTGCTTTAGCAGAGGAGTGCTCTGGTATTTCTCTTAGAGCATGAGTCAGACCCAGGGGTTGCCAAAAATACATGCCAAGTCCTGATCTCAGTTACATGTGCCCACAACAACTCGGCACATGAGCAGATAGTATCAGCACCAACAGAGACATCGGAGCAGCTGTGGGCTGCTCTGTGCAGCTCTGCGGCTTCTCCGTTTCACCTCTGTTCTCTCTCTGAAGTCTGATTAGCAACTGGATTGCAGATGGTATTGCTAATTGTCTGGCCTGCAAATTCAATCAGATCAATGATAAAACTCTGCTTTTACTGTTATTTGATGGATAAAGCTTATTTATAACTGTCTAACTGATGAAGCACTAGCCAGCAGATGCCCCAGTTTACTTGCTCTCTGTCATATGGACAGATATTAAAAAAAGCATAGACAAGAGTTCATGAAACAAAACAGGACACATCCACAGATCTTTCCCAGCAGAGCTAGCATTTGCCAGAACGGTAAAGCTACATAAGATATGCAACACTGACATCTATTGGCACACAAACTGTGTACTGATCTCTGCTTGTTTATTCTGTGGCAATATTTTTAGCCACGTTCGCAGTGCCGTGAGTGCGTGCCCTAAGCTGTTGAACAGCACGCTGCCACTCCAAGGCACAGCCTCACAAGCTGGCAGTGCTGCCCTGTAAAGAGCTTCTAGGATAGCTTGCCATTAGGACACTGAAGGATTTAGTCTAGTCTGTGAATGGCCTATTCCCTTTGAACAATATGAACTGCAGAGAGTCCATGCTTCTGCAATCCCCACTCACAGTAGGCCCCCTCTTTTTGGCGTGTGTTTTTTTAAAGACATTTTCACTTGTGTAAACATTCATTTGTGGCAAAAACAGTGTCTTGTGACATGCTGCATTCTGGGGAAAAACTCCACGTCAAGAATTTCTTCTGTCTTTGAAATCCAGTGCTTCTCCAAGGGTCAGGAAGTTAGAAACAAGACTGGTAGTAAAACTATTTCCTCTCTTTAACTGTAAAGTCCTTGAGGCTGTGTGTAAGTCCAACCTCAGGGTACTTTAGTGTTCCTCAGCCTCCTGATTTCCCATCTAAAGAAGCAATTGTTAGTCTGCGAGGTTTGAAAGTCCTGGGTTAGTGTTTTTAGATCACTTGACTAGCCTTGCCCACATGTTCAAAAAACAAAATTTGTGCCACATGAGTAACTTTCCTGAGGAAGAGTCCCAGGGAATTTTGCAGTCAGTTCCTGTGCTACATCTATTTGTCAATAACCCTGTGTACTGAGAGGGCAAGTGAGATTTAGTCAAGGTAATAATTAACATGTGGGCATTAGAGACTTTATCTGCTGCTCCTTGCCTGGCTATGGATAAAAAGCAGGTGGTCTTATTCCCTTTCTTATCATTGTGGTCTCCACTTCTCTGATTTAGGGTACCATACTTTGAGTGTTTTGAGGTTTGCTTCTAACTGAAGCTGCCTGCTTACTGAGTTGCCAAAAATAATGATTCTAGATGAGTATGTGGTTTAATAGATATTATAAACCCTGGTGATCTTTCCTCTTTTTCCTCATAATTATATCTAAACTGTGTAGTTCAATGCAAGAGGATAAACTGAGTTCCTGGAATAAAGTGTGCTTTAGTATTTCAGTAGTGTTGTTAAGTCAGTTTAAAATCTCCTGTTAGGTTTTTAAGAGTTTTTTAAGACTTCTTTCAGTGAAATTATTTTCTGATTATCTCATTCACAAGGAATTTACCTACCACCACGTGGCTCTGAAGAGATGTAGGAAAAACTTAAAAGATGATATACTTTAACCAAGAAACATTGGTCTTCTTTCCTTGTATCAACAGAGGAGCCTGGGAAAAAAGAGAGGAGATCCTATAAAATTGGTTTTAAAGTAGATATTAATTTCTAAAAAGAAGCCAGAGTCAGCAACGTACCTTGTTAATGACTTATATTTCTTTATTAAATTGCAATACTTTCTTCATCAATTATGCAGGTGAGCTTGGCTTTTAAAAGTCTCTGCAGCAAAACCAACAAAGTCAGGCAGCAGAGACAATTTACTTGGGTTCAGAAAAACCCTTCTTGTTTCCTCCTTGGCTTCTTTTTTACACCCATGTCCTTCCTTGATAAAGCTTTCCAGCACAGCATTGCTTGGAGATCCATCAAGCAAAGCATCCCATCACTGGCATGAGGATTAGGGAGACCAGCCAGTGAAAAAAATATTAAAGAAATATTAACATGGAGACAAGTGTGAGGAGAAAAACATCCACAGAATAAAAGGGTAGTCCAACAGCTTTTCTACCTTGTTCCAAATTTAACTTGATGTCTTTTCCTGGAGTGTCAAAACTACTGCTCACAGAATCACAGAATTTTCTGAATTGGAAGGGACCCACAGGGATCATTGAGTCCAGCTTCTGAGTGAATGACCCATACAGGATCGAACCCATGACCTTGGCATTTCTAATTTGAGCTTGGACATGGGAAGAAGTCCGAATCTGAGGTTGGTACCTAAAATGAAATCCTGACAGATACTGACATGTGTGATGAATTTGGAGAGTTGGAATGGACTCTGGTTGCTTGCAGATGGACATTATTGTAAGGAGAGATGGACATGCAACTTATTGTATTTTTTTGATTCCTTAGTTTTTCCAATATGTTCTGCAAAGAATGTTGTTTTATAGGATTGAAACACAGGGTGTCCCTCTAGCAATGCTCACCCACATGTCTTGCTGAGATCAAAGAAAATTGCAGAAGAAATGTCTTAAATAACAAGTCTTCACCAAAATGTATCATATCTTGCCTTAATCCAAGGACATCAACTTTTACAATTCTGGAGAGAAAGGCTTGTAATTTAAAAACAAATTATTATATTTCAGAAAACATTTTCCTGCTCCAAGCTTCATGCTGTCCTCAGGCATGTTTCCTCCATCATCTCAAATGTACTGTTTAAAGTATGAAGCTTATTTTTATGGTGCACGGTCATGAGTTTTGTATTCACCTTTGTCAGCATGGAAATGTTTCTTTCCATCAGAATTTTCTTGTAAATTCACTAATCCATAGGAAAAAAAAAAAAGGCAAAAGAAAAAGATTGAATCAAAAAAGCTTCTATATAAACTTGATAAGATATCCCACTGAACTCATGTTTTGGCAAACTATAGATTATGTGCTCAGGTTCAAACGTCTCACCAAGAAACACCGATAAGCTACTAATAAGAAAACCCTTTCAATACATCAATTGGAGAGTTGGCAGAACTGCTCTAGGAATCAAGAGCATTAATCTTGGGGGAAGGGAAGGGAAGGGAAGGGAAGGGAAGGGAAGGGAAGNGGAAAGGAAGGGAAAGGAAGGGAAAGGAAGGGAAAGGAAGGGAAAGGAAGGGAAAGGAAGGGAAAGGAAGGGAAAGGAAGGGAAAGGAAGGGAAAGGAAGGGAAAGGAAGGGAAAGGAAGGGAAAGGAAGGGAAAGGAAGGGAAAGGAAGGGAAAGGAAGGGAAAGGAAGGGAAAGGAAGGGAAAGGAAGGGAAAGGAAGGGAAAGGAAGGGAAAGGAAGGGAAAGGAAGGGAAAGGAAGGGAAAGGAAGGGAAAGGAAGGGAAAGGAAGGGAAAGGAAGGGAAAGGAAGGGAAAGGAAGGGAAAGGAAGGGAAAGGAAGGGAAAGGTCTGGGTGGAATCTGTTCAGAAAACAAATATAATTTGCTGTTATTTTAAAGGAAAAGTGCAAAAAGAAAACAATGCTCATTAGTCAAAAGCAAACCTGTAAGCACAACATGAAAAAATAGATCACAGCTCTTATTTCAAACAAGCTATACTTTAAAATCAAGGATTTAATAAACTCGTGAAGAAAATACCATATACTGACCCAAATCTCTGTACTTTTTCTGGCAAAACACATGTATATATATATATCTCCAGCCAGAAGAAAATATTAATTTTATAAAACATACATGGTGTATAAATATATAACACATACAATGATGCATTTAGTACATTTCATATATTACATGTGATAAAATGTGGAGGTGACCCAGCCCGCCTTCTCAATGAGAATTCATGACATCAGTCGGGTTAATTTTCCCCCTCGTGACAGTGGGTTGGAGGGGAAGGGAGAAGGTGTGGCTGGGGAACTTCCCGGGCTTTAAGTTGTCTACCATTTGTTACATCTCCACCCCTCTCCCCTCAGGATTATTTTAATATTCATAGAGTGTCTTTAATATTCATATTGTTCTAGAGAGTTCGGTTGTTCTGTTACCTCCATTGGTTTGTTTAAATTTGTCCCTCCTTCCTTTTCCAGTTACTGGGTACCTGTCACCATCCATCATTCCCTCATTGGTGTATCCCTGTTCTCCACCCTCTTTTGCTTGTCCTTAAAAACCCTTGTAACCGGCCCGTTGGTCATTTTGTAGTCCTTGATCTTGGTGGTGGGTTGTAGTGCTCGTCAGTGCACAGAATAAACACAAGACTGCTGCTACATTTGAGCCCCTCTCTCCTCCTTTACCTTTGCCTTGCTCGCAACTGTTTCCACCGTCTGCTGCCAGCCCCAGCCTGAGCGAACAAAGCGAACAGCTCTTCTCAGAGCTCCCACCAAGGCCTTAAAGACACAGAAAGCCCCGCTGACAGGGTGCTTGTAGTCTTGTTGCCTGCTGACCAGCTGGGTGGCCAAGCGGACAGCGACAATAAAAGTATAAATATGTAGTAGTATCATTTCAAGTACATAAAAGTAGGTTCATCGTTTCAAATACAAAAAAAAAGTCATTTACATAATTTTCATAGAATTATAGAATCATTACGGTTGGAGGTGACTTTTAAGATCATCAAGTCTAACTGTCAATGTAATGCCACTGCCATGTTCACCATTAAACTATGTCCTCAAGTGCCACATCCACACATTTTCTGAACGCTTCAGGATGGTGACTCCACCACTGCAAATAGAAACATTTTTCAGAAGAGTGTATTTCTAACCACAGCTCTTTGTAAAACAGGTTGTGTGCTCTACACCTCATGTAAGTTGTGTCAGTTATGATGTTATATTTATACATGCGTAATTTATAAATTAGTAGTCCTACAGGTGCTCTAATACCAGATAAAGGCACCAATGAAATAATAATTTCTGGTCTGAGTGTCTGGTTTATATCCAAGAGTAGTGTCATGAATTGCTAGCCTTAAGAACTTCCTATACTATTCCTACATATTGAAAGGTTCTCTCATCTGGTGATTTAAAATTCAACTTTTGCTGATGTAGGAGCAGTTCATTAAATTAAAGTACTGATTATCGAATGGAATGCAAATTACACTTTCCTTGATTCTGCTTACACATACTATTTATTCAGTCAAATAAATTTAGGATTGCCTAAACTATTCACACAAGCCTAGAATATGACTCAGTCATTTCTAATCAGTTTCTTCACATCCAAAAAAATTTGTAATATCTGTTTTCTGCCAAGTAAAGCATGCAATGTACCTCTGATGTACCCAGAATGTCCCAAATTGGCTGCCTCTGGGCAGAATCACAAATGTCATTTCCTTTCCGGAACAGAGATTATCCAAGCTGAGCCCACAAGCTCCCTGACCATGGTCATTTTCATTTCCATGCTGCCTGACCCCTTTGTGATTTTGCCTTTCCCACATACATGACATCATCAGCTTCCTGGGAAGCTGAGACAAGGTAATAACTTTGTAGTTACCTAATGCTGACATTATGCAGTCATGGTGGAGGCAATTATACACAATGACCTTGCTGCTTCTTTCATTTTCTATCTCTGTGTCTTGAGAACTACCTGATATTTGTTTTAATTTTTTGCAGCATCCCAGTCTGCTTGATTTGACATTATTCTAACTTCATCCTTATGACCCTGACATGTAAAATACACCTACATTTGGTGATAAATATACTTTTTCCCTTTTCCCAGGTTCTTTGTTCACATGTAGAGATGAGTATTTGCCCGAAGGCACTTTAATTCTTGGTAGTTTTTCCTTCTTCTGAATAGAACAACCTTTGAAATTCAATCTCTGAGCTCTATAGCCCAATTGATTTCACTGGATATTCAATCCACCTGAATACAAATTCATAATAAACTGTTTCAGTTAGCATATTTATGATCCTGAGGACAGCTGAACTCAATGGAGGAATGGGTTGTGATAGTTGGAAAAAGATTCCATTTGTCTTTCAGTTTTAAAAATATATCCCATCTATTGCTAACTTTGAATTGCCAATCATCCTAAAATTAATTCAAGAAAACTTTTTCAGGATTACAGTCTTTTCTGTCTTGGTATGGATCTGCAGTACTTAAATGGTGAAATTCATGGATTAGTTATAGTTATATATTTTTAAAAGCATCTTCAACCACTTTGTCATCTCTGTCTTGGAGATTTCATCTGGTGCTCATTTCCCTGCAGTAGAATTGAAAGCAATGAGGTGTACCAGTTTTTCTTACTCTGCAGTGCTTGTCATTTTTTATACTGACACCCTTACCCCATCACACCTCCGACAGTGCTTTTCAGCTCACAGGTGTGTCAGCTGGTGGCACCACCTCCTAGCATGGCTTGGATAAACATACTCCATGAAACAACACTGTAGGATCGTGTTGTGGTTTTATTTGGTTGTAGAGGTAAGACACAGAGATAAGAAAATGTAGATCTGGAGGAGCAAAAGGTCTCAAGAGATCTCAAGAGATCCTTCAACCCTCAAATTTACATTGTCACAGGACAGCCTCAGCAGTTCTTAAGGACCCTCAACTACTGTCAGCAGCAAAGGCTCAGGGCCCAAGGAGCAATCTTTGTGAGTGCTTGGCTGGTGGACTTTGATTTAAACTGGGATTTCCTGGCATAGATGGCACAACAGGCTACATCTGCTGGAGAAGCTGATCTTTCCCTATGTTTTTCTTATCACTCCCTAAGACTTTACTTTCATATTTTGCACTAGCTCTTTCAGTATGTCTTTTACTATGATTTTTGCTTGCAAAATAAAAGGCAATAGTATTATTTCTCCATTTATATACAGTCTGAATAAGTCCATTTTTCCAAGTTAACGCTTGCTTTGATAAACTGAAGACAGTGTGCCTGCAGCTATCACAACATAGTAAAGAAATAACCCAAGTTAAAAATAGACTCATGCAAAATAGTGTCCCAAGGCAAAGGGCAGGAAATTGGTTGCAGTTGAACTAATATTTCTCTTGAAATGATCTGTAGCTGCTATTTGCTACACAGCTTCTGCTCATCCCTGGGCAATTCCGGGTGCCTTTGGAAAACCCTCTCAAACTTCATGCTGTGCTGCCTATATATGGTGTGATTCCTCATGTTTGTAGCCCTTTGGTACAGAAGAAATGTGTGTCTCTATAGGAGGGCTGTAGAAAGTGTCTGTAGTATGACTCATTTATAGTATTTCCCCTTTGAGTAAGAATAAAGGAAGTGCATGCCAAAACTGGGAACTTGCATTCAGGCTTGTAAACTCTTCTCTCCTGGATGTTTTAAATAAATAAACTGAAGGCAAATTACACAAAAAGACATGCATGGTCCAGTAAAATGTAGACTACTATACAAGGTTGAAACAATTTTTGGAAATAGATATCGTGTTCACATACATCAGTGAAGCTTGATTTGCTAGTTGATGCAAGATTATAGATGAAATAGTGATGTTTACAATGCAGCCAATGTAAAACTTGCTGTAGTAGTAACTATTTCTGTTAAGCTGATGAATATTTAAGAATTACCTTCTTCTTGTCTTTTTGTGGTAATCACTTTTTCTCCACCGGAGGTGAGATGAGTAATCTTGAAAGCAATCTACTTACCAGTCATTTCAGTTTATAAAGCATTCTTAGTTTAAACTTAAATCATTTTTACAATTCATGTGGGCATTATTTTACCTGGCTTTAGCCATCCATCCAGGAGTTTGATGTCTAACTATCTGCAGGCATATTTGAACAGCCACCTAAAGCAGACAAACCATTACCTAATGATTTGTTAATCTGATATCAGATTGCCCTATCATATATATCAGGCTGATGCAGAGGTGAAAGGCCTTAAAATGGAATCATGTACTTTGATAGAGAGTGTGATGTTTTCAGTAGATCATCCTGGAGGAACACGGCCTAAAAAGCGTTTAACATAAGAAGTTTCTGAGAACTCATAGGCATGGTCGGCCAGGCAGCCATCGTGTTTGGATGACTATTAGAACAGGTGTAAGACATGGCAGAGAAAATGCAATGTATGAACAAGTTGTAACCAAAACAAGAGAAGAATATGATCTTCTTTTATGATATTCAGATATCTTCCTTGGAAATGAATTGATGCATAGTTCAATACTGAATAGGAGCTGAGGGTTTTGTCAAGTGTGTAGTGGAGTTTTGTGTGCTTGTCTATAAACAAGTTTATCTCTAAAATTTAACTTTTCTCTAAACTCAGTGAAGTGGATACCAAGGGGGTTAGTTGCACACTGGGAATAGAGAAATTAAGATCAGATGGGTAATAAGAACAAAGTCCAAAGCTACAGTGTGGCTGAGTGAATGTAAATGCAGTAGAAGTGTTGGAGGGACATCAGAGGGGGGAAAGAGGGTTAAATGCCACTCCCAAGTGGGTCACATCTACATCCCTGCAAATCCAGTAAAACATGGGGCTGTAGGGGGTGTGCATGTATGAATTTAAACCAAATACTGGTTTTCTGCAGCCACCTTGTGTCGAAAATGGAAAATGCAGCTCTTAAAATCTTTTTGAAAGCCCAGTGCCCTCCTTCAGCAAGGTGCTGCACCCAAGGGATGTAAGGCTCATAAATGTCTGCTGTTGCCAGGGGACCTGCTCACACATGGGGAGTTTTGTCAGTGGGAAAACACCCTGAATTAGAGTGGATTTTCACTGATACTCAGTTTCTAGGCGAAAATGCCACATAGCAAGAAAACATTACTTTTAGATCCCATTCTTTTGCAGCTTGAACTTTGCAGGATCAAAGGGGATCTTTGCCATTTTTCTGAATGCTCAGTTAGCTCCTATTAAACATTATTTGTTCACAGTGCAACAAGTGATAGATCTTATACTCTTCTTTTCAAAATGTGCTGGCACTTTGGTTGAAAGAAGAAATCTGCAGAAATCAGGACTCAGAGACCAGAAATGGCTATTGATTGAGCTTCAGTGTGCAATCCCAAAATTCTCTTACTAGATAACACTGCATCTGCTCTAGACACAGACCAGACATTGCTAGCTCACGTTGGACTAGGAAAAGTAAGTGCTGTGTTATTGATATATCCCTCATTTCTCTTTTCTCCAGTCATGCATTTAATTTAAATTCAGAGAGAAGACACAAGTGACGGTTATCATTTTCCATGACAGGTTTGTAACAAGGACAAGGATTATTTCCCATTCAGGGCAAAAACCTGCCTACTGTTATTCTATGACAATATTCTCATCTCTTCCACCTCACCACCACTGCAACAATGATTTCCACCTAGCTCATCTGTCTAGGGGCTGGGCTGGCACCATGCAATGGCCCTCAGAGAGGAGGAACCCTCACTGCAACACCCCAGGCAGCATAACTGCACTGAGTGTTTAATTCCCAAGAGTTCATTAGGAACAAAACTGAGTCAGATGCATTTTGGAAAAGGTCTTGGTCTCTCTTCTTTTATTATATAGGCAGTCTGCAGGTACTAACCTGTATGTTTATTTATTCCTGGAAATTTGACATTTGCACTTATGTGAGGTGAATGGCTGTCCTCCATAAATTACCAAGTTGTAACCTCTATATTTTTTGTGTGGCAAAGGAAGTCCAAAGCTGCCTGTTTAAGGCAGATTACCTTCAGCCAGATAATGCTGAGCAACATTTACCAGTGGGAAATAACTGGTGTCATGCTGTTAGATTCCGTGAGACACTGGGAGCAGGCGTGTCTTCAACAGTGAGGCCGTTCTCTATGGAAATTGTCCCAACTTTGTACATCGTGGCTGGGCTTTTCAACAGCATTTTTAAAAGACATTCTCCAGGGAAAGCAGGAGCAGACAATAAGCCAAAACAGAGAACAGGTGATGACTCTGGACTGGCAGGGAAAGGAGCAGGTTGTCAGTTAAGTCAGTTGAGAGAGAATCATGGATTATACGGATATTCAGCAAATGGGATCAATGGGATGTAACAGCAGTATCAATATGACAAATTAGAGGAATTACTCCAAACCAGCAAACTATAGGGGACATGAATTACAGTTTGGTGTTTTGTTTACAGGCCACATGAGGTCAAACTACTCTTATTACTGCTCATTGGCTTTCCACTGCTCAGACTGCAGATGTAACAGTGGGCATTGTGGATGGCACAGTGGTTGAAATGGGAACACACACAGAGCTGATGGAGGAAAAGGAGCCATATCATTCACTTGCAACCTCACAGGTACATTGACTTTCATTGCTATTATTGCTTGCACAAATATAGTGTGCAGGATGGATATATCATGGAATAAATCCCCACTGAGCCATATTTTAGATATGGGAGCTGGAAATATGATCATGCATAGATACATTTGTTACTCAGCAATTTTACAAATACTGGTTTCTTGTATGCACCACGGTGACTTGATTTATTTCTAAATGGCTCAGATGACCTTTAAAATACAACATGGTTCATGATTCCAGCATAATCTGGCATGTGCTTTAAAGTGACACACACAGATGTGGACGCACAGACCTAACAGGTACACATGGCCATCATCAGGAAAACCCCTTGGTACTCTGCTGTCAGTGCTGCCTGGTACTGAGATACCAAAATCAACTCACCTCCAAATAAGGTTGCACCTCTTTATACCATTCCCCTGCAATCTCTTGGCAACAATTTTGCCTGTAGTCTCAGTTAGAAGTGTGGGTGAAGGTTTCCACAGTTCAGAGTGGGCTGTAAAGACAAGAGCAGTAGCTGAGGATCTAACTCTGAGCCCTATATGTATGTAGTAGCCAAACTGAAAACAAAATCAGGAGGACACAGAAATCATTCCATCCTTTTTTTTGTGCAAAATATTAACAGTTTGGACCTTTTTTCCATGCTGATCTGTCTCCAACAGCAAAATGAAAAGTACAAATGAAAGTATTGGAAAGGGTTAAGGAGGCCAGATACGGTCAGGCTCTCCACCACTCCATCTAATGAAGTTTGACTAATTGTCAACTCTGACAGGCAGAAAAGTGCTGACAGCATAATAAGGGAGAGAGACAATGTCTTGACCTAGCGCATTGTCAGTTCACATACTATTTGTAGGAGCATAACTTGAGACACTTCTTTTTAACACCAAGTTAAAATGGACAGTAAAAGCAGTGGGACTGGATTTCCAGAGGTTTCTAAACACAGTTTAAAAACTATTTTCTGGAAAATTACTTTAAAACATATACTTATCTGGGTCTGCCCAGGAATGCGGTGTAAGCCGTTTGATATGCGTGGTTCTGCCATGGATGGCAGTGTGCTGTGGCATGGGTCTTTTAGGCATAGTCTAGAATTAGTTAACTTACATATTTGTGGGGAAGAAAGGTGGCTAGGACTAGAAGTACTCACAAAAAAATGACTACAAAATGTTAAGGGTGAAATCTTGCTCTACTTGGCTTAATGTTAGCTTTGGTAAGTTGTAGACACTGGCAGAAATGTACTTGCAAATTGCAGCAGCCACCAAAAGCATTTCATCAAGAATTTGACAAAATTCCAGAAAACGGAATTATAAGTTATCAATTAATATAAGAATCTATTGTTTGCTTGCAAACTTTGTAATTTGAGGAGCTGCTAAGTAATTACTAAATCAGTGTAGTCAATTGATAGTTTTAGGAACCTTTCAAAATCACACAGAATTAATCCCATTGAGGAAAAACAAGTACAGTTTTCCTAGGGCTTTAAAAAACATATTTGCCCTTTTTTCTATTCTGTAGACTTGTATGTGTATTCCTGATGACTAAAGGAAATGTTTATAATGTTACATAGGATCATAGAATTGTTAAGGTTGGAAAAGACATCTAAGATCACCAAGTCCCATAAGCAATAGCTTTTAGAAATGAGGCTAATTTGGTGAGATGAATAAATCTAAAACTGAATACCAGAGTACTTACGTGAAACTGCAAAGAGAAACTAGTGCACTCTTCAGAGCTACAGTGACGAATACATTTCTGACTGATTGAATTTTTTTCATGTCTTATCCTCCTTGAATTAGCTTGAATGGATGTTGCTAGAGGAACTAATGACCAAAGTAGATCCTAAGGGTGGATCAAGTATCAACAGATTGAATCCAAATAGAGAAAATGGGAAATCATGCTCCATAATATGAAGATTAAGAGGAAGAATAAACCCCCCAGAATGTAATGAATTACACAGGCTAAAAGGTCCAGGGATCACACTGAACCCTAAAACAACTAACATGAAGGAGATAAATATTTTTCAAACAGTGTAACTGTGAACTCTCCATCCTTGGAGTTGGTGAAGACTCAGTGAGACCCCAGGTAGCTGGCTCTGAACATGGGGTGGACTGGATGACCTCTGGAGATACCTTCTGACCAACAAGGTTCAGTGAACTTATGACAGCTGGTGAGAGTTCTTGCACATCACTTCCCCTTTCACATTGACATCACTTCTTTAGAAGAACAAGTCAACGACTATTTTTGCAGTGATCAGGAGGACGGTTTCCTTTTTCTAAAATTAGTGTCAATGATATGGCACAGTTATTAAAGTGGATTTTGTTGTTATTTGTGGTCCTGAGGCAGCATTACGGAATGGTTCAGACCTGTGTCCTCACCCTTTTTCTCTGCTGCTTCAGGATTCTTCTGTTTGATTCTTCCTGCAGATGAAGACAACACTGAGAGCAGTTCATCCCAAAAATTTAGAAATAGCTGTAATTTCAAAATATTTTTAATTTCTTATTTCTGAAGATACTGAAATTAAAGTATGAATGATCATTTACTGTCTGGTCTGTGAGCATTGGTCACAGCTTGAAAGTGACCTGGTCCCCTCTTTTGCATCACACTTGCTGAAGGAGTAAAGAAATTACTTTTATTCCCATCATTTAATTGAAAAAATAAATTTGGTAAATTGACATGGTAAGTACCATTAACAGTCTTTGATTATCCGCACCACAGGGAAATACCAGTTAGAGCTGTTTCTTAGACTGATTATTAAACATTATTGCCATCACTTCCCTGGTCTTTAATCCCCCAACTTAAAAAGAATACGACTGATTTCCAAATGTGTTCCTGAATGTGGTCCTGCTTCATTCAGAGAAAGAATGAATGGGTTCTACTACTTAAAATTGTTGTTCTTGACATAGCTTTTAACGGTATATTGAGTTCTAGCACATATATGGCACATTTCCCATTTACAAAGCATGAAGAATTAATGACTGAGCTTTTACAGTATATATGAGAATGCATTTTCCCAGGAGTACACTTTGCTATGTCTCGGGAACATATGAGGATTTTGCTCATTTTATTTACTCCTACAAGTGAATCCTTGGAGTCTCTGACTTTCAGTTGTTGTGTTTACACTGCTAAATCATTCCTTTCTCTATCATCCCCTAGTGCAGACAGAAGTATTTCTCAACAGAAAGGTTCACAGCCTCAGTCCTAAACTATTGCGTGATGTTGTCTGATCCAACCCTTGCTCAAAGCAGAGAGAACTGTGAAGCAAGGTCAGGTTATTCAGAACTCTTGAACAGGTAAGTCCTGAATAGCCCTAGGGCTGGCAAACCCACAGCCTCTCTGGACAGCCTGAGCTACTGCTTGGCCACTCTCCTGTGAATGCTGTGCTCCTATTATTCAGTCAGTGTTTTCTTTCTGTAGTTGGCATCTTTTGCCCACCATCCTTTTTCTATGCACCCCTGACAAGAACGTGGCTTCAGCTTCTCCGTATCTTCCCATTACCCAGTTGTAGACAGCAACCACTGTACTTCTTTTCTCCAAACCGAACACACATTTCTCTCAGCATCTCAGTAGCTTCTCACACACAATGTGTTCCAGAACCCTCTTTGACTTTATAGCCTTCTGTGGGTTCACTTCAAGTATGTCAATGTCTTTTTTTTTTTTTTTTGCAGTGGGAAGCTCACGGTTTGACACAGTGCTCCTCACATGCTCCCAGTTTCTGAATAGAGGAGAATAATTGTCTCCCCCCACCTGCTGACTGCACTCCTTCACTAATCATATCCCCTGCGCTGTTGCTGTCTTTACTGGAAGGACACACTGCTCATCATGCCCACCTTATCCACCAGAGTCCTCAGATACTTGTAAAATTAGGAAGAATTAGGAATCCAGTAGCAAGAAGCTGAAAACTGGCAGTAAGACAATCTCACTTAAGACAGTCAAAGCCACAGTCAAGAAACCTTAAAAATATAATACAAGAAAATACGTGCATAAAAAATTTTCCTGCATGTGACTGAAATATGTACCTATATGTATATCTAAATACATGTACTCAGTGTAGATAAGACCAAAATATTCTTGTGAGCTCTAAGCAAAACTATAATGACACCGTATTTTGAACAAAGCTACATATAATCGTTGTTTCTGTTGCTGTTTTTCCTATGGAAATCCTCTATGTAAACATAATCTGTTTCCAGAATAGTATCCTAACTTTCACCAGAACATCCTGCTTTAATTCTCCTGTCAGCAAGAGTGAACTAATTTTATTGATCAATCTGTAGGAAAAAAAAAGCAAAATTAATGTTAATATAAACCTACAAAAAAATTTCCCCAATATGTGTTGTACATGATCTAGAAAAGTCCTTTTTATTTCCTTTATCACTTAATTTGGGCTTCCTTTTAAAGATTTCATCTAAATATTTATCTGTGGGAAACAATTTCCATAAAAGTACTATATATAAATCTTTAATTCAAATTGCAAGTTTCTCAATTTTTTCTAATGCAGCAAGCAGCCAACCCTTTTACCCTGAACAGTTTGAAATCATAAATATTTATCTGAGCTCAGTGGTGATTTGTTATAGTGAGGTTAGACTTTGTCTTCAACGCAAATTTGTTTCCTGAGTTGGAGCTAATGAAGTCCATATTGTCACACTGGTGATGTTCTTTCAAAATGCACATTAGAACCCAATGTCTTTTACAGAGTTTGCAACACAACTGCTTTGGAAAATTTTATACTGAGTGTTCATTCTCAGTCTTGAAATTATCACTCATACAGTCTTTTCTTCCCTTCTTTATTCTACTGTCAAGACTGTGACTGAGAATTGTATAAAATTCATGAAATACAGCACTCTTTAGTGAGTTATTATTTTTACTTTTTGTACATAAAGAATGATAATTAGGGGACTTAGAATTAACCCAATGCCTTTTCTACTACATTAGTGATACTTTGCTAATCACTTAACTCTTGCAGACGATTCTTAGGTTTAATAGAACAAGGTTTAGAAGAAGCAGTTTCTAGTCTTCTTGTTTAAATTGGAATAGATTCAGTTTTCACAGTTGAGGGATCATGACATAAGAGGTGAGGAAGTGTTTGACTATAGACTGTCTTTATCCAGTCTCTTTAGACTTTACCTGTAATACTCTTTTCTTAAAGGTTGCTACAATAACCTGTATAGAGGATGCAAAAAAGGCTGGGTGCCTGCAAATGTAAAAGGGGAATATAATATGTACACGGTTGTTTTCTTACAAGGATTTCATTGTAGGAAAGTAGGAGAAATTCTAAGAATATTGTACAGGTGTATAGAATTTAAAGTCTTACATAAGTGAGTTGTTGTCAAGCACCCCAATGAAAACAAAACTTCTGTGTTTAATAACAGAAATTAATAGGCAATATTTCTATTCACATTATACTCTTGTCCAGTTCAATTTTATTGTTTTAATTTCTACAGTAAAAAAATATACTTGAATTATTTGCTAATTACCTATCTTTTGGTTTACCTGCCAGTCAGAGAGGAGACCTTTGCTAGGTACACCCACAACTTCTCACACAATTTCCCTGACCAGTCATGGCACTAAAATGCAGTGGGAATGGAGTTCAGCTTCCTTTTGATAATTGGCTCAAACGTGTTGCAGTAAATGTATGTTTATCCCCAATACACATTATACACATAAGTGTACACAAAGTTTGCAAGAATCTCCACTGTTTGGCCACCATCCCCATTTTGCTGATTAAGACACAAGACATTGTTTCTTATTTTTAGCAGCCATAACTCTGCCTGCCAAGAGCAAATGATTAATCAGGTCCTTAAAATGACTTAACAGCTGTAAATCAAGTAGTAATTTTAAGAAGCAGAGCTCATGGACAAAATAGCTGTTTCATTTGCCAGGGAGCAGAAAGATATATTTAGTCACCTCTGGATGCTAAAATTGCCTCCCCATCAGATCTTTTAGAAGGTCAAGTTGATTATTCCTCAGGCCTTGTCTGCATGTTGTTCCTGAAAAAAATCTCACCACAACATGCATAGATTCCCAAATTTTTCAGGATTTCTGAGTATCTCAGCCACAAGTCTCTTTGAACCCGGACCTTCTTTGAGAAAATAGGAGGTGTTTCCACACATTTCTGGCTGTGTGTCCTGGACTTCGTTCTTCATGTCTCTCTGAGGCTCTTGTCACTGCCTGCTTTCCATGCTGCTCCTTGCATCCTTACTACTGCCAAAACTATTAGCGAAGATCAAACAAGCAAATCTGGCTAAAAGTAATCACTTTTGTCCAGAATTACCTGTATGTCTCCCTATGTTGTGTCCCAGCACTCATGACTATTCTAGGATCTCGTTTCTGGCCTCCCAGGTTCAGCAGGTTATTTCAGGGGCATTTTACTGAAAACTATTTCCAAGGTGTTCATGGTACACCAGTGGCATGCACTTCCCTGGGTGGGAATCACTGTGCTTGCAAATGTGGCCAGGGCAGCAATGTAGGCTGCACACTCAGAATGGTGAATGTCTGAAGATGGAGAATTCCTGTGTATCTACTGCCCAGGAGTATTTGCCATAATCAAATTAACTGCTACAGCTGATCCTCAGATGAGAACTTATATAATACTCTGGTTATTTTACAACCAACTTTTATTTAAAAGGACTATTTCTCCACCCAGCAGAGCCAATGGGGCATCTCTGTATTCTTTAGGGTCAGACTAATCGTATCTCGTGTCAAGAAAAATGACATTTTATATTTTATGAGCTCTGCAATACTTCCACTGCAAAGCTTTTAGTAATGATTTTGAAACTTTTTCTTTAAACCTCTAGAAGGTTAAAAACCTAGAAAACCTTAAAAGCATATATTTCAGACCATGTTGATGTCATTTGGACTACAACATTCTCTAATCAAATGCAACATGGCCCATATGACATAACGGAAATAGTGTCAGTTGGAATCAACGCCTACATCAAAATAGCCTGCTCAGTGTTAGAGTGGAGTTTAAGATGGAGAAAAATTTGAAAAATTAAGCCTTTTCCAGATCTTCATTTTGCAGTTACCTTCACTCCACTCCAGCCTTGGGATCAGACTGCAGGTTATAGGGCATAGTCTGAGCTCATAGGGAGAAAGAAGAGCTTCAGCATATAGAACTTGTAGACAATGCAAAATCCAGGCCATCATTGGAGTCAGACACTATCTTTACTAAGAGTGCAAAAAGTCAGCTTTTTAAAGCAAGTCTATAACTGTCTATAATTCCACAAGAATGAAAATTGGCTGAAAAAGTACCAGGGAAAAATTCTGTAGCAAATATAAACCAGCACAGTTTGACTGAAGCCTGTGGAGCTATTCCAGTTTACAATAGGTTAAGATCTGGCCTCAGCTGGACATTTGCATGCATAAATCAAGTAATTGCATGCACAAACTGATAGTTATTTTGATTTGCATGTGTAAGTGTTCACACTAATTAGGAAGAGCACTATTGAACTAATGCTTGTCATGGTTTTTTCATGTGCAAACAGATGCATTTCCAGACACTGAAGACTTTGTAATAATGTGGGAATAGTAATAATGTGGGAAGGAGAGAAGAGGTCTTTTACAGACTGAATAACCTCTTTTCTTCTTCCTCTGCCTTTGCTCCTTAAGTCTGTTCTTATATGAAAACCCTCACTTTAATAAAAAAAAAAAAAGTAATACTGGACCTTTGGGGACATGGTTAGCCAGAGAAAGAGGAAAAAAACCTAATGCTGTGTCTGTTTCTGACATTTTTGTGTCAGTTTTACATTGACATTAAATGTGGGTCAGTCTTAAAGGATATTAATCACATCAAAACTTACTACAGTGTACTTATTTCTATGGTGAAGCATTGCAAAGCAAGCAATGAGTCACATTAGGGGGAGAGAAAGAGGCAGCTTTTAGACAGGAGGGAAAGTAATCAACGTGGACCCAAAGCGTACTTTTGAGAAATGAGTGTAAAGTGCATGTATTTCAATCAAATTCTAATTAAGCTCAAAGGATGACAAGACAATACTCATTGAGCTGTGAAGTTAAGATGTTTGCACTACAACTTTCCAAAAGCTTGAGTCTTCTCAGATCTTGAATTAAGAGGTCAGGCAACTACAGTGAGAGATGCCAAACTTCAAGGGTACCTGGACATAAGAATTCAGACTAGCCCTGGTCCAAAAAGAGCAAGGAATCACTGACATGAAAGGAGACAGAATGCATGAATTAATGTGTTTCAACTGAACTGTTACAGAAACTCATCTCAGACAGGTAACAGATTAAAAAAACAATGTCAATTGTAAATCTGCCCATACAGTCACATTTGTCAGAATCAAAACAACTTCTTAAATTCAGCAAGGGATAGAAAAGGGAAGACAGAAATTTGCAAAAGTCAAAATATTTTCTTTTGTTGTTTTCAAGCTGAATTTTTTTGTTTCAGAACAGTATTTGCAGTTCAAGCTGAACTACAACTTTTCAAATGTCACTCAAGGAGGGTAGAGTATTTAAAAAAAAGAAAAAGATCTTTGAGTATTATTAAACAACTTTTAGAGCCATTAGGTTTTTTAATCACTGAAAAATACTCTGATTTTCTGATTTGAACCGATTTTGAGCTATATGTAATTTCCTTATATTGTGGTTTAGCTGCCAGACTAAAAATTGACATTATTTTCAATATCTTTAATTCTCTATTCCGGTCTGAACAGAAGCCATTTAATATAAAATTCTGGGATAGGTTATCTTTCAAAGGCTGGTGTTAAAATGCAAGCTAAAATGGGAGAAGAGGAATTGTGTAATCTCAAAGGGCAGTGTGATTCTGTCCTCCAAACACATCACTTCCAGCTCTGTGTGATCAGCAGTTCTGTGCACACAGACTACAGATGCACGCAGCCTGGGAGGGTGTTTAAAAAAAATGGTCACTGCCTGGTTGACAGATTGCAATACACATTTCTGTCAGAGCAGATGAGGGCATGGAGAATGACTTCTATGACATGTTCATGGCCTCTTATTTTTCTCCTCTTCATTTCACAACTCTCTTATAGTTCTTGTTGTAATCTACAGGATGAGATTTTGAATTAACATTGAATACTCAGTGGCAAACTATTTTTTCTTTAATTACCTGATTATGGCTTACTGGCACAAGACTTGAAGGTGCAATATAAAACATCTCTATTTTTGTTGTTTCTGTCATTGTCTCTTTTATAGATGGATAACTGCTGATCTTTTCCATAGCATCTGTGCTTCCTGTCACAGGAATGCTATAGATGATGTAAGTGCCATGGACAACCAGGATGAAAAGGGACTTGCAGGCATTAGGGAAGGCAAGTCAGTACCACTCCCAATCTTCAGAATTTAAAGGCTCTCTGTCTGTGATGTGGCCTTGTTAAGATGTGTTTTCTGTACAGCTTTCAATACTTGTCCAAGTGAGATGCTACAAATGAAGCTCTTTGAGTGACCACAATGGTGAAGGCACAATATCAGCACAGTAACACAAATAACCCAGTAACTATCATATTTTACATATATACACTTTATACAAACTTGATAATATTGTCAGTCAGTTGGGGGAGACACCCATTTTATTTTCAATAAAGAGAATATTAAAACTCAAAAAATCCACGAGAGAATTGCAAGACACAAGTAAAACACATTCAGCAAATATGGACACACTTGTGTAACTCTTGGAGGTTGCAGAGGCACATTCCCTTCTTTCCCAGTCACATAACCTCAAAGAACAGGGCATTTCTTTTCCTGTATGTGATACAGCAGCTACCAAAATACTCAAAACCTTACCAAAGCAAACATCAATGCAAGATGTCATTGGAAAGAATGACTGACAATTTTCCCATCTTGTTTTTGGTGATTGGTTTTCCTGTTTCACTAAAGGTAGCAACCGAGATATGAAATACATTTCATTAACAAAAGAATACTTCTGAAAAGAGGCACAAAGAAAATTCACAGAGGCTATATGTGTCAGAAATTATTCAGGCAATCAGGTCTTATCAACCTGAGTGATCTCAGTCATTCTTGGAAACATTGAAGTATACATTGTCTTTTTCATCACTTTTGTAATCATCCCTTTAATCTTTTCCAGTTTTGTTGACAAAATTAAATATTAAATCAATTCATAAACTCAGAAGCAAAAAGGAGGAGGGAAAGACTAGCAAATATCTGTACTAATATAGATGAGCACAGAGGTTTCTTAGGGAGGAAACAGCCTTCAATACCAACTTGACAGCGAAAATAAAATAATGCAGATGAAATTGTCATTTGCTAGCCCTTTTGCAGCTAGCTACAATATTTCCTGTCACCATCATTTCTCATATTTAGGTGTTTCTTATGTGGGAAAGCTGTTACATTTGGCTGATTAGAGGTTAAACACTGGTCTATTAAAAGCGGTTAAAAACAAGATTTATTTTTGTAGTTCTGTGACTTCATCTTGCAAATGCTTCTGCTCTTGTATATGAAAGAAAGGTATTTTTCCTTTGGGTATCCCAAGCAGATTGAGACCAAGTCCCTGTTGATTTCTTAGAAGCAGAAGGAGAAGTGTTCAGAGTAACCGATCTCTCACTGTAACTGCCAGGAATACACTGATAGACAGGCTTCCAGGGAGAATTGATGGAATGATAGGTTGTTAGCAATCATTGCCCAGATTCCTTGCTTGAAGGATACTGTTTTTAATGATTCCAGAAAGCTTTTCTCCTCCTTCTTCAAGTGATGGGTGTCTTTGGTGATATGAGGTTTGGACAGAATCAGGGATTATAGAATTATAGAACCATATAATAGTTTGGGTTGAAAGGGACTTTTAATGGTCATCTAGACCAATCCCCCTGCAACAAGTGGCAACATCTTCAACTAGATCTGGTTCCTCAGGGCGCCTTTCAACCTGATCTTGAATGTTTCCAGGGATGGGACATGTACCACCTCTCTGAGCAATCTGTTCCAGTGTTTTACTACCCTCACTGTAAGAAACTTCTTCCTTATATGGAGTCTTAATCTACCTTCTTTTAGTTTAAAATCATTATGCCTTGTCTTACAGCTACAGACCCTACTAAAAATATTGTCCCTGTCGGGGTGGCCCAGCCTGTGGCTGTGGTCACTGAGAGTGAGGGTCAATCAGCCACTCCTGCCTTCTCCATGTGGTTAAATGAAGAAACTAGATGGTCAAATTATTCCCCTCAGAACAGTGAGTCTGAGGGGGATGGGGAAGGCAGGCAGTGATAGTTTCCCGCCACTCAGGGTTGTCAATCAGGTTCCATCTCCTCCCCCGTCCCCTCACAGTTGTTTTAATATTCATAAGTTACCCGAAGGTTCTGTTACCAGGTTCTGTTGATTGGTTAAGTTAATGTATTCCACCACTCTGTTGCTCCATTGGATGTTCCCCGGTTACGTATTGTGCCCCCATTGGTTTATTCCCTTGTTCCGCCCCTTGGACTGCCCCTTTTCTCGCCCCTTTTAAACCCCTGCTCNAAGAGTCCTCCCGCTCCTTCACCGCCGTGCTGCTACTTTGTTACCATCGACACTGCCAGCTCCCTTGGATGAGCTGCACCTGCTTGTGCTGTTGCTACGGAGACCAAGAGCTGCTCAGCCCGACGGCTGCAGAGGTCTCAGCAGAGAGCCAAGCGTAGAAGGTCGCACTCAAGCCACCGGGCAGCTTGAGATCGGGCAGTGCCCCGGCAGCGACATGTCCCCATCTTTCTTGTAAGGCCCCTTTAAGTATTGAAAGTCTGCTATGTAGTCTCCCCAGAGGCTTCTCTTCTCCAGTCTGAACAGCCCCAACTCTCTCAGCCTGTCCTCATTGAAAATATATTCTAGTTCCCTGATCATTTTTGCGACCCTCTTCTAGATCTTCTCCAATTTGTCCATGTCTTTCCTGTCTGAAAACTCCAGAGCTGGATACAGTACTCCAGCTGGGATTTCACAAGGGTGGATCTGTACTCGTGGGCGATCTGTATTAAAAAAATGTATTTTCAGGTTTTTACCAACCAGTCATTCGCACCTGAATTCACCACATTTTATGCAGGTTCCCTAGTGAAAGCAATGGAAGAGATTAGGCAATATTATCAGTGTTTCCACTTGTGCCTGCAGTCTGTGTGTGGTGCACCTTACTGTGCACAGGATCTCCCTGCGTGTATGAACCACACCTACTAGTGAAGCTGTCGCATTTATAGAACTCCCTGACTCTTCAAATGGAGGTGGTGTTGAGTTTTCTCAAGTGATTTATGCTTCTAAATAGTGAGTATTTCAGAAATAGAATAGAGTTGAGATAGGTGGGTCCTGTTAAGGATTCAGTCTTGATTTTCTGTATTTCTCCTGTACTGAAGGACTCAGGTTGAGGATGTATCTAATTATTCATGTGAGACTGACTGTGAAGGGTGTTTTCAGGCAAGCCATATAAATTAATAAACATAAATGTGTTTATTAAGAATGTGCAGATTTACACCTCCCTTCACATCTTGGAAGATATTTCACTGTCACAAAGATAAATTGCCTTCTGAGTAGAAGGAAATAAATTCTAGTTTACATCTGTATTCTTTAAAACACCAGAGACTTTCTCAAAACACTTCAGCTTCTATTTCATCAACAGCCTTTTGGATAAAATCGGAACTTAATTTAGCCACTGCGATTAAAGAAACAAAAAGAAATTCTGTAAATGTATTGACAACGAAAGGAGGGCTGAGGAGTGGGTCCATCCCTTGCTGGATGCAGAGGATAGCATAGCATCCAGGGATAAGGAAAAGGCTGAGGTACTTAATGCCTTCTTTGCCTCAGTCTTTGATACCAAAACCAGTTGTTCTCAGGTTACCCAGCTCCCAGAGTTGGAAGTTAGTGGTGGGGAGTGAAACCCGCATAATCCAGGGAGAAAGAGTTAGTGACCTGTTATACCAATTAGACACCCACAGGTGTATGGGTCCAGATGGAATACAAGAGCAATGAGGGAGCTGGCAAAACAGCTTGCCACGCAATTTTTGTCATTTACCAGCAGTCCTGGTTAACAGGAGACATCCCAGCTGACTGGAAACTAGCAAATGTAGTGCCCATCTCTAAGAGGGTTTGGAAGGATGATCTGGGGAACTACAAGCCTGTTAGGCTGATCTCGGTACCAAGGAAGGTCATGGAGCAGATCATCCTGAGTGTCGTCACACAGCACATGCAGGACAACCAGGGAATTGGGCCCAGTCATCACCGGTTACAAAAGGCGGGGCCAGTTGACCAACCTGATCTCCTTCTATGACAGGGTGACCCACTTAGCAGATGAGGGAAAGAGTGCGGTTGTTGCCTATCTAGATTTTGGTAAAGCATTTGACACCACCTCCCACAGCATTTTCCTGGAGAAACTGGCTGCTCATGGCTTGGGTGGGTATAACCTTTGCTGGGTGAAAAACTGGCTGGTCAGGCCCAGGGAGTGGTGGTGAATGGAACTAAACAGAGCTGGCGGCCAGTCACTATTGGGGTTCCCCAGGGCTCAGTGTTGGGATCAGCCCTGTTTAATATCTACATTGATGATTTGGCCGAGGGGATTGAGTGCACCGTCAGTCAGTTCACAGATGACACCAAGTTAGGTGGGAGGGTTAATCTGCTGGAAAGTAGGAAAGTTCTGCAGGGGGATCTCTAGTGGGCTGGATTGATGGGCTGAGGACAACCGCGTGATGTTCAATAAGATGAAGTTCGGGATCCTGCACTCAGATCACAACAACCCCAGGGAGCACTACAGGTTGGGGGAAGAGTAGCTTGAAAGCTGCTCAGCAGGAAGCAACTTCAGGATGCTGGCTGACAGCTGTCCGGATATGAGCCAACAGTGTGTCCGGGTGATCAAGAAGGCCAAAGGTATCCTGATCTGTATCAGCAATAGTGTGGCCAGCAGGATGAGGGTAGTGTTCCCCTGTACTCAGCACTGGTGAGGCCATACCGTGAATCCTGTGTTCAGTTTTGAGCCCTTCACTACAAAAAAGACATTGAGGGGCTGCAGTGTGTCCAGAGAAGGGCAGTGGAGGAAGGGTCTGGAGCACAAGGAGTGGCTGAGAGCTGGAGTTGTTTAATCCGGAGAAGTCTTGGGGGAACCTTGTTGATATTGGGTATGACAGTACAACTTTTTTAATACACCACAACCATGATCCCAGTATATTTGCACATCCAAAAGGCAAGATATGTCTGGAATTGCTCTAACACTACATAGTGTGTCAAGCGCACAAATAAATTGAGGCTGGAGGAAAGGATTTGAACCTTTATTGGCAAAATACGAAACATGCATTGCTAAGAATTTTACAGTTAAATTGAAACGACCTAAAATAACTTTCTCAGCTTGCCAGTGTTTATTTATTCCCTCTTCAGGCATCCCTTCTGTCCCCTTACCACTTTGCATTTTTTAGTAATTAATAAAATATGTAGAAAGATATTTATTTTAAACTGAAAAATTAAAAGTCTAGGCATTTTCTGCATTTTTATCCAAAGCCTCTCAGTGGATGACACATTTTTGGATCCTGTTTGATTCTGGTGTCAAACTTCTGGCAGTAAAATTTATTTACTCTTGTTGTGCCTAATCATATATGCTAGTAATATCTGGGAAGATATTGGCAATGTTACTGAGACAAATCTGAAGGGCAGATGATCAAAAAATTTAAATAGCTCCTCAAGAGGGGGAGTGTCTGGTAAAGAAGTTTGCCATATTAAAAATGTATAAGTGCTAAGCATAGACATATCTTGTTCCAGACAGAGATGTATATTGGCGTAATATGACCACCCAGAGCCAGGGAAGAGAATTGCCTCAGTGGACAGAGCACAGCAGATCAGCACAATGCAAGAGAGAGGCCACTGGTGTGCAGGAATGTGTTTTTAGTAGCTGATTATTAAAATGTAAGCTTATGAAATTCACTTTTCATTCTCATTTGTCCTCTACTGTTGTCAATGTTATTTTAAAAGGAGAATTAGAGTAGGCAATAATTTGGTTCCTCCTTTTTGCCATCGAAGAACGAGGCAGCCTTACCAAGTCCCGTGCCAGCACCAGTGCCATCACCTGAACCTTGGATACTCCAGCCATCTGCCACATTGGGCCAGGATCATGGGGGACCACTTATCAGCACTAACCTAGTCAACCCTGCGGTTTCTTGCTCATCCCCACCCCATGCTCCCCACAGATTCACAAAGTTTTCCAGGTCTCACCCCCCAGGCCCTTCCCCTGCCAGCATGTCTCCTGGATGTCCGCTGCAAAGACAGCATCGCCAGGGTAATATCTGGGCTGTAAACTGGCTGTTCAGAAGTTTCAGGGGAAGTTAGGCGAAGTTCAACTCTCTGCCAACATGGCCAGAGAACTATCACTACAGTTCCTGACCAAAAGTCTCTTCCCAGCTTCCCTGTAGAATCTTTCAGATACTAGAAGGTTGCTATGAGATCTCTACATGACCTTCTCGTATCCAGTCTGAACAGCCCCAGCTTTCTCAGGCTGTGTTTGTAGGGGAGGTGCTCCAGTCCTCTTATCAGCTTCGTGGTCCTCCAACACTTCCATGTCCTTCTTAAGTTGGGGGCAGCAGAACAGTACATAGTATGTTAGATTAAGTGTGTTCCAGAAAAATGAGAAAATAAGCAAAACCAACATTCTAAAGCATAAATCTGACCACTGTAAGGTGGTTTATAAGTCAGATATTCAAATAGCACTACATACAGAGCTCACAAACAGCACAGCATCCTGTGGTTGCTGGGAAGCAGAGTTCAGGTAACAGGTTGATTTGGCAGATACTCTGAATGAGCTTCACATAACACAAGACGTATATGGAGAAGGGCTACAGTGTAATGTTGCTTTTTTCTGTAGGAGGACAGATGGGTATGTAAAATCTCTAATATCTTTAGTCCATTTAAGCCTACAAACTGCCAACTCCTATACATATCAGAGGCAAGTTGAGCTGTGTGATGAACTTACTTTTCTGTATGTTATTTGAAAAGGCAAAATAATCCGCTTGCCTCCTACACCTTCAAAAACAGAAGCAAAACAAGGGAACAAAGACATTTTTTAAATTTCTGTTTTCTGAATTCTCTTTGAAGGCACATTTTAGCAAAGTAATTTCATGTTTCTTTTTAAAAATATAGGAGTGGTTTTAGCCAGAATATATTATTATGTCCAAATGTGTCAATTTTCATTAAACTACAGGATACAAAAGAAATAAATGGCACTTTACGTGGAAAATAAGGAAATTTCTTGGGCTATGGAAGACTCATTTCCTTTCTTTGCCTCATTTTAAGAGTTTAGAGAGTAAAAATAAGTACTAAGAGATGTTTTTTATTTCTAGTCTTATCTGCTCGGCTGTACTTTTGGTGGAAGGGCTTGATTTTGTTCTGCATGCAGTCTAAAAGTTCAATTTGTTCTGAAACTTTGGTCGCTAACCCAGAACAGTGTTGTTCTGCTGGTCTGCTTTAGAGCTCAGTGTCTCAGAGGTGATGCCTTTATACCTTCTTCCTTTGTATGGGGTTAATGCAGAAACAGGTGGTCTGTGTTGTTTCAGTTGCTGACAAGAGGCAGAATCTGCAGAGAAGTTGTCTGAGAGAGAAATAAATATTTGATGCACAGTCATAAACCATGCAGGAGAGTGTCGCTTGCCGCTTGACCGCCCGGCTGGTCAAAGGCCGACAGTGTCCTCGTGTGCCCGGGAAACGGATCTCGCGTGGCACCAGCGCGTGTGCAGCGGCAAGGCAATGCCTTTAGCCTTCGCGCGACAGCTCCGAGGCTGGTTGATATTTCCAAAGCCCAGGCTGGGGCTAGCAGCAGCTGATGATGAGAATGCGACGCAGAGACAGCAAAAAGATCAAGGAGGACTCGCCCGTGGTGTAAATCCAAGAGTTTATTCCATGCCCTGGAGGGGGCAGGGGAACTCGCAGCAAGGACGGGAACCACAAAACGAGCCCCGAAATAACCGTTGCACCAGGTTTTAAGGGGGGGGGAAAAGGGGAGGAACAAGGGACAGGACAAATGAGGTACATGAAGGGAGATGACAGTATCCAATAAGCAGCAAACGTAGGAGGGACATATTTAAATAAGCCAATGGGAAGAACAGAACTTTAGAACCTTCCAGCTTTGTATGAATATTAAACCAACTATATGAATATCTAAACCATCTATGAGGAGAAAGGGGAGGGGACGGTACCTAGCTGGACAGCAGCCCACGGTGGGAGACTGCCTCAACCTGCCTACCTCTCAGGGCTCACTGTCCCAAGAGGTGTCATCTACTCAATCCGCAATCCCCACTGAAAAGGCAGGTTGAGCCGCAGCCTCGAACGCCACGGGTGACTCAGCCGGTGGCTCCCCCACCGGCTGGGTGACCGCAACAGGAGAGCTCCTTTTATTTATTATTTTTGCATTACTGTGAGATACCCTGCTTGCTTCTATATTTCCCTTTCTATTTCCTCAAAGTAACTGCATTATACCTGATAATCCTTTTAAAGTAATACTGTGTTTTCCTCCCATTCCTGAAAACATTTGTTTTTCCAATCAATTCTTTAACTTTAGAAAATCACATTAAATAAGGACTGTTCTGAGATCTGCTGTCAGGCAAGACAAAAATCACGGTTTGCTAGACATGTCATGAACTTTGCTGTTAAGAGTCTGGTGATGAAAAAATGGTAATTTTCAAGTAATTTTTTTATTGTGATGTAAAAATTTCTTTATATTACAGAAATCAACAACATAAAGCTGAAACAGCCTAGTGAAAAATGACTATATCCCACTGCTGTCTTCAATAACCAGAAAATGTGATCTTTTTCACAGTTGGCTTATAATCTATAAAAATTAAGCTCAGATCGAACATAATTTAACTGAAGTAGGTGTTTTAATTACTCTTACAGTAATACAGTACAGTACGGTATACAACCCTTATTCATGCTGCAGTTTTATTGGTGACAAGAGCAGCTGATAACACTACGTTATATTAAAAGATAGCAGAGTTGCTATGTCCTGGAATGATTTTCAAGGAATCATAGATGACAGGCACTCAGACCACAAATGACTAGTGGGGTATTTAAATCGTAAGAGTTTCAGAGCCCAGAGGCTGGTGTAGTTATAATTGCATCCTCTCTGAGTGTTTTTAAATTGTTTCATTTGGGAAGGACATCACACTTTCCCTACAAGTAGACATATATAGTCAAGTTTGCCATTATTTTACATGCAAATGCTGAACAAATTCTTTTCCTGTCAGTATTAAGAATACAGCTTCAGACCTAAAATTAACAACTGGATATAACAGAATGAAACTGAAGAACAGCTAATAAGGGTTATTCAGAATAGTTAGTCACCATTACACCCACATCAGCATTTCAGGGATATTGCAGAAATCTTTTCATGGATGTAATACTTCAGGGCATCCAAGTATGATGGAGCTACCTAAAAACAGATGTCTACAGCAGATTCTTAATCCAACATGAGCCTTATAAGACAAATAACAAAATGAAATTATTCGTTTTCAGAACGTAAGTGGCATGTAAACATTGTTGACCGCATCTCAAAGGGCACATTTGATGGAAGCTTAGACCTCTGTGATATTTCTTTTGTGTATCTATCTCACTCAGCTGTCTTCTTGTCCCTTCAAGCTGAAAATGGAAGTACTATCACCTGTTGACACCTGTGGGTGAGGGAAAAGCACTTCTCTTCTGTTGCCCTGTAGAAGACTGCAATTTGCCACCACAACTGTACTCATGATTTCGTTGTAGTGAAGTTTAATATTGTAATCTGTAAGAAAATAAGTTTTATTTTTCCTTATCCATCTTGAAAATGACTATCAGCAAGCTGCAGATTAAGAGGAGGAAAGCTGTTATTTCATTCTGCTTCACCATGACTCCATAGACACCAATTAAGCTATCCCTGTTTGCATCACATAAGACAGATAAACTGCCACCATGTCAGGGTCCAATTTTACTGAGGAATAATTCCAGTTGATATAAGTGGAAATGAAATGCTGCTTTCATGCTCTGTGTCAGGGAGGATGATGAAAACTTAGTAAAGGGTGGTTCAATTTCAGCAACTGCCATAGCTTTGGATTTTGGAAACTTCTTTTGCCCCCTTGTGTTCATATCGTCTCATCCTGTGAAACCTCCTGTCCTTGTAAGTGTTCTGCTTCACCAAGGGATATACCAGGACTGTTCTTGCATTTCCTATTGCTGATATCTAACATAGAAAATCATATTATCATGCCAGATTTGCTTGGCAGGCACATAGACAGCTGTTTTTCAACATCTACTCTTCCCTGACTTCTCCAGCAAAAAAACACCCTGTGATTTTTCACAGCAAAGTCCTCAAAAAACATAAATCTTGAAGTCTTGTATAAAAATGTACAGAGTTCCTTAGCAATGTATGAGAAAAGGGAAAAGACAAAGACAAGATTAATTTGTTCCAGTGCAGATACTCCAGATGGAAACACTAATTTCTGTCCTTGTCACAGTGGAAGTACAGAATGGGTAACAACTGCTCCTCAAGTTTCTTATGCCACTCCACTATCACCCCATAGCTGTGTCTGGTTATTACCTTGGCTTCTTGTTTAGACACGTGTTCAACTAATACACTGCAGGGCAAATGCAGGGTCTTGGTGAAAGTCCCGTGCTTACTTCTGTTTGAAAATTATTTTTCTGAGTTTGTTTGTTCTTACCTTCTGGTTTTTAAATGCTTGTCTTTCAAAATACTACTATACTAGTATAGTTTCTACTTTATTGTAATTTTGTGTGTTTAAGGTTTCCACATGTCTAATTTTTCTTACACAACCAGGAAATGTTTCCGAAATTGGTAATCCTTTACTGTCTTTCACCCCTTACCAATGTCCTTGACTGGAGAGAAGTTATAGCCATCCTCATAAAAGCAAACCAAAACCCAGGATGCTGTTATGAACTGCTGAAACTAAGTGCTCAGGAATTTTTTGAAACCACCATAGACCTTGTTGAAGCCTGTTAACAGCCATTTTCATACAAGTCGGTATTTCACTGCCTTCTTTCACAGCAATATTCTTTTAGAATTTATCTGGACACATCCACTATTCAGTGACAAACCATGTTACACAAACTCCTTTTTTTTCCCAGAATGCATAGGGGAGGATTTCTGAGTATTCTGGGGTTTTTGTTTGAACTAAGACAGGTATTTAAACCTTAAAAATATGGTTTAACTGGTACATGTCAAAAGTGTTTAAAATCCAGTAAAAGACAGGCAGTCATCAGTTTTCTTAGCATCAAAAAGCTCTAGAACGTGATTTTAGTAGTTAATACCTTGAGAGCCAGATTTCTAGCTCAAGGATTTCTGGTCTTTGTATGAGCAGGTGGCAGAGATCAAGGTGTTCATTCGTGTGTGACTGACCCAATTCTGACAGTTGAAAGATTTTGTTGTGTGGATAGCCCTGTTCTAGTCAAAATACTTAAGCCCTAAATTCACATAGAGAAGCACTTTATTCATAGTTTCTGATGACACGTAGGCCTATGTGTATTTCTTATATTTTACAAGAGAGTCTAAACAAAAAAAAAATCCTGTGGTTTTCAGTGAGATAGGTTGTTACTCCTGAGAATATATTTAGAAGTAAATGGGATACAAAAAGTAATTTTAATGCATCTTCTGTCATTGGTGTACAGTTACTCAGTCAGTACATACGTAGTATAAAAAACCACAACTATTTCTCCAACATTTCTAAGCTGAAAAACAGGAGAATGGGATTATCACCAGATTCTAGTTGTACTTCTGCAGATAACTACTCATATTTTAACCTGCACTTCTAGCAACTTTACTGCACAATTTGGACTTAGGTTTTCTGGGAGGAAAAAGATTTGTAGATATTATTCTAAGAGATTTTTGCTTCACAAAATTTGGGCCAGGGTCACAGAGAGTCATGCTGCTCAAAGCTGGGCTGAGGTTTGCAGGATGAATGAGTCCTGGCAGAACATGGCAGGAAAAAACCATCCTTGTAAAACAACTGAAGGTAGTTGTCTCTTAAACTTGTTTGTTGTGTGTGTAGGTATAACCAAAACTTGATGAAAGTATGCATAAATCTGCTACTCCCCCGGGAGAAATATTTAATTTAGCGGTATTTCTTGAGATGTCTGGGCCTGTCTAAATAGGAAAATTTACCAGCTTTACTATACCACTGTAATTCCCTATGGGGATGGAAGGAATAAGTGTATCCATGAAGACAGTTGTAGTTCTGGCAGTAAATTTCTCTGGGTAGACAAACCCTTCGGGTTCTGCCCATAACTTGAAAATTCAGACCTGATATTCATAAGACATAATTGATGAAGTTGCAACAGAGAGACAACACAGCTGCTTAACCTTAGGGGAAAGAGCAAGGAGGCCTGATGGGTACTTGAAAATATATCCCAGCATATATTGTATTATCATCATCTAATTTGGTGTTGGTTTGTGCCCTCTCAATGCTCTGTAGGTGTCCATTTCATTTGGATTAGACATTAAGTATTTGAATCAAACTCCACTGATTTGGGTCCTTAAACTCAACTTCATGAAGTAGCCTTGGCTCTTCCCATCCCTGTGGTGGAAGGTCACTAAAGTACCAGGTTTTGCCAGCAGAGGGTTCTCACGTGTGAGAGGCGTTATACTGTGGTCCTAAATGTGTGCAACCTATCCAGTGAAGCAGACCTACAAAAGCACACTCTTTCCTTAGCTAGTCAGTGAGAGACATTGCAGAGATGCTTTGCAGACTCGTAGAAATAGATCCTATCCATCTTAACTTGCATGCATTTGCATATCCAGAGCTGCCTTCAGAGGCTTCCAAACGCATTTCACTTTTTACCAGACCATGCAGAGACATTATAACTTCTCTTAGTGTTCCTCAGGTAGTGGAACAAACTCCTGCCTGTGCCCAGAACAGAAGGACCTGCATTGAGACCACTTACCAACCATCACCAGCACCAAGCACGGTTATTCTTCTTGTTGTTACCAATGAAAAAATAATAAGAATTCACCAGCAGTGATGGCAAGACATGAAGCATATTTTAATTTAGCAAATGCACAAACATTGCCATAAAACATCAGTAGCTTGAGGTCTTCTTTAGAAATGAGCTGTCAGAAGAGGAAGAAAAAAAAAGGAGCAGTTAGTATCAAAAGGGCGTTGTCGGACCTGCTGGATTTACAGGCTTTTTTCCATAGTACATAAGTCCTATTTAGGACTAGGAGTCTTTCAACCTGATCAGTATTCTTGCCTTCAGAGAATAAATACACGCTTCTTACATTGAGCTGAATATGAATGTGACTGCAGACAATTTTTCACCTTTTCACTCAAGTGCTTACTCCCTCTTTTCCTCCTCCATAAAATATGCAACTGAGCAGACTCCCTTGGAACTAACAGTGACAGATATAATTAATTAGCTGTATAATCTTAAATTGTTGTTCTAGTTTTTATGTTAATTTTTGTAAGAGGAGGTTTAAATCATTAAACTGAACTCTTGGTGCTAAGGACTGTAGTGATGAACCTGATTTGGAAGCTCAAATTAAACAAATTAAAATCTGTAAAATAGTTTGCTCTGGTTTCAGACTGTAGCTCAGCTCAGTTCAAATTTAAATTAGTATTTAGTGTTTTAACCATTTCAGTCCCAATTTAAACTACTGCAGGTGGCTTTTAGAGATTTGTGTTCGTCTCCTGAATTGTCTAGCCCTGGATACCCTAACAGTTTGCATACCATGCTTCAATTTCTCTATGAGTAAATCTGTACTTCTGCTAACTACTTCAAACTTAAAAGTACCTTAAGAACAAGGAATAGAAAAATCCTAATAAGGACCAAGTATAATAAAAAAAAATTTGTTATGATAGTGACAATTTACAGAGAAGCTTGAGGATTGTGACAAATTTTCATTCATCACAATCTGATTTTTCTTGATCTGTGTTTTCTTATTCACATTTGTAGATAAATTCTAAGTCAATTGACAGTGTGGTTAGCACACCTTGTGGTAATATGAGGTAAGTGTAGGTGCAAACCTCAAGGTTAAATTTGGCTTTCTTAAGGGACAATTGGAAAGGAAAAGAGTTTTTTACTGGTTTTATTAGTCAATTTTCAGCATACAACAACATTAAAATTTCATGGTTTCCTTAAGAATTTCCTTCTGCTTATTTCCTGGAAGAAAAGCTGTTCACTGGTTCTGATGAAGTAGCCTGCAGCACTAAATGCCCGGAATAGGAACTCTCAACCCTTAATAGAAGACTCCTTACTCTCTTAGAGATGCACATAATCCCACAGCTTCCAAGAATATACCAAAAGATCAAGAAGTGTTAATAAAACATGTATTCTTGACAAACTGAACAAATTGTCTGAAACATAGGCTGCATAAGTGTTTAAGTTTCAATCTCTTGTGATGTTGAATCCTTCAGTGCACCCAGTTCAGTAAAATACAACAATTATTTGGAAAATGGTAGGGGTTTTGGTTTGCATTTATTGTGTGGCCCATGGAATTCTTGAAGTTAAATGGAGGAGGAAATGGGAGTGGTAAATGCTTTATTATTAACCAGTCTCATTAACCCTAAACTCAGTCATGGGTTAAGAAATTAGAAATGCATTTTCAGATTTGTCAAAGCACTAATGATCTTTAAAAATATTGTGGCTAAATAATCTGTGCATCATTTTAATGTAGAATAATCTTAGCTGAAATACATAAGTATTGATACCTGAGGAAATTCTAAATATCCTATGCCAGACTTGGCCCACTTCTGAGTTTAGGGTAGACTTATCTTCTAAAAACATTTACTGAACCATAACTAATTCATACTATGGTGTAAAAAGCCTAGAATAAACACAGATCAGTCTCACTTAAAGGATTTATTAGACTTGCAGGTGGAGTGTCTAAAGCAGACCTTCAGCTTTCTTGGATACAAATAGGTATCTAGTGCTGACAATTCCTAACCATCAGCAACCCCTGCTGCACTCTCCTTGTTGAAAGGACTGCTTTGCCCTGATATCTAACCTAAATCATTTTTGCTGTTCATCATGGTTTCCTGATGGATGTTTTCCGCTGGCACACACGTTTCATGAAGTCTTTTTCCCAAAGCCAGGCTGCATACTCTAGCTGAGGCATGTGCAGTGCTGAGCAGAGCAGAAGGATTATTTGCCATGCTTGGTAATCTCTATTCGTGCCCAGTGTAGGTCAGGAGGGTGTTTTGCAACTGCATGACATTGTTGCAACTGGTGACTCCCTGCTGAGTTTAGTTCCTAGAACTTGTTCTTAGTGAATATCGCCCTATTTATCCAGTTAGTCAAGGTAATTTTGAATTCTAATCCTGCCCTCCGGCATCCAGTCTTTCTCAACTTGACATTTTCTGGAAATTTAATAAGCATGCTCTTCTTCCCATCTAGCCCATTAATGAAAATATTGAACATAACACAGCCAGGGCAAACTCCTGCAGAATTCCATTTATGCATCTGTTAGCATGAGGAATTCACGGCAGAGCAATCAGTAAAAGTTAGTAGGCAGATGCATCTCACTGTTACAATTATCTCTTCTTCTAAGTCAGCACACTTTGACTTGAACGCAAACAATTGAAATTCAAGCTGTACGGTTTAAAAATCCAAATATGATTGCATCTGTTCTCATCTGAGCAGTCTGTCTCACAAGGGACCCATTTCAAAGCTCATTACAGCTAATGAATGGCTCCTATAAATTTCAGTGGGCCATGAATCAGGTTTGAAAAAAAGGCTAAACATGATCCTTCACTGACACTAAAATAAAGTTCTGCAGAAGTCAGCATTAGATTTTTAAAGAAATATTTTGATTAATTAAATTAATGAGTCAGCAAAACCAGTCAAAAATTGATTTTTCTCAAACTTTGTATTTTCATCAAATGATCAAAGAATAAATTAAACATGTTTCAAATGTATTATGCAAACATCTAAGAGTAAATGAATAACCCACTCAAACATAACTATCCAGAAAAATATCTCAGCATGAGCTGATACTACTGGAACAGATCTGTGAGTTCAGTCAGCCTCTTCTAGCTCTCACAGAGTTCGAAATGTTAAATACAGATTGGAGTTTCCTACAGCCTCCAGCAGTCAAATAATTTTGCAATTTTGTAGCTTGATGGCTTATCTACATAGATTCAGAGACAGTAAACTCATTGTAGAGGACTGCTGTGATTACTCTCAAATTATGTACCAGAGAGCTCCTTAAACTAATTTCTGCCTAGAATATATTTTATTTCCTTTAGAAAATAAAAGTTGTTACAGAGTTAACAGTAGCAAGAATTTTACTGTAGCCTTTTTGATGATTCCAGAAAATGGTTATTTTCATTCCAATGACTAGTTATCATCACAGTTAAAATTTTGCAGCCTGGAGTCTAAACTTGGTTCATTTCAGCCAAGTTCACACACAATGAAACTTGAAGGACCACAAGAGACTTTCCCTTCTATATTTGTTTTCCATACAATTACTTCAGGTGTAACCCGTTAGTCTCCTCTTTCACAAGATAGAAGTAAGTGTCCTTACAGGTTTTTTTATCTAGACTAAATACTCCTTATATTTCCCTGCATCATCCTTCAATCTGATTTCACCAGAGTCCTCCTAGTGCTATCACTAAATTACAAGCTGAGTAAAACACACAAGTTGTGTATTTTGAATAAGACAGGGTTTTTAAGAACAGCTTTGTTTCAAATGAAGGTGGTGAGACCCTGGAACAGGTTGCCCAGATGTGTTTTGACTGCCCCATCCCTGGAGGTGTTCAAAGCCAGGTTGGGAGCGTCTTTGAGCCACCTGGTCTGATGAGATGTGCCCTTGCCAATGGCAGGAGTTGGAACTAGATGATTTTTAATGTCCCTTGCAACACAAACCATTCTATGGTTCTATGAATTAAATACTAGATGTCTGCAACATTCAATTTCAAGTCCTCTGCCCTTACCCACTGGAGGCAGGCATCACCACAGTTTCCCATGACTTATCTCTACTGTCTGGACCATCTTAACAGATTCTTTCAGCTGCCCTTTTCTTTCCTGCCATATTCCAACATCCATTTCTGTACCTGACCTTGCACACTGCCCTCTATGTGTGCACTGCTCTCTGCATGTAATGACATTTAATGACAAAGACCTGTCCCTTTCTATTTGTGTGAACTTGCTCAAACCAAGGTAGCAGCAAGGGAACAGTCACTGCTGAGTGTTGGGCAGCCCACCAGACATGCTGGGCAGGAGACTCTCCTGTAAAGACTTGGAGTGACAAACAAACTGCAAACCAGACTGTTCTTTCAATGGGAAATGGGAGGGAGGATGGAATAGAGGAAACAGAAGACTATTGAGAGAGAGGCTAGAGTCACATCTTCAAATAGACAAATTGTATTTGTTAAAGATAAGCTTATAATATTTCCCTTTTCTATTTTTTACATCTAAACTTGCAATATTTCATCTTGTTGTATTTTGTTTGACTGTAAGAGACTTCTCTTTCTCTGAATTTCAATTACCTTGATTGTCCTCTTCGGGATGCCTTATGCATCAGGTCTTCTGTTCATCCATCACCTTGCTATGGAAAGTGTTCCTCTTCTATGGGTGCAAACTGAGAATGTCAGAAGGGTTTTGCTGCTTGTTTGCATAGTGCTGAATATTTCTCTTGTGTACCACAGTTTAGTAATTCGGTGGTCTAGCTGGAAATACCTGCTTTGTAGTTTGAAATGTGGAAAAGCTCAAACCATGTAAGAGCTGTGAACCTTCAGCTGGGACAGCCACTTATGTACCCTGCACATAGATACTGCTGTTCACCTGGGCCCTCTGCCCTCTTGTCCTGCTCACTTGTTTTGACTTGTTTCAGATGCTTTAGGAAACAAATTGTGAGTATGCCTATAGGGAAGGTGTTTGGGATTTTTGCAAATCCTCAAGTAGACACTTGCTGTCATAGTGTTGCTTCCACATGAGCTTTGCCAGAGAGTCTATCATCCTATGAAAACATGCTATTTATCTTTCAGTAGACAGGACAAGTATTGACCTGAGCACACAGCACAAGACCTGCAGTGCTGGCTGAAGTTTTCATGCACTCTTCCCGTGCTAATAATAATTCTAATTAGCAATTAGTAAAAAGACCTGTTTTTTGTGTCAAAAATATAGGAGGAAAAAAAGCAATATATTGTTATATATTTCACTTGTGATTTTTAGCTAACTGCTTCAGCATCTGTTTTTTAGTTTTACTTCTAAGAAGAAAAAAAATGGCAATTTTTTGTGGAAAGCACTGTGAAAATGTGAGAACCTTCTCAAAATGGTTTTGCAAATAAAGCAAAGTAAGACCTGTCTTCTCATCAAAATTACCAGGTTCATAACTTGGTGAAGACAGAGTTTGCCTAATTTAGATTTAATTTTCATTACAACACAGTGTGAAACAATCAATTTCAGTGAAAAGGCATCATTCCATGATATTTTTTTAGCCAAACCAACTGAGATTTGATAGTTGCAATTCAGCCTAGGAAAGGAAGGCTTCCCGAGGCAACCATTTGGAAGTGAAAATTGCCTCTGACAGAATTGTATTACAGGCATATTTGACGATTATGCAACAAGCATGTGTGACTGAGACTTCTCTCCCTCCCTCAGCATGTCACATCTTTGGCTAAGAAGAGCCACTTTATGCCTGGAGGCACAACTGCACTGCCTGTGTGCCCACCAGCAACACTCTCGTGACAGCAGGCATGGTCATTCCTTCCTCCTGCCAGTTTAACCAAGACTCTGGCCATTCAGATTTATTCTGAAGGTCCTAACTCCCTGTGTCGGTAGAGTTCCATAGACAGGAAATTTTGTATGTTTGGATATATAACTTCCCTGATAAATTTTGAAAGTACCCTAGGTATTCCAGTAGTTTACTTGAACTGCAGTATAACTTATGCACATCTCCACTTCTCTTCCACATAAATGTGTACTTCATGACACTGCATTAAGTCTTCCAGTCTTGGAAGATGGCTCAGAGCTGCTCCTTACACAGTGGGAAAGAGTTTCTTTTCAACAGTCCTAAATCCATCCTAAATATACTGCTTTCCACAACTGCTATAGTCCTGTGGTACAGAATGTCATCACAATAGAGGTTTTATACTCCCAGCTTCCCGCAAGGAGGAATGCAACTGGTCCTGGCAGCAGGATTTGCAGTGTTTAAGATGTCTTCCTATCAGATAAAAGTGAAATCTAAGGTCTTTATGCTCAGAGAAAATCACTGACTTGATTTTATCAAACAAAAAGTATTCCAGAATTTGTTCACATGCAAAATCGGGTTGTAAGGCAGTATCTCTTAAGAAAAGTAATCTGCAACTCAGTGACTTTAGTTTGCAAGCCTATTTATACCAGAACCTGAATTGCATGGTCTTTTGTTAATTAGTTAGCTTATAAGTCTGGGTTAAATGTGCTACAATTCCCATCTGAATTTCACTTATTAGAACAATCCATCCTACAGCCTCAGTTACACAGATCAGCTTTATGTAACAAGAAAGGCACTTGCCAAATAGAAATGCAACCTCAGGAAAACCGGCAGTCTCTAGGCGTACTAGGGACATATCCTTGTATTAGTCAAAAAATGTAATTATTCTGAGTTCATTAAATACCGTTTGCCAGTGTGCACATGTGGAAATAAATTTGTCTGTAGTTTGAAGTGATTTCTTTTGGAAACAATTCTCATATAATCAAACCACCAGTCTGCCTGCGTACCTCTCCTCACAAGAACTCTTGTATCTGTTGGCTGGTTTGAGGTGCAATTAGCCTCACTAAAAATGATGAAAATAAGCAGCTAGGTAGTGGAGTTTATTACCCTATCCCAATTAAAGAGAAGGCCAACCTCATGTCTTGTTACATGTTAGAGTATCTCTCCAGCCCGGCAGTTTTTGTTACTGCTCCTATTTCAGCAGAAGCTTTCATCAGCATTTACATCTCTGTTGAGATATAGATCTCTTTGTTGTTTGGCATGAAAACAAGAGAAACCACACCTCATTTGATCTCTGGAGCAAATGCTTAATTTTGTCAGTGTGCATTTAGCAGTTAGACAGTGCCCGGGGCCAATGTGACTGAAATTCTGCTCATTTCTCAGCTTGGGCACCTCTGCTCTGACTACATGGAAGTCCTCCCTTGCTGGGTCCCAGGCCAGTGGTGAGTCACAGGAAAGGGAGGCACATTGCTGTGACTCCCTCTCATCATTCATTAAAAGCAGTTTCCTGTACACTGTGTGGGAAGCTAAACCCTGACAGTGTACATAGGGAATCCTCAGAGCGTGTCAACAGGGCCAAGCTCATAAGGGACCAAGCAAGATAAGACACCAAAGTGGCCCTACAAAGCCTGAGAGCATTAGGGACATCCATACCCAGGCATGCAGGAACCTGTACAGTAAGGTGCTTGCTGGGTTTGGCAGCAGCCAAGTGCCCAAGTTCTATTTCCTGTTCCTCTCCACTGGATTTCATCTTTGCTTTTTTTTTTTCCTTTTTTTTCCAGAAAGGGAAGAAACTTTGCCTACTTCCTCTGTTGGTACTGTACTCTCTGGAAATGTATATTATGTCTCAGAAAACAGAAATAACAACCTAGAGAAACCTATGCCATCGGGCAGACCATGCTAAGATCAGCCTTGAAACCCACCCATAAGCAAGATCTTTCCTTTTCCCATGTGCTTGTGTCCTCAAGCACATTATCATGAAGGCACAGCCTGATGTGTTATTGACTCTTCGGCTCAGTCTTCACCCAGGCAAAGCCCCAGTGAAAGCAGTGCTTCATGAGAATGAAAATTTGTCCAATACAGACTAAACACAGATTTTATCAGAGAAGTTATTGCAGTTGGGCTATAAATGACAGCTGACAAAAAAAAAAAAACCATAAGGGAAGGATAGCAGGTTTAGTAAGATCACGATGACTACTACTAACAGGCGAGGTGTGGTTAAGTTATGTGCCAAAAATGTATCTAGAAGACGCAGCTATTCCCTTCTGATCTCTTCTGTGCCTGAAGAAACACAATAAATTATATGAAAGTATTTGTAACAGAACTTTCTTGAATTAAGCCTGACATCAGAAGTGCATATTCCTCTGCTACCAAATGGCAAAATCCACACATGTAATTTTAAATATATTGCAGCTGGTAAATTATGTGTTCGGCCCATAATCTGTAAGTACAATTCAACTATTTTATAAAAGGCTGAAACTTTTTTCATTCATATTTAGCTGTTGAATCTTTCTCTCCTTTATACAAAAAGAAGTGATGATATCATATTTTCTTGAAGTTTTGGGTCTTTTTTAAACTTCTGTTAATTCTCCTATAGGCATTTTGATAGCAGGTCAGTAATTATATTATGAAACAAACACGTCTTCCTGCCTCCAAATTACAAAATCAAAACAAAATAGATAAATATTACCAGACGAAAAGACTTGTTAATTAAGATTATTAACCATGGGTTTATTTCATGTCTTTCCTCTTTTATTAAGTTTTGATTGAAAGATATTGCAAGTAAATAGTCTAACCTGTAAAATGTGTGTTACCTCTAGAAGGCAACATGGCTTCTCCTGTTGTCCACAATCATTTTATGTAGTACTACTGACAACAGGAAATCATTGCCTACTGTACATTTAAAATCAAAAAAATACTGTGGCAAGAGGAGGAAGATCTTTTGTTCTGCATATCTGTATTTCATCTTGGATGTATATGTAATCGATTTTTTTACACTCCCTCTCTGATATGCCATGATGCTGAATACAATGTACCGTGGAATATTTACCTTGCAATAGACTAGAGGATAAGGATGTGGAAACTTAGCACCTTAGAAGTCCATCATCTTTCTTACCTGACTCATACCATCAGAAAAAACTTGATGTCTGCCACAGCAAGTGAAAATTAGCAGGGCCTGACACGAATGCTAGCCAGGTTGTGCTTTAATGTCCATAAAACATTATGAACTCTTACATACCCTGTTTTGTAACTGAACTCCTGCTTGGGTACACAGTAGCTCTCCAGAACAGAAACAAGATCCACAGCATGACTTTGACGTCAATTAAGCTTTTCTCATTTATGAGCAGAAACAGGTCAGACTGAATTTTTGGGTTTCTGTGTCATGAAGGGAGAAGGATTAGGCAGAACTAAAAATAAATATATTGCACTTACATTTTCAAGGATGTCCTTGATGAGAGCAATTTTTTCAGGATCCAAGTCTTTCAGAATTCACAGAGCTTTGAAAGCTCTTTTTTAATAAAGATACGCTGCTTGCATGTGTTTTCAATTCATTCATTCATTCATGCATTCATTCATTCTAAAAATTCTGTGCTTGGCAAAACGGGATGTAAATTTAGTCTGCAGCTGTTCCCACAGCCTGTTGAGTTTAATTGAGAGTAGAAGTGATCCAGTGTCAAAGTGGGCACTAAAACAGAAGTCTGCTGGAAATCTTGGGTTTGATGCATGAGACCGATAAACGCCCTGGCTGCTGAGCAAGGGCTGTGTCACCGTACGTGTGAGTGACACCAGTGGTCTGGAGGGAAGGAGTCCTGCTCTGCACCCCTCGAACAGATGAGACCTGTGTTTGTCCTGACACAGAAGACGGCTGTACAGAGTTAGCAGCGTGCTGCTGCATTCAGCACAGTAAGCAATTGAAAACTGTGTTTGGCAAGTGTTTTCTCCGTTTAGCTTTGTCTTTTCATATGTATATGGATAAGCAAATTAAACCCCATTCTTAGTGTGGTAATGGTTGGGCTATCCAAAGCAAAGCAAACACACGCACCAGACAGTGATGCTGGCTCTTACTGACATTTCAGGTACCAGCTTATTACCAGGTAGGGATTTCCTCCTTGGGACAGCCGGCTTGCATTGGCCATCTAAACTCCACACCAAATAAAGTACCCTTTGCTGTTCAGCAATTCCACTTTATAGGTCATTTGTTTATCTGGAGAAAACAAAAATTGCTACTGGCAAATAATTGTGGCTTGTCTGCTTTACCCTGACAAAAGAGAGGTTCACAGGACTCACTTGGCACTCAAGGCAGTTGAGTGAGGTGTGGTGGTAATGTTTTTGCAATAGGCAAGATTTGCAAGGATAGGCAGCATCCTCACAGCAGGTTGATTGCTTTAATGGAAAAGAAAGTCTTCATACCTGTTGCCAGGCATCCATGTCTGATCTTCGAGTATGAGCATGAAAATACCTAAAAACAGAAACCACAGACAAACGAACAAAAAAAACCCAAAACCCCAAAACCCACCACAAAACAAAACAAACAAAAAAATCCCAAATCTGTGAAGAGTAGAGCATAGAAGGCGACTAAGGGGTTAAGAAATTCGAGAGCTGTGTAAGAAGGGACAGCAGTGCAAAGGGGAAACACCCTGCTGTACTGAGTGTTAAAACTTCTTCCTCCGAGTAGTTGCAAATCCGGCCGCCTGCTCCTTGCAATCGAAGGCTGGGAAGCAGGCGGCGATAGTACTTTAACACCTTATTTCCAGGCTGAAGGGGTTTTCCTTGCCGCCCGCCTTTCCTTTGAGAGGACACCTTTGCCCGCTGTGCCCATTCTGCTGCATTGTCACCGCGTCGTTCCGTCCCCCCGCGGGGCTGCCCCGTTAGCCCTTCCCAAACCGGCTGAAAACGGACTTGTAAGAATTTAATAGCACTCTACACAGGTTGATATTTACAAAAAAAAAAAAAA
>VZTJ01003187.1:5550-23342 GCA_013397795.1 Orthonyx spaldingii
GTGGCGGGAAACTGCCTCAACCTGCCTTCCCCTCAGGGTTCACTGTCCTGAGAGGCGTAATCCGCCCATTCTACTTGATCGTTAATCCACATCGAGAAGGCAGGCTGAGCAGCAGTTTCACTCACCAAAGGCAACCCAGCCACCGGCAACTCCCCGACCGGCTGGGCGACCGCCACAGACATCGTTTCAGAAACTAAAATATGATCTCAAATACACAAACAGGTTGCTATGAATAAACAAATCAAGACTTATTAGAATAATAAAATGCCTGCTAGAGCACTTGGACGAGCACAAGCACCTCAGTAACCCATTCACTGACTGGTAAAAAGAGCATATAAAAATCACAGGACACCTTCAAGACTCAGAAGCCTCCAGAAAAGGCTCCAGGAAAGGCTACTTTCCTCTGGAAAGCAGAAAAGTAGATATTTTTGAAAACAGGAAGAAGCCTCCTTCCTGCAGTTTCTTTAGAAGTTTAAAACAATTTTAAAATGTAGTTTTAAAGCACTTTTGACCTCTAGTGGGTACGTTCTTAAATTTGAAGTCTTCTACAGGCATGTATTTGGCAGACAAGGATCAATGACTAAAAAATTTTTAGCTATTTTGATAATATTCCTTCTTTTCTGCTCAGATGTTGTCTACCGAATTATGTTCTCAAAAGCAGGCAAATACATTTGCTGATGTGTTCCATGAATAATTTTTTAATCTACAGCCCATTCATTTTTTAATCTACAGCCCATTTAATCTATGGCCCATTCACTGCAAATATTCAGAAATGAAGATTTGTTATTTAGTTAGATAAATTACATGATACTCTCTTTTTGCCTGAATGGGTGACTTGGATGACAAAACTGCAACAGGAAGATTCCCAAATTGCAATCTGAGTATAAAATCAGACATTTGCAACTACAGATGCAATTAGAAACTTGCTGAGAGTCATGTGTATAGGTATATTCCAGTAAAGGGTTCATGCATCCACACGCACTTGTCTTTATGTCCAGCTCTTTGGCTGTTATAAATCAGAGAACCTCTGTAAGAACTGAGATTCTGATCCATATCTTTAACTTCACTTTTCAGAGCTATCAAGTAAATCAAGTCAACTTGTATTTGCATCTTCCTCGAAGCATTATAAGGAATGCATTGCATGTTTTAATGGCAGGTAGACAGCGGGCAGCACAGAAAGGAGATCCACATGTATCTCTGTGACAGTATTCCCATCACAGTAATAAATGAAAAATTAAAGCTATTCCCAGGTATCTTAATTCTAGCTCTTAGCCCAGCTGTAGCCAGCTTGGAGGCCTGAGAATAGCACTGCTTTGGGGTAGACACAACTGATTTAAATCTTTTAAGGGCACTTAGTGGGGCATCCACACCAGGATACACCTCCCCCTCTTGATCAACCTCCTAATTGCCTAAACGAGATTGGTGAAGCTGCACTCTCCACACCTGATTCTGATTTTGTTTACTCTCAAGCAGGAACTGCTAAGAATACCTCAGAATTTCAGAAGTCAAAACTGGATATAAATAAAGCTCACAATCTCTTCCAGGAAAACTTAATAGAGATCCAGATTGGCCTGTGCTCTGCCAGGGCATTAGTCACTTTGGAAACTTTGATAGTGCAGCTTTAGGGAGCTGTACTCCTGCTGTTTTTCTTTCCCTCAATGGAGTCAGGACACTGAGGTAGATCCAAAAAGATAGTGTAGACTGGGTCACTTGTTCTCTTGCAGTATTTGTCCATCAACAGGTCTGCCGTTTGAGGGATAACACTTCACATTTTAGTGTTTACTCATACATTATGAGTATGTATTAATATTTATCTCTCTTGAGAACTCCTGCACCACTTAGATCTCTCTGAGACCCCTAAGAACCAATAAAGAAGAATCCAATATCACCACTGCTTCAGCATGTTAGATTATATAGTAAAAAGTTACCAGAGTGGCATGCTTGCTGATAAACATTATAGCAGAGTCGTTCAATTAACCTGCTTAAAATGTTGACAAAACTTATGCATCCTTATGTTACCTGCAAAATAATCTACAGCATAAATTACGGTTCTCTATTTGGTATCTGGTAACATGAATGTCTTAGCAGAAGAAACTTTGAAATAATGGTGTGTTGATGAGTACTTCAAATAAGGCTCCCATGCACTTCCATGCTTAGCTGGCTGCATGTACCATGTGTTGAGCTGTATCACTGGGAAATTTACTGTGTCGAAAAAAAAACCAAAACACTTTCTCTCAACAAAAAAGCCGGCACCACAGCTTGTTAAATGAGTAAAATTTCTGAAGGCAGAAGCTTCTTACTTGTGAGAGTAATACAAGCATATCAAGCAATATGGGCAGATCTAATTTCAGCCGCAGATCATTTTCAAAATTCAGCCATGAGAGGAATTTGCAACCACGATTAGAATACAAGAGTAAATGAGGAAAATTGCTCCTCCCTGTGTATAATTGAAAAGACAATTAAAATAATTAGAGAAAGAAGTGCACAAAGAGCTGTTCATAACTCAATTTTTCATCCCTCAAAGCTCTTTGAAAAATGTAGCCCTAGCAGGATTTTCTGAAAATGACATGTTGTTCCTTAAAATACACCAAACTATACTGCCTAGAATTCTACACATAAGGTAAAGGCAGGTTTGAGTGTCAATATTCTAAAACAGAAATATTGTACCTGTGAAATAAGTGATAATGTGTATGACATGACAGCAAGAATCCAAGTGCCTGGAAGAAGTCCTCTCTGTCAAGAATTTTTGAGATGTAACCAGAGAGAGATAAACTCTGTGAGAGGGAGGGATATAGCTCAGGGATAGTCCAAACTTAGTTGATGGCAAAATTGTGGTGGGCATCTCCAAGTCCCGAGCAATTTTTTTCAACACAATTTTGTTTTAAAATTCTGAAGTTAGTTACAAGACTGCATAATTCCTAAAGAAGACACAAAAATTAAGTGTGTAAGCCTTGATATGGATGCCTGATCAGCTGCCTCAAGGGACAGATTTCAGCAACAGCACAGAGGATAAAGTCTTTTCTGGAGGTGTCTTGCCAGGCTCATTCATTCTGTTGGCTTTATTTTAAAAAACTATATAAAACTATATATAAACTAGAGCTCTCTGTTGCTCTAGTTTATGCTTCACTGAAGTTACTCCAACAGGTGTGAATCAGCTCTTAAGATTCTGCAGTGTTTTCAACTCAGTTGTGGCTTCTTAATCTTTCTGTGGCTGACACACTATTGATTTTGTCCAAACATTTCTTTTTAATTGATTTGAACTATATATATGTTTTAGAGCAATTGAGGAGCTAAGAATTGAGTATCTAGCAGAACAATAGAGTCTGTGGACCTCTGGTAATCAGGATGACAGTTTATGTGGTACATTTCTTTCTCTGTATTTACCAGTGTATGTAAATTAATATCCTCTGCAGATCTGCTTTTGCTGCGATAGATATAAGAAGGTGTAATGATCTGATAATTCTCATGCTGCAATGCAGACAGGTATACCTGCTACAAATGTAACTAAAATTTTATAGACAACACCTGAGCGTTATTGATGTTGAGCACCTATGACTCCCTCTGAAATCCATACACGGTAGGGGTGCTTATCACATCTGAAAGTAGGCTAGTAATATATGCATTACAGACTTTGTATATACAAACCATCCTGTGAGCAGCAGCACTAATTAGGCCTGATTTCAGGAAGACTTGTTCACACTTACCTGCCCTGTAATAACTCCCAGTCCTTCGACCATGGCCTCCTCTCACCTCTGTAACCTCAGTTCCCCCTGCTCTGTTCCTAGAGCTGTCTCAGCCCACACTTCCACATCTTCTTCCCTTGCACCATTCCCTCCTTAATATTTCTTTCTTCTACACCTCCCCCCAGGCACCATACATTTACTTCTTGCTGCCTTTCCAGTTCTTTTCTATACCAATTGAAAAAAAGCCTGATTCATTGATTTGCTGATGGGCTTGAAGTCATTTGGCCATGTTGGCTGGCCAGCTGGCAGGCAAAACACAGCAGATAATTGTTTAATTTATACTGAAACCCTCCCCTCATTTAGAGTACTTATTTAGCTCTTTTCCCTGTCTAGCTGCCAGTTTTCATGAAACCTGGAAGAACAAAATATACCTAAGGCCGATACCTCTCTGGTAAATTAAGTTGAAATAAGCCAACAGAATCAGAAATTATTTGAGGGCAGGACAGAAAAAAATCAAATGGGCAAATAATACTGTTATGGAAGTCCTATTTCCTTAGGCAGTCAGGCTAATAAAACATGCAGGCAGCTGTTCATTGTATTTTTCTTCTCATGACTTCTCCTGTCTGCTTGAATCCCAGTTCCACAACTTCATTCATATTAGAAGACCTGTTTGCCCATTCAGTATCTCAGTTACACCAGTGCAACTACATGCAGACATCACCCATGGACCCATGGTCTATACCCATGTAGAGATCATACAAGCCTTCATTTCCTTTGTACAAGTTACTGGCTTTGGACAAGGGTTTTTTTTTTTTGTGACAGTGACATTGCATGGTCCTCCTTGATACTGTTAATATCTTGGATAACAGCTACCTCATGCAGTAAAACTTCCATTATCTACTTCCTAAATATTGCACAAATTCCTGGGAACCTAATCCATTAGCAATAACCTTGCAGTCTCATCAGTCTCTTGTCATTATTATTTTATGGTGTGCTTAGAATTGCAAGGGATGTGTGGGTTTTTTGTTTTTCTTCTTAGATAGCAAACTAAATATTTTTGTCGCTTTCTTCTATTATAAACTCTTGATGTTTTTTTTTTCACCTCCCAGCAGCTTTTCTAGGCATTCATAGAGATGCAGCATACAGACATAAACTGAACAGTGACTTTTCCTCCTTGTACGGGAGCTGCGGATGTGAGCTAGACGTTGATTCTCAGAATTGTCAGAGCAGTGTAAAAGCCTGTGGGAGAAGGTTGTCCAATTGTAAACATGGATGTGCTTATTTGCCTAGGGCAGTTGTAGTACTATGGTTGGCATAGCAGTGCTAAATTTTTTCATGAGTAGTAAAATGCAGTTCATTGGTGGTCATGTAGTTTTTTCCACAAAAGGAAGGACTTTTTTCCTACTGTATACAAATTCCATAGCGAGCAATTTGTGTAAAATTAATGCAAATATGGTTTTCTTCATTTCTTGCCTACAGAGGTTGAAAATTTCTTCTAGCCTCATCTAAAACCAGTGGAGTGAACTGGATTTAGAACAGACCCTCCATGGACTAGTGCATGTTGCCTATGCGATCAGTCCTACCTGAATACAAAATTCACAATAATTCCATAAGTATATCCTAAATATAGCACACGTGTATAGCAAGAGGATTTTAATTACCACAAATGGTTCTGATTATAGCTCCACATCACACTTGAAGTGATCCCAGTACTGCCACTTTTGAGGAGATGTTGTTCTGCACAGACTTGCTGATCCCCTGGCCCTTTCCCCATACCTAAGGGCACTGGGATGCCACAACAGCAGCCACCACAGCCACATATCACATACTAAACACCAGAAAAGCAAAATCTGTGGTAGAGAAGAGGTGTTGGGGCCCAGTTAAGGGCTTCCAAGCAATGCCTACCTGTCTTTCCAGCTTTAAGCCTACTGGCCTAAAGACAGATAGCAAAAGGACAGAAGCAATTCCACCTACAAGTTCAAAGAGATGTCACTGTCACCTTTGGTGCTTCATCTCTCCAGATGGGTACAGAACTCATTAGGAATGGCTGGGGACTTGATCCACAGCCTGAATTTCTCCCAGCTCATGAACTGAGGCATGGAATTGTTAGTTTATCAAGTCTCCTCAGTAGTATAGGCTAAGAAAATTTTGTTTACAAGCAGTTGGATAGCAAATACCTTTCTTGGACATATCCTGAATTTGTCCAGATTTAATGTAACACTTATTTCTCTGAGGGAACTGAGAGAAGTCCTCTGCTAGACTGGATCGAGTTTGCCTATCCCTCAGCAGTGAACTTGAGAAGGACTCAGTAGGGATGGCAGATGGGAAAGTCATCACTACCTCTTTCCTCCTCCATGGGCCCTGTTTTTGAAGGTTCAGTAGCCTGGCACTTGGCTCCCTCCAGAAGCAGCAGCTCAGTCCTGCCACTGCTAAATGCCCCCCTAAAAGGGGAAAAGAATGGCTGGTGGAGATGGAAGTATGTTCAGCTGTAGAGAGAGTGCCAAGGCCATTGTCTCTACGTAGTGTGGCAGTCTCTGTCCCCAGAGCTGTCTCCCAGGGGATGTCACATCTGGACTATGTGCACAGTCTGACTGTGGCCAGCACTCAGCTTAGTGGCAGACTGTTTCACTGGAGCCAGATTCAGTTGCTTTTGACCAGAGAGCTGGGGCAGCAGTTAAAAGAAGCTAGTGTGGAATGATGTCTCCTTCTGATGCTGATACACCTTTTCCTAATTGCTGAGGTAATAAAATAGTTTCCAGCCTGGCCCAGCACACACCCATACTGTTTCCGACCGTCCTGTTCAGCCACATTCCTCTCAGAAGCATACCAAAACTTTAGGCAGGTGTGAATGGTTGTGTGCTGAGTATGGCAGAGGACCTGAGCTACTCTGCTCCTTGCAATTTCACTTAGCTTATTCTACATGTCTACATATTTGTCAGTTCTGAAAGTGAAAATCAGCATGTGATTTTATACATTCAGCAAACCAGTCTTGAGTTTTTCTGTAATGATACAGCTCTTCAGAAGGGCAATTCAGAGCATTATCAGACCATTCCTTGAAAAGATCTGCCTCTTACTCTAGAGAAGGCAAGCCTGGGTCTAAATGTGGGCCCCAGTAGAACTTAAAAACTACAACATCCATAATACTATCCCAAGTATATGTTGTCTCAGACCCCAAAACTTCTTGCTATGCTTCTATAGAAAAGGAACCTAGTACTAAAGCCTAGATGGGAGTCACAGAAGGCTCATTGGATCAATAAACTCAAAGAAGAGAAGTACCTCACAGTCAGTTTAAAAACTTGGTTTAGAAGCCAAGGAGATTATCTTCCCTGAGTTGCCTAAGCTAATGAGAATCCCACAGTTTTGGACAAATCCTGCAAAAGATTTGTTACATGATCAGTAGAGGCCTGATCCTGTGTGGTGTATCTTTTGGATGCTTTACTTCCATGTAATCTGAATGAAGAGGATCTTCTTATATGCTGCAGTTACCATTTCTGTGGAAAATCTGATTGTAAAACACAGGTTTGCACAACCATCCTGAGAAATACATTGGTAGAGAGAGCTATACAGGGATACTTCTCTGTACTCAGGTATCCTGTCTCAGGAACAGTACTAGGTACTACAGACATCAGTTAAAGCAACCATGTAAAGTCCTGTAGTTAATGCTGATTTCAGTTATTAACCTAAAAGTGATTCTATTTCATCCCAACTATGACTTGAGATATTTTACATATTAAAATGAAATAACATTATTTGACTTACATGTTTGCACAGTGCATTATAGGGGAATTATAGAGAAGCTTTTTGAAATAATCTGAATGATGCTGGAGCTCTCTTCCTTTCTCAGAGGTGAGTGCAATAATGGGAGAGGAAGGTGCAGGGATCTACTTCCCAGAAGTTTTTATCTTGACCAGCATCAGGTGACATTTGTGACTGCACAAGACGAAACTTTCACAAAGGAGGTTGACTTCTCAGCTGTGAGACTCCCATAAGCCAGAGGGACTCTAGGGGTCCTTTAGTACACAACAAACAGCGAACAGTTTTGTCCTCTGAATATTTATAAATTACTTTTACGAATGACACTGCAGATGGTGCTTTGTCATATTTTTGCCTTTGCCCACTTACTCCCCAGGTCTCTCTGTAATTAACTGGAGGGCCCTGCAATGAGGGAATACTTTTGGGACCTTCAAACTCGAGGCATGGTCTCCTTCTCCTCTAGCCATGAGGGTGAATGCCTGATGATGCGTTTCGTGTGTTTGGATAGAGGCCCTCCATACGTGGGTGTTGCCTCTGAAATGTGCTGGACCACATTCCAACCTCTTTATTTTGCTAGCTTTCCCACATTGCAATTCTTTTGACACAGATGATTGTCTACAGAGTTTGCTCCCATAATAGTTGTATCTTGACTAAAATAGCTCACCTACTAATTCCCTAGCATAGAGATCCTATGCCTATTCTTTAATGTGCACAATAATGATACAAAAGCAACCCTCCCATTAGCCTGGCAACAGCCAATTTATACAAAATATAGACAGAAAAATGGCTTAGACCTCTAGGCTTTGCAAAACAAATCCTTAGAGGAGATTTAATCGCTAAATGCTCTGAAACTGCAGCTGAACAAAAACAACAATACAGACCAGAAGAAGGAAAAAATAGACATCCATTTAACCAGTAGTAACACAAACAATAAATACTCCGTGGGACTGAAGAGCTTTCATTGTGTGATATGAAAACACATTCTTTCTGCTTGTACTCAGTTCTTAGTGAGACCACTTGTGTGTCTCTTGCCCTCTCCTTCTAAGAGTTCCACAAAATGGGCCATTTTTACTCCACATTTATTAATTCATTTCAGTTCTGGAAGAAAAGACAGTTGTGTCAGTTGTAATATCTCTTCAACACTCAACAATAAGCAGAGGGCCTGGAAAATATATGTTGTGCAACAAGTCAACCATTTATAATATTTCAAAAGTTACTTCCCTTCTGAGTTCTCTAAATAAATACGAAAGGCTGCTAAACCAGAAAGAAATCATATTCTAGCACTGAGAACAGCAATGAAAAAATGCCAGTAGTAAACTTTAACTCTCAGCTGCTATAACCATCAGTTGGTGAAGAGCAAATATTTTGTATTGCAAGGAAGTGGGTTAAGATATTTTTTTAACCTTTTCAGCACAAGGGTCTAAAGAAGGCTGTTCCTTGTAGTAACCCTTTAATTCAGTCCAGTGAGACTTTTAAATACAGCTATGCAAAATGTTAGGATTCTATTTTGCCAGAGACCATAGGTTTTTCTTTTTTTTTTTTAATGTGTTCTGGAGTTCCATAGGAACTTCTAAATCTCATGGCCAATCACTGGTAAAGTGACTGCTCTCTGGATGGCTTTGGCAACAGATTCATGAAATTGAAACTGGGGTCAGACCCACGGAAAACCTGCAGTTTCTCTGAGTTTCCTCTCTGCCAAGCTCTCTTTGCTAAATGCAGAACTCAAGACAGACTGAAGACTTCTTGCAGCCCTGGGGAGCTCTGGGCTGGCAGATAGAGGAGGGAGCCCAGCTTCCTTCCTCTCTCTCCCAGCCAAAGGATTGGATGCAGATGCACTGCACCACCTTCCAAGTTGCTGCTCTAACTTGGGAGTCAGTGAGATAAAATTAAAAATCACCACAATGCAGACATGAAGTGAGGTCACTCTGTAATCCTGGGGCTGGTCTGACAGCCACCAGACAGGAGAAAAACTGGGGTGAAGTCCAGCTGTGCTTGTTGAACAAATCACTCCTCCCTACAGGACAGCAGTCTGAAAGATGGTTCAGTTACAAGCTTTCCAGCGAATTCCACTACTGTAATACCAGGAAACTTACATATGATCAAAGTACTCTTCAAACACTGGGCCAAATTCTGAGCTCAGCTTTACAAAACATGTCCAGAATGACTTCTTAAGCCAGTATAGTTGCTGCTGCTTAATATCAGTATCAATTTGGCCTCATACAATTTGACTAAACTTGCTGAAATTATGGCACAATATGTAAATGAGGAATGGTTTTAGTCTCTTAACTCTTCTTTTCAAGGGTTCACTTTTTCCCTTTTGGCTCCTGCTTTCCATTTAATTATGCCAGGCTCTAAAATGCATTCTCAATGGGAAGCCAAGATTTTGAGTAATTGCAAGGAAAGGAGGCTTTCTTGTTCCAACATAGACATTAGGTAATTTTCCCTGGGTTCTGACACTACCTACCAGATTCCACCACCCCACCCCCATCTCTGGGCTGGGTTGGGTTTTTTCCCCCCTTGTTTTCCAACTGCGAAGCAGATATCTGGCAGCTCTCTAGTGGCAATAGTTGACACACTCACTCTGCTTACTGCACTTGGCCACTTCTCTGTGGGACGTAGGAGAAGAGGCAAAAGGAGCCACAGTTTCAGATTCAAGCCCTTATTTTTATCTTATGTAATTCCGCAGCGGGATGGTTCCTTCCTGCTACCACCCTCAGGCTTGTGCTTTCTATTATCACTGAAAGAAAAAAACAAGCAAAAAAGACTTCCCCTGCCTTCAAAATCAGGGAAAATCCTTCTAGTTTTCCTTTTGCAAATATCATTTGTTTCTTCTGCTCCTAAACCTCAGATGAACTCCTCCAGCAGCCCCAGAAGCAAGGGATACTTGAACTGGAGCAGAGGATGTTTGATTCAGCACTGCTACCTGGCCTGCCTGATGCTTGCTGCCTTGGAGGTCACAACCACTGGAGAAGTGATGTGGAGAGCACCTGCCATGCTGTTTTTCTGTGGGAAGAGTCCCCAAGGGGCATATCGACATGTGGGAAGGGGAGGGGAGAAGGGAAGCAGCACATGACTGTATCTGCCATAATTTGCCCTGTTTGTCCCTTGAGTTCTTGAAAGAGAATATAACAGAGTCCTCCATGACCTCAAGCTTTCACCTTAATATTTAATAATGATCTATATTACTGTGATGTTGATTAAGACTAAATAAGTATATACTACACATAAATTATTTCGTTCTAAATCAACAGACATGGTTTTTTTCCTGGTAACGATCATCATTAACCTGGAATGTTTCTCATGCTTATAGTTTTTTAATAAGTTTGAATTGTTTTTATTGCAAAATAATCCTCACATGCCCCTGCGTAATTTTGAATACTAATTCATTCCTATTCCCATATCTTTGACAATCCTGCCTGAAGTCATTTCGGCTTATGTCCCGTTCCGATTTAAAAAAGGTGAATCAGGAAGGATTCTTTTAATAGATTTCTCGGGTGAAAATAAAATGCAAATGCAGCAATATTACATCTGAGAACTGTTTATTGATAAAAAGGGTACTGTTCTTACTAAAGCAGGATAGGAAAAGGAGTGGAATGGGGAAAAAGGGAGAGGAAAAAACAAGGAACAGGAGACAGGGACAGCGTTAGCACAAGGGCTCCGACTCCTTAACAGCGTCGGTTTGGCAGATGGAGCGTAAATGCTGCGAACTCTGATGCATCTGTGTAGCTCCTATGGTGGGCTGGGCACGATTTCCAAACAGCAGCGGACCGTGTGTCTGTGTCATTGCCAGAGAACAGACTGTCGCAGTTCCGGGTGGGTCCGTGGAGTAGCAGGGTCGGGACGCGGTGGCGGGAGCGGCTGCAGCATAGCGGGAAAACACAGCGGCATAGCTAGGCATAAGCGACGACAACGCAAGGCTGCATGCGGGCGGCTAGTGGAAAACATGGTAGTGTGGCAGCAACATGTGCGCGCACCAGCAGCCGGCTCGGCGGGAACTGGAAGCGGGTGGCCAGTTTGGCGATGAGAAGGCAGCCGCGGCAGCGGTACTGCCACGTGGCAGGATCGTGGTTGGCTGTGGCAGTGACCAGCAACGTGGCTGGGTCGGCGGCTGCTGCTGCGGCCGCTGCTGCCCACGCACGAGCAGCAGCACAGCAGCGGTGGCAGTCCTGCCACGTAGCAGGATCATGGCTGGCCGCAGCAGCAAGTGCAGCTGCCGGTAGCTGGCTCAGGGTTATCACGGCAGTGAGGAGGCAGCTGCAGCAGCAGGCTGGTTAACAAACGGTGAAGCTGGGCAAAGCACATGCAGGCAGAAAAGCCCGCAGAAATGCGGGCAGGACCACAGGGAGGAAAAAGCGAAGAGGGGGAGGGGGACCGAGCTGACTCCACAGGTAGGGCCTCGCTCCCTCTCAGAAAACTCCACGTAAAATGGCTCCTGTGATGTTGCAGGCAGCTGTTTTATGTGATAGGGCTCCTCCCATAACCTGGCTTTGCGCGCCTTTTCCGCGGGCATCTGGGTATTTGCCCCCCCACCGGTGAGTGGGGCGGGGCTTGCAGCCCGATCGTGCAGGCTTTCTCTGCCCTGGTTGGCTGCTTAGGAGAAGCATTCCTGGGGAACAGATGTTGAGGCAAAAACATAGACTAGATTGGTCCCTCTCATCTCATATGAGAATAATCAGATTTTATTCTCGTACAAACTACAGAGTCTTCTATTCTTTTGATACCAATGCATTTCAGCTTCAACACAAAATAATTGTCAAGACATCAGGTAGTCTGTAAGGGCCTAACTTCATGTGAAGCTTTGTTCTCCATCATAAAATATGTTCCTCATAGGCTAGAAACTATTTTGATATTTGGTTCCAACTGTGCAGGCTTGTACACATAATCAATAGATATCTCTGTCATGTTGGCATTTTATCATATTTAACCTACTATCTTTATTCTCACTCAGTTACATAGCAAGAAACTGCTCCCTGATATTTAAGAAAAATATTATGAAGTAATTTTCTGAGTAATATTCATAATTCAGAGTAAAAATTGCATTTTTCAATTTCTAAACAAGGCATCATGATGTTTGGAGTTGTCATATGAATATGTATTACAAAGCTTTAGTACCTCAGAATCTCTGAATGTATAAATATGAAAAAGAACACAAAAGAAAAATTAAAATGCTTTTAAAATAGGCTCAACTGATTGAAAACTCTGGCTGGAAATTTCAGCATCATATACTGGGAAAGCACAGTAGCAGTGAGCCCAGGATGTTGAAGATATGCCGTTACTTTTTAGCCATGTAATCTCAGTTTGAAACTGTCAGCAGCTCTTAATATACCCCATCAACGGATCCTTCTAGAATATGTAGAACAGACTTAGTGAATAGAGACACAAAAAATACCGAAAAAAACCTGCAGCCCACCGTTCTGCCTTCCCTGCAAGTGATAGTAATTATCTTCACTGTTTTCTTTAAGCTCAGTCACAGGGCAGGACAGTGAGGGCTGGGGAAGAAGGCTTTAAGCAGAAACTTGAATATGAGGCAGAGTGAGACAGTGTAAAAACAATACTTTTGTGGAAGTGTCTTTTGACTGAAGCACATTTCTGGTTAATTTTAAGGAAGGCTGATATAACACTTGGGCCAGTTGGAGAAGGTATGTTCAGATTCTGCAGCAGTAGAATTGGCCTGACACCAGCCTAAGGGCAGGTTTCTACCAGCATGGGCGTTTATTTATCCAAATCACTGGTGCATTAGGACCATTCTAAGTTTCAGAGGTCATTAGTGCTACAACTGCTGCTCATTTATCCTGTTCCCTGCTACAAATCTCTGTAAGGAGGTCCTTCTTCAATGTGATGCGTGAGGGCAGATTACCTTTTCTGTCTGCAAAGAGTAGGCAAGGTTACACTTGACCTGTCTGTCTGGTGTGTCACCCCCAGCACACAGATGGAGTTTAGCCTACATCACAGAAGGCTGGTGTACACTAGTGGTGATCTGTAAGACAATTGTACTGCTTTACTTTATGGCTTCCTGCATTAAGATGACTAAACTCTAGAGCATGCAAAATGCTGCTGTCAGTCTTAATTCAGAGTGAGCAGTCACAGTAATCTTGAGGGACTGGGTGTTGGCTCATTTTCAGTGTTTTCTTTGATTTTAAAACTGCTTTGATGACGTACATATTTGAGGAACAAATTAGGGAAAAAGGATTTGTCTCTCCATGTAAGCCTAAGCACAAAATGAGACATCCTCACCCTTACCAAAAGGAAGGTTGAAGTCACAGCATCCTCATGCTTCCATTGTTGTGCATCTCAGACTCAGACCTTTAAGTTAATTACAGGAGGAAAAAGTCGGTTAATTCACTCTAAAGGCAATTTTCAGTTATTTTTGTCCAGTACTGGGTTTTAAATGGTTCGGTTCTGTCCCATGGAACTTCTGTCCTCCTTTGCTTTTTTTAATAGTGATGTCCTATATGTTTTAGATTCAGTCTGACTTGTTTTTTGCTTGTACGGAAGTTAATCATATGTTAAGTATTGGCTAAAGTAAGAAAAAATAGAGACTCACTAAGAGAGATGTAAGCACTTATATTTTACCTTACATTTGAGACAACGTGCATGTATATGATTAGTTACTGTGCCACTGCTGATGTGCACTAACTTGTCAAGCTGCAGTAAACTTAGCATCTGCCTGAGCCCTGAGGGTTTGTCTAGCAAAAAGTTGTTGTATTTAACCATACCATTAAAGTGTAACATTGCCCTCAAGGACAGATGCAGTCAGTTTGATATAAAAGTATGTAAACCCAGAGAATTTGGTCCTGTAAGAGAATAGCAGTAACCTAGAGAGAATAGCAGTAACCTAAAGGTACACAAAGTACCTTTATACCTTACTATAACATTACCTGTAGGAAAATACGCCAGCATATCACCACTTCATGCAATTAAGTCAATGAAAATACTATGCAGAAACTTGAAGGGCTTGAAGTAATGCAGTACCATTACTGCTGTTAAAATTGTAACTGAACCCATATTTCAAATCCTTCCACTTCTGTGGTGTGTGCCATTCAGCAGGGAAATTCACCCAGATTGCACATCAGAAAAGTGTATGGGATGGAGGGGAATGGTAAAATGCCACCAAAAGTCTTATGTGAGAGCTATTAAACCTTTCTATTCAAGTAAAAAATGGTGCATTAAAAACGCAGGAACTGGAGAAGGAACCTGAACCAAAAGTTCCAATTAATTGAGCAAACTGTAAATTACTAAGCTTTCTGCATTATGTGCTCATGTGGTAATTCATGGCAATTAGGTGACTTTAGGAAGGTGTAAAGTATGACAGCAACATGATAGTCAGAAAACAAGTTTTTCTGGAGTTATTGTAGGAGCTTGATTTGGGACTTGGAACTCATGTATAATGTATTCACTCTTTTAAAGAGGAGCAACAGAAAACATGAACCTTGCACATGCGTTGGTAGATAGACCTAAAATCTAGTATGGAATATACATTATATGCTGAATATATGAATAGAACGAGGTATGTGAGGAAATTCTTTTTGGTGGAGAGACAGCATTGCTCCTGGAATGGATAATAAATTACAGATCACTTCGTTTGACATGATTTAGAATATTTATTGCAAATACCTGCCATAATATAGTCTGCTGTGTGAAATAAACTGGTAAAATGTATAGGGCATACTCTTCTGTCCTTTGAGGAAAATGTGAAGTCTGAATTTCAGTGTAGAAGAGGTTTCTGTCGAGGTTGGCTCATCACAATCAAATGTATATGATAGCCACTGTTACAGAACAAATGGTCATCCTTCATTGGTAATGCATGACTTTATGTTGTTGTATTTCCTTTTCACTTTCATGATGGTTTTATATGTTAGAATTTATTGGGGTTACCTGGTGAGGTTTTGATAGCAGGTGGACCATAGGGGTATGTGAGAGTCTGGAATGTTACGGGTCAATGACTCAAACAGTGGGTGCTTTGCTGAGGCCAGGTTTGCCATCCCCAGCTGAAAGGGAAGAGGAGAGTTTTTGAGTGTGTAGTGAAACCTCTGATATGCATAAGAATAGCCCAGGTGCAGAAGGGGTGAGCACCTGCCACCAGAGGGTGACCATGACAAACCAATCTTTCCTTAGCAATAAGAAGAGTTGTGAGCCAGATGGGAGAAAAGAAATTGACCCTGTGGAGATAGCATAGTGCTTTTTATCATGCCAGTGTCCTCCCTTACACAACTGGCTCAGGTGTAAAACTACCTCCTGGGGGATTTATTGGGACATTAACATTCACACATAGGCCTGAGGGTTTTCATCCCTTCTGATGGGGCATAACTGGCTCAACCACACTGATGTGAGAGGCAGCTGTCACGTCTTAGGAGGAGTCATAAACCATCAAAGATGCCCCAAGCACCCCCAGACTCATTTCTGGGGCCTTCCACCAGAGGACTGCCCCTAATCCACAGCGTTGCAACAGTGTTAAATATACCATCTAGGTGAGATACCTGGGTATTCCCACATGAACATATTAATTAACACATTGAATTCTGTGTTTCAGGGGCTTCCCTCACCCCAGACAGATCAAGACTGAGACCATCACTTCACCGAATGGATATTGAAATTGAAACAATGAAGTCTTGTTACTGGATCCATGGGNCCCTAATCCACAGCGTTGCAACAGTGTTAAATATACCATCTAGGTGAGATACCTGGGTATTCCCACATGAACATATTAATTAACACATTGAATTCTGTGTTTCAGGGGCTTCCCTCACCCCAGACAGATCAAGACTGAGACCATCACTTCACCGAATGGATATTGAAATTGAAACAATGAAGTCTTGTTACTGGATCCATGGGTGGTGACTATGTATCTTTTAACTCTTATCCTTTCTTTCTCTTTATTTTTCCTTACGTATTTTATTAAGTGTTATTTTTATACTTTCCTATGACTAGATTTCTATAGATAATAACCAAACTGGCTACATACCTCCTTTCCATTGCAAACAAAATCAGTATAAATATATTATATATATATATGTATACACAGATATACACATAAAAACATCAGCCATTCAGTGTCATTTCATTCTAATCCACCCCAGGGGATCTATTAAAAGGAACCCCACATACCCTTGCCTTCAGGGATGTGTTGTAACAGGGTAGGTTCTGTGAGAAGACGCCAGAAGGTACCCCCATGTTGGACAGAAGGATTTCCAGATAGCTCCAAGGTGGGCCAGCTGCTGACCAAAACTAAGCCTGTCCATGATGTTGGTCACTCCTCTGTAATAACATATGAAAGGAGTGGTAAAAAAAGCTGCACAACAGCATCTGAGAGAGAAGAATGAGAAAATGTGAGAGCGAAGTCCTGCAGACATCAAGGTCAGTGAAGAAGGAGCAAGAAAGAGGAGGTGCTGCTGGAGCCAGAGCAGAGTATGGCACAGATCATGGTGAGGCAGCTCTGCCGCTGTAACCTATAGATGTCCATGGTGAAGCAGAGATCCACCTGCAGCCCCTGGAGAAACCCATGTTGCAGCAAGTGGATGTGCCCTGAAGGAGATTGGAGCCCACACAAGATTGGGTTTTCTGGCAGATGTGACTCTGCAGGGGACCCATGCTGGAGCAGGCATTCCTAAATGACTGCACCCCATGATAAGAACCTATACTGGAGAAACTCTTGAAGAACCATACCATATGGGAAAGACCCGCTTTGGAGCAGTTTGTGAAGGACTGTATCCCATGGCAGGGACCACACGGGGAAGAGCGTGAGGAGGAAATGGCAGAGATGAAGCACAATGCAATTCCTGACTGCTATTCCTGTTCATCATCCTCCCATACTGCTAGAAGGAAAGGAGGAGGTAGAAAAAGCAGGAGAGTAGCTGAGCCTAGGAAGGAGGATAGGGAAAGGGTTTTGAGTTTTGTTCTTATTTCTCGCTATATTAATCTGTTACAATTAATTGGCAATGTATTTGTAGTGGTTTGAGTTTGTTTATTTGAGTTTTTTGGTTAAACGCTAGTACACTTACTAGATTTTATTTAATTTTGCTGTGAGATAAGGATTAGGAGTAGGTAAAGCAGGCTCAAACTTTAAAGAATATAAAGAAAGTTTATTAACAGACTTAAAAGGAAGAAAAAAAAATTAAGAACTAGAACAAACCCGTCAGAATACTTTTGCTTTTCTCACTTTTCTATTTTTTTCAATGACAATACAAAAAACAACACTTTGACTTTTAGTCAGTTTACTACTTTTAAATTAGTCTTTTTTTAGTTATTTAGGGAGAGGAGTTTTCTCCTGCTTTACCATGTTGACTTTTCTATAAGAAATACAGTTTTTATGGTTTTCAGCTTCACAACTAGCAGCCGCCCAGGAGAAAAAGATTTTTG
>VZTJ01003196.1:0-39532 GCA_013397795.1 Orthonyx spaldingii
TATTTTATTTTATATTTGTGTTTTTATGCAATCAGTAGACTTGATAATATCAGTCTCAGTGACAGTGAGCCAAACAGTTTTCTTTACTATTTAAATGCTTTAAATGATTTCTGCTAACACTTCTTACAGTAAAACAAGTGCAGATTAATAACCTGAAATAAGCAGGCATTACATAATTAAAATGTATCTGAAATGATGGTTTTAAAAATAGTGCATAGCCAAAATATAGCATGTAATTTCCTGGTCACAATGAAATATTTGGAGAAAACCAGATGTGCATCCAGTTCTCAAATAAAAATACACCATTGAGAATGACTTTAAATTTAAGTGGATTAAGCAAATTAGACTAATTTGAAAGATGAGAGGGCTATTACCTATGGATCAGAGGTTGGGGAGGATGATGTGGAAGCAGGGGAAAAGGTGATATGGTTGTTAACTCTCACAGGAGAGAGACAAGTAGAAAATATCACTCCTGGAACATTAAGCTATTAGGTGAGGGTAGGGAAATACTATGGAGTATTTCTGCTTCAGGCCATGAAACTATGATGCTTATGGATTTTCTCAGGCTCACCTTTTAAAGTGGCCTAAGTGTTTAGAGATGGAAAAGCTATTTGTCAAAAATATCCTAGCGTTAACTGCATGTTTCCATTATTCTCTTCATCTTAGGCATGAAACCTTTCTAACATGCACATGTTCAGTTTTACCTATATAATTACCAGGCAAGATCAATTTTATCCTGGTAAATGTCTATGTGACAACCAGCAATTCAAATTTTTCAGTTGCTTGATGAGAGGTAGAAGGGAGAAGATTACTGAGATATTTTTAGAGCACATAAGTCCATTCCCAAGAACTTGCCAACACAAAACACGTGCATACATCTGTATCAGCTGGCATCATAAAGGATATTCCCTCTTCCTGCAATGCTTGCCTTGCTTACGATGTTGCGCCAGTGCAGCTATAAGAGCATGGAAGTACCTACCTTGAAGACACATCATTCTAAATAGACTAAAAACCTTTAACCCCATCCTTCTCTTTTTCAAAATTCAAACTATTTTGACAGCTGTTTTAGAATAAGGATTCCAAACTATTGAAGCACTGATGTAGCAAAATCCCACATTATCTTCCTGCACAGATAGAAATATAATAATTATATCCCCTTATATCCCTGGGGGCACTGTCCATATTGATCTATAAATAAATAAAAACCTATTTGTCACCATAAGACAACATTGTTCTATTCCCTTAAGGGAAACTGCTGACTTCTATTTGTTCAGGGAGTGACAAACTGCGCCTGCCTGGGACAAAGACTCTTGATGTCTCATTTTATAAACAAATGTCTGAATGGGAAGGGGAGAGACACATCATCTGTGGTCTGAAATAACTTGCTCGACTTTATACCCAAGGGGAAGAAAAAGTTTAACAGAAATGGTCTGAGAAGCACTTTTCACATCTATCCCCCAATAATTAAACAAAGCTACCAGAGGTCAGGTATAACAGAAACACACATGAGGATATATCCTGCAGTTGAGAATCAACCTCATAGCACTGATAAGGCTGTAAGCTCTTTCTGGGTGCCTGAATGCATTGCTGGAGATTAAAAGAGAACATGTAGAAATGGTCATACATGAGCTTCCTACATTGTTGTGCTGAAATGGGATTTGGAAGCTAATGAAATGTTGAAACCTTTCTACCATCTCCTATGTTTTCTGTCTGAAGAGACCTCAAAGATCACTTAATCTCACCACTCTCAGAGTCAGGAATTTCTTCCTAATAGCTAACCTAGATCTAGTCTCTTTCAGTATGAAGCCATTCTTCCTTGTCCTGTCACTACACACCCTTATAAAAAGTCCCTCTCCAGCTTTCTTGTAGGCTCCCTTCAGGTACTGAAAGACTGCTATAAGGTCTCCCTAGAGTCTTTTCTTCTCCAGGATGAACAACCCCAAACTCAACCTGTCTTCATGAGAGAGATGCTCCAGCCCTCTGATCATTGCCATAGCCCCACTCTGGACTTGTTCCAACAGGTCCACATCCTTCTTATGTTGGAAGCCTTAGAGATAGACAGAGTTCTCCAGGTGGGATCTCACCAGAGCAGAGTAGAGGGATGGAATCCCCTCCCTTGCCCTGCTGCCCCTGCTTCTTTTGATGCAGTCCAGGACACAATTGGCTTTCTGAGCTGCAACCACACCTTGCTGACTCATGCCAAGTTTCTCATCCAGTAGTATCAAATACTTCTCCTCAGGGCTACTGTCAATCCATTCTTCATCCAGACTGTGTTAGTGTTTGTGATTGCCCTGACACAGATGTGGGACCTTAGACTTGGCCTTGTCGAACTTCACAAGCACTCAAATAGTTGTGGTCAACATTTGATATTCAAATGGAGACCAGTGAGGAGAGTTGCTCCTTGGCGGTTGGTATTGGAATTGGCACTGTTGAACATCTTTGTTGATGATGTGGACAAGAAAAATGAGTGCACCCCAAGGAATTCTGCAGGTGACACCAAGCTGAGTCATGCAGTTGACACTCTGAAGAGATGGGATGCCATCCAAATGGACGTTAACAATCTTGAGACATAGGCGTATGCAAACCTCATGAAGTTCTACAAGGTCAAGCATCCTTCATGCTTGACTTTTTCCAATAATATGTGTCTGAAGTAAAAAATCATAGGGCAATATAAAATAGGTTGGAGACTAAGGAAACAAGCAGCAAATTAGGGCACACATATAGATGAAGACCCAAATTAGAGAAATTGTAAATCTCAGTTCACAAGAGAGGAATTAAGAAAGACAGACAACTACTCACAATTTTTCACACTACTATAGGTTCCAGTTTGCATTTACAGTGATTTATATTAGAAGATACAGAAACTGTCATAACATCTACTGTATGAAGATGAATTTCAGTAGTTAAAGAGAGACAGAACACCTTAAGTTTAGTAAATAACAATCTGTGAGATATTATTACTGGAAGAAATTTTTAACAAGTCCTATTTCCTTTTCACCAAATTGAATATCTCTTCAGAATGGTTTTTAATTCACATTTAAATGACCACAATGCTTTATCTGTGAAAAATGTGCCTTCTAGGAAATTATTTTTATGATGTAGATTTATGTTGCTCTGATATTCCAAAGCAAAGCTATTTAGAGAAGCCTTGAATTTCTTGTTTCCAGCTTCCTTCACCTCCCTCTTCCAGTTTTTATTTTTTTCAGAAATACTCTTTCGCACTCAGAGCTTCACATCTTGGGGTGGGGGGGCGGTGGGTGAATGGCAAATGGAAAGAAATTCACAGGCACAGACATATTAATTTCCTAAGCTCTCTATTCCTAAAGCAAATATATATGAGTTGAACATTTAGCAATATCAATACATACTTTTCCCTGTTTGCTGCATAGAATAGCTACATATCTCTCATAATTTTCTTGGTTTAAATAATAGTATGGTAACTGAAGTACAGAACTCACTTAAATGCAGCATTTTCAAAATTCTGTACCTAGTCTGAATATGTGGAGCGTCTTCTGATAAACCATTCTATGATACGTAAATGTAAGTTTCAGCATTACTGTTTGTACATTTTATGCTTAATCTTCACATAATTAGTATATTAAAAAAAACCCAAACAACAAAAAACAGATAATCAGTGCAATAATCAATGAACATGATCTTTACTATCTGAAATCACCTATTTACTGCATTATGGTCCCAGGAGTAAACAGTATTAAATATTTACTATTGTTTTTCCACTAAATTCTTTCCCTTTACAATGTGTTAATATAAACAGAAAGAATGTGCAGCCATAGATCTAGTCCATACAGCATACATTTAGTATATTTTTTTGTTAAATATTATTATTTAACTTGCTAAAATCCTAAGTTCTCTAAATAAACTTACAAGCTTGCAACAACTCACAAAAATAAAAGTATTTTGTTAGTAAAAACAGAGAAATTGTTTTTACTCTGTAATCCAAGGCCCCTAACTGGATTATATTATTCATAAAATTATTTGTGGTTAATAGACCTTGGCTGGCTGACAGGTGCACACCAAAATGCTCTGTCACTCCATTTATCGACAGGACAGTGGGAGAAAATAAAATTAAACTCTTATGCGTCAATATAAGGACAGGGAGATTACTTGCTAATTGCCAACAGGGGCAAAACAGACTTGACTTAAGGAAGATTAATCTAATTTGTTGTCAATTGCTTTTAATAGAGTAGGATACTTTGAAATACTTAAAAAGAAGAAAAAAACTAAACCCAAATTCCTCCATCCTTCTCATTCTCTCAGGTTTTATTTCCCTCCTTATTCTTTTACCTTCTTGACTTCTTCTTTCCCTTCCATCCCCTGTGGAGAAGGAATGGTAGTTATGGTTATTTCATAATGCTTCATTTATGCCACTTCTTCCTCCTCATGCTCTTCCTCTGCTCCAGCATGGTATCCCTCCATGGGAGAGAGTCCTTCATGAAATGCTTTACTGTGGGTTCCTTTTCAATGAAGTACAGTCCTTCAGGAGGATACTACTCCCACATGAGGCTACAGCTAATGACAGAAAACTTCTTCCTCTGTGGATTCCTCTCCACAAGTCACAAGTCCTGCCAGGAGCCTGCTTCAGCTTGGAATACTCCATGGACTGTATTGTGGATATTTACTTTGCCACGGTCCTCTATGGCCTGCATGGGCACAGCCAGAATCACCACGGTCTTCACCACGGACTGCAGGGGGGAATCTCTACTCTGTGTCTGGAGTACCTCTCCCTGTTCCTTCTTCTCTGACCTTGATTTCTCCAGGGCTGTTTCTCTCACATTTTCTCACTCCTCTCTCACAGCTGTTGTACAGCATCTTTTTTGTTTTATGCTTGCTTTAATATGTTATCAGAAAGGCACTACCAATCTTGTTGATGGGCTCCTCTTTGGCCAGTGGTGGGTCCTTCTTGGAGATGACTGAAATTGGCTTTTTCTGACCTGAGGGCAACTTATGTGGTCTTCCTAGAGAGGCCACCCTACAGCACCCCCAGATACCAAACCTTACCAAATAAACCCAATACAATATTACGGTCAAGACTTTTAATTGTCAATGCTCCCGTTAAAAGAATAAAAGCTCATGGAAACTGGAACAATAAATACATTTTACACAGAAAATTTTAAGACATAAAAACTCCAACTCAAACCAGGAATCCCAGTATTATTCTGAATTCAGCACTTTCCTTCCTTTGTAGCTAGAGTACAGTTTTATAGGCCTTGTTTCCTTTAGATTGGTCTAAACCTTGTGTAACTCAAGGTGTGGAGACAAATCAAGCTTGATCTGTAAGTGAAAGTAAAATACTTTCATGAATTTCAAACCCAACTCTTCTGTAACAAGTTCACTTACCTTCACTCCTGACTATGAAAACTGTTTTATGCCTAGCTTCTCACATGAAATTGAGACATTATCAGAGAGATTGACTCATAAGTGTTTTCATGCAATTCACAGGTGCACTGATATATACTCTTGTATATTAAAAAAAGTAGTAAGACAAGACACTTTTTAAAAATCTGTTAATTCCGCATGTTTAGAAATAAATATACTGCTTAGTATAATTCCTGTTTGCCTTTTTAATTTTCTGGACTCCAGTAAAACATTTGAAACTAAATTACTGAGGCAGTTTCACTGATCTTAGTTACTCTGTTTCTGGGTTTAAAGTGTGTCTTCTTGCCTTATGTGATCCAAGGACAGACTATTTCTAGTGTGCAGATTTATCTTAATAATTTCAAAAATATACCAATATCATATTTTCAACAGCCCCAATTGTGACACAGCAAAATTTCATTGTAAATACATAGAAAAAATATTTCCTTGCTGTTTGGACAACAAAAGGCTCAGAAAGTTTCACAACTTATTATAGGAGCAGTTAAGAAAAAAGGTTAACTTAATGCACAAGGCCACAGTACGGAGAAGTAACAAGCACAGAGGAGGCCATCACTCCTAAACACTGAGGTAGCAGGAGCCCTGATTTAGCCTTGGTATGTGAGAGAGGATTAGATCTTAAATCAGCTGATAAAATACTCCCTTTCCTTTCTCTTCCAATGACCTTTTCTTCTCAGCCTGTTTCTCTTTATGCTATTGTCAAGACTCTACAGGCTCCTGCCTTCTGCTCATCTGCACTTTGTGCAATCTGTCTCCAACAAAACAACCTACTGCTGTTCTTCAGGTTTCCAGCTTTTCTAGCCCCCTCTTTTGTTCACTGAATATGTATTTCCATATATGAAAGATAAGGCATGAGTTCATTTTAGATCAGCAAAAGGACGTTTAAGACAACAACTCTTCTGAAAATTTTTAAATATGGAAGAGAAGATAAAATGTTTTTATGCAAGTGTTAAATAAGAGTGAGGTGCAATAGGCACTTTACTGAGTGTTGTTTCCTTTTCTATTTGAACATTTTACTTCCACTAGAATTTAATCAGCTTCTGTCTTCGTAGGGATTCACAAAGCCCTTGTCATGTCTTGAAAAAGTCAATATACATTAAAAGAATTTTCATGATACTTATAACAACAATTAAAAATTTAACAAGACCCTAACCTCTGATCAATTAAATGTTATTTCTGAGGTGAAAAACTGAACATGTCTTAATTAAATCTAAGTCCATATCACTTTTTAACATTAATTATAATTAATATAAATAAAACACTTCAAGAATACTGATGAATCGTCTACTGAATAGATGATATTTGTTGATAGAAAAGAAATGCAAAATTATAGTCACACAGCTGAAGATGAAATAACATTCCAGGCTGACAATGCTCATGCTTAATATAGTGCCTCATATTAAATATATACCACTTACTTTCTTATTTGTCAGAAGAGAGGGAGGGAAATAGCTAGATTTAATATATCTGCAAAATACAGATAAATCTGCTTGTGAATGTATTATTGATATTCCAGTATCAAAATGTGAAGAAGATAACAAAACACAACAAGTTTTATCATTGCTATGAGGAGTACAGCTGACTGTATTTCTGCAGCTAAGGCATTTCATTATTGTCCATTTAAGGTGATTATACTTTATTTAATATGTATGCAAAGAGTATAATTCTGAAAAGGTTTAAAGCATTCATGTCATTTTAATCCCATAAAACAATCTATTGCAACACAGATTTAAGAATCTTTTCACTTGCAGAGATAGTTAAACAGCTGAATAAGAAACTGGAGAAATACAAGATTTTAACTTTAATTTACTATTTTGAGTGATATCAAATCTGATCCTGGCTGTTATGTCATTTTATCACAATGAAATGCTCATTAAAAATTATTTTCTGAGGGGGAGACTTCAGTTGAATTAAAGTTCCTAAATTAAACAATGAAAAGAATTGCTACTTAGAGAAAACCAACTACAATTATTAAGCAAAGCTATAATAATACGTGATATTATACTGTGTCATAGGTCTGTCTTTTTTATCACAAAGGTATCATAACACAGCATGGATATTCTTGGATATGCCCAAATTGTTGAAGAAAATGTACTCATCCTATCTCTTCCCCTGCAGTTTTTAATTTCTTTGCATTGTTATTTCTACATCTGTCCTTTCTCCAGCTATGCAGCTCCATGTATAGGTCGTAAAGTTAGTGCAGCCCAAAGAGAATGGGTTCAACAGACTGTCTCCCAGTGGGAACAATTATTTAAAAAAAAAAGCAGTGGGAAACAGGAAGGATAGAAATTCCCTGGATGTACACAAGAACTTTATTGCCATAGCTAGTAGGACATTTCAAGGACTGACAAGTGGGACACATTTTCTTTTGAACAGAGCCCTAAATTATACACAGTTCTTGTCTCCCCAAAATTTTAACTCTTGGAATGCTTTTCCTTTTCATTTAATGCGAGGAAAACATAGGTAGAAGTGCAGAAAGCCTGATTCTCTGTTGGTTCAAATTTTCATCAGGAAGAAATCCATACCACAGCATAAATCAGCCTTAACTTCAGAAACTGACCTTGGTTTCCTCAGAATAAATGGAATATCTAAGTTTTCCTGCCCTCTCACTATTGAATATTTCAGTTTCCCTGCACTCTCACACTGATTGTAGACCAATCAATGACATAGCCCTTCGGCTTGTGGACTGAGAAGGTCTAGACATATGCTAACCATCCCTATCATTTCTTAGAACTTGTAGTTCCCTAGAATCAGATTTCAATGATATTCCCTTCCATACAAATGTAAAGCATTTCAGTTTCATTATTAGTCCTTGGGGGAAAAAAAATCAAATAGGAAGAAAAAAAAAGGAAAGGATTTCCAGACTTCCAAAGTGATGTTACCTTATTTAAAAGGTACTGCCTTCACAGATTCTAGAAGAAGGTGTATTTTCTCTTGACTTTCACTTAATCCATTTATAACCCCATAGTAATAATGAGGAAAATTGAAGTCATACAGCGAGGTGGGTCTCTTTATGCATCATTTCACCCCCACGTACCCTTAAAACATCTGTTAAAGTGAACATTTTTCAATGCTTCCACATTTACTCTTACTATTTTATTAGGAAACTTATCTTCATATATTCTTTCTGTTGGATGATTAAAGCATCCTTCCTCCTGCTTAGAGAGTGATTATATTGCAGACTATTGTGTTTGCTCAAAAACATATCTTCACTAGTCATTCACTTTATCAGCTGACACTCTGGTAATCAATATAGAACTTTCATAATGGCACATATGGTCTCCAAAAGTACCTTTACTTGCTTTACTACAGTAAAAAACCAAAAAAACCCAAACAAAACAAGGAAAAGATAAAAGGTAAAACCGGACAAATTAATTCAAGTAATAAAATCATCTACAGTTTTAATGCTATTTTTCTCATTGTTATCAAAGATGTAACATTTTCGTTACTACCTAATATGAAATAAGGGATGGGGGGGCCAATATTTGCTGGAAAGCAGCAAAAAGAAACAGATTTTAAATCAAATTTCTTCTCTTTATGTATGCAAATGAGACAGAGTACTATGTTGGATTCTCAAAACAGGTCTGATAGTTACTGTTTTTCTCCTTACCTCTAACATTTCAATACTCAAGGCAATTTTCATTACAGAGAATAAGTTCACAAGGCTTACTATTTCGTATCAACTGTAGTTTTGGGAAACAGGATGCAAACAATGACACTTCTGTGACTTTTGGTCTGGGAATGTGTATGATGCAAGAATTTGGTCTTGGTACTGGAATTGCCATGTGTAGTTACTAAGGAAACCTTTTGAGTTTCTCCTTCAGAGAGGAACACACAACCAACTTCCAGGCAAACTTCAAAAAATGCAATGGCATACCTAATTAAAAAGATAATAGAGACATTTACTCAAGAAAAGTCCAAGACCAGTTATTTTTAAAACCTAATTAAAACAAATATAACATCGTTTTCCCAAGTGTGGGCACTTCTGCATATAAGTAACTGAGGATTAATCATCATTACCCCAGTGACTTCTATTAGCTGTGAGGAGACTCCAGGCCACTTAGATAAACAGAAAAACTGTGAAATACATGAAATTCAAACCTAAAGCTGACTTTGTTCTCAAGATTGGGAGAATTCCAGTTACCAAAATTATATAGATCAAAAATACAGGATTCTAACTGGTACGTTGGAACTGAAATTAAGTAGATAATCAAAGTAAATATAATAAACTCCCAAAAATTTACTGCCTAGCAGGTCTTATAAACAGTTTACAATGTTGGAATGCTATATACCATTCAAAATTATTTGATTATGCATTAAATGTTGACTGAGGAGGTTTGCAGTAATAGAAGTAGATTGTGAATTACTGTGTCTTTAAGATTTATGTAAAAGATTAATCTCCAGATTTCAAAAACATTGTGAAGACAGGACTCCTGAGGGTTATTTTGTCTTGAACTTTAACAAAGGACATGAAGAAGATCACAAAAACAACTTTGGTATGCCCTCATAGACACATTAGTTTTGAAACCACCCTTTTTTTCCTCTGAATTCTTAGTTTTGAAAAACAATTTTATAGTAGAACGAGGTAGTTTTTCTCTTGGTTTATAGAACTCTATAACCCTGACTTGATTGTTTCAAATCTGGAGATGTAACTTCAGAGTCACTACAACAATAAAATACTCCCAACTTTTTTTTATCTTGTTCAGAGGAAGGAAGTTTATTATTTGAGGGTAGCATATTTAGCTGATTCTGGAGTAGAAACAAAACAAAGCAGAACTCAAAAGCTTCACTATAGACATAATTCACTGAAATTTTTATATGTATAATGTATTGCTTTTACACTGTCAGTAATTCTAGTCAGTACATTATTGTTCTTTCTAAACAGTTCAAATACCATTGTATTAAAAATTTACTCTTTTTATGATAAAAAATTGCATGGCTTATCACATTTCTCCTTAGTTTTAGAGTTATTGGGAGTAAAAGAAGAGTATATGTACAAGCATTCAGCAAAAGAATAATTAGGGCACTGGTGTGGTCCATCAGGATGTCTTCTTCAAGTTTGGGACTCCTTGGGTATATAGGCAATGACCATGCATAGACCTATTTGACACACATTACTACTTCGTAGTTCCCAAAGATGAATGAAAATGGCAAAGTAATTATACTGTTCCCAAACCACTGGGTCTCTTTGGTGGACCTGTCTGGTCCATGCTCTTAAAACGCTGGAAGAAAATACAAAATAGCTGTGTGAATATTCTTTGTTTAGATGGACATTATCACCAGTTGTTACACCAACTTGAAGAGCAGGAAAGTTTTGTCCAGACTTGTAGTGGAAAGAAATATTTTAGCTGTTGTACAAAAGTATTTTCTTGATATCTATGACTTCTAAAAACCAATCTCTGACTTCTAAAAACCATCTCTCTGACCCCTAAAAGCCAGGGATAAGGATAATTAAAAAGAAAATTCCAAAAGCTGAGTTCGTTACCTGAAGTGCCAAAATGGTCTATTTCTGTATGCTGGTCATTGCCATAAGAAATTATAAAGCCCTCTTGAGGTTCCCATGGGCTCACTTTTTGAGCTTGTCCAGGTTCCTCTGGATGGCACCCCTTCCTTCAGGTGTCTGGACTGCACCACTCAGCCTGGTGTCATCTGCAAACTTGCTGAGGGTGCTCTTGATCCCCTTGTCTGTGTCATTGATGAAAACACTAAACAGCATTCGTCCCAGTGTGGACCCCTGAGGGTCATACAAATCACCACTTGTCCCCAGTGTCCATCTGGACATTGAACCATTCACCACTGCCCTCTGTGTATGACTGTCCAACCAATTTCTTGCCCACTGAACCACCCACCCATGAAATCCCTCTCTCTCTAATTTAGAGAGAAGAATGTTGTGAGGTCCTGTGCCAAAGGCCTTTCAGAAATCCATACGGATGACATTCATGGCCCTTCCCTTGTCCTCGATGCAGTCACTCCATCACAGAAGTCCACTAGGTTGGTCAGACAGGACTATGTTTTGTTTTGTCAGGAATATTGCTCCAAGGTCAACTAAGCAAATCTTAAACGTTTAACCGGCTCAACAAAGTTGCCAGCAGCTGGGTTTCATCTCTTTGGAGCCCAGCTCAGTAATGAATACTCATAAAAAGGAATGGGAATTTGTGGTAACTGGTCAGTAGTGGTTCTATAAGAGTAGTGAAACCACTCACCTCTTTCACACTATCACTCGCTTTCCAATACCTTTTCCATGTTGTTTTAGGGATCGAGTGTGATAGTATTTTCCGTATAGGATTTTAAGAGATAGATGGGAAAAACTGAGTTACAATCAAATGGATATCCTGCCGAGAAGACAATAGAGATTTGATTCAGCAAATATCAGGCTTTCATTTGAACCTAATTTCTCACAGTTCTCTTGTTTTAATTTCAGAAAAAGCTAGAAACTGTTGACATGATGCAATGAACACATTACATCTAATCACATCACTAACATTGTCTGGCACAACTTAATGAGCTTTCATTGGAGATTTTGAACTCCTTTTTATTTTAGTCATTAAAGCAAATAAACATTACTATCAAAGAATTATCTCACTCTAAATAGAAGAAGTTTGTGTATGTGAGCAGCTCTAGCAGCTCTGTACAAGTTGTGACCTCAGTAGTGCTTCAAACTTATAGAAATATGACACCTATCTGAAACCAAAGAGTTTGTTCTATAGGTCAACTGCATAATATTCTGAACTTCACCATCACAGATTTTAACTTCATTTGGATCTCATTCTATGATCTTTCGATGTTTATTCTGTCACAAGCAACAATGTTGGCCTGGTTTTGGCTGTGTACAGCTGGTTTGAAATTCAGTATGGGAATAATGTAGATAGTACACTGATGATTTGGTTATTGCTAGGTTGTGTTTACCTGAAGCCAAGGACTTTTTTTGTGTGTCATTCTCTGCCAGTGAGAAGGTACACAAAAAAACCTGGGAGAGAATATATCTGGGACAGATGACACGAACTGGCCAAAAGGATATTCCACACCCGAGAACATTATGCTCACTATATAAACTGGGAGTATTACTCAGAAAGAGGGATGATCAGGGTTCAGGGATGGGGTCTGGCATTGGTCAGCAGGTGGTGAGCAATTGTATTGTGCATAATTTGTTTTTTCTTGGGTTTTATTTTTTTCCCATAATAATAATAATAATAATAACAACAACAATTTATTATTCCGTTTTGTTTCCATTATTAAACTGTTCATATCTCAACTTTTGATTCTGCTCCCTATCCCACTGGGGTTGGGAGTGAGTGAGCAGTTGGTGCTGCACTGCCAGTTGGACTTAAGCCACAACAAATGTGAAAATCAAGTAACTGAAAATTCAGTCTGATTGCTATGTATTTACTTTTATTGATCATTCTATCAAACTACTTTATACATACGAAATTTATTTAAAGGAAAATTTCTGGTTATCTGTACAGTGAGCTGCAACACAATTTCACTTGGTCCCTAAGCTCTCATGTACGATAGTGTGAGATTCTAGTTTAAGATGTGTCTAAAAGGAATTTCAAGTGGCATTGGCGTGTCAGTTCTCCTTTATTCTTTTAAAAAAGATCAGTAGCAGAAACAGTATGCTCCTAGTGTATACAAGAACATCAAGACTGAGCAAGATTTTTATGATAGGGAAGATTTACAGCTTGTACCATATCTTTTTATTTTCAGTATCATTTGTTAAATTAACTTAACCAAGGTCTGTGAAATTACACACAATAACCATATAGCTTGTGTGATATAACAGTAACTATTTATAGTATTCCAACAATAAAAACAAAATAAAAATAGTTTCTTCTGATGACAAACATAATTATAGTTAATAATAACAACAATTTATAAATCATATTTCATATCTTGCATTATAATTTTCCATATCAGGACACAGAAAAACTATGAAAGCAAATTTTAAATAAAAGTCAGCCTGTCTGGGACAAAAGCAAAATTCCCTAAATATTAGGGAAACCCAAGTAGGAGACCTCTCTTTAGGTGCTTCTCTTCTCTCCCTCCAAAAGGAGGAGGAGAAGGCAAAAAAAGACCATAAATGGATGTTTCCATTTTAAGAGAAAGATAAAAGCCAGTAGCTATCAAGCCCTTTTTCGCATCACCTTTATATCATTGCACTTACAAACAGTCCTTTAGTATATGGAATATTTTTGTTTGTTTGTTTCTCTGCTTACTGAGCTTGCATTATAGCTACCTAGGTGTAAACATGCCACTACATTTTGAATAAATGGAAAGGTTATTCTTCAAAGTGAATTCCTCCCAATATGCAGTTAGAAATAATCTGTAAAGGTGGACTTCATTGTTAGGTCCTAATTGAAATAATTTCAATAGTAGAGTGACTATTATTTCTTTCAGAAAAAGTATTTCTTTCACACACTGTTTATTGGTTAAGCGCTGTAGTAGAGAGCTCTTGCTACATAATCTGTAAATCATTGTTGATGTTCAAAAAGAGTCCCAGCCTTTCCTCTTGCCTTCCTTAATTCTCTCTCATTCTCTTCACTTAGGATGAACAAATTACCAAGGGACATCTCAGGCTGCAAACTCATTATGTCTTCTCTAATTATAGATACACATGCATAACTATCAGGCATTTGTTCTCACTTCTGTGATTTATCTGCATATGTTCCTGAAAAGGGTGACCTAGCAAACTCAGTGTAGATCTAACAGACTCAATTCCTATGAGAACAAAAAACAGGATACCTGTCTAGCAAGATTCAGAAGACTTGCATTTTTTTTAAGTATCAGAGACTGCTTATCAGGAAGCATTATACAAGGCACAAAGCTGAGACCCCCTAAACCCCTTCCAAAGGTAAAACAAATAAAGCAAAGAAAAAAACCAACTACTATTCAGCAACAAGTTCCAAAGACGCTTAAACCTGAAATTTTCCAGACTACAAATTCAAATACAGACTATTGCACAACTATTACTAAAATTAATTGCTCCTGGAAAAACTAAAAATAGTATGAGTGTTAATGGCCATCAAAAACAGATTCAAGAAGAATTCAAGTAGCCACTAACTTGGGGTTAAGAGTTAGTAATCAAGCCAATTAGATGAAAATACGCTTAAAAAGAAAACAAACAAGAATAAAAAAATAGTCATACAGATATCTAGTCAGGAACTGTCTATAACTATACATAACTATATATAATCAGGAACTGTCTATAGGTGTTTTAAAGAATAATAATTCTCACAAACAAAGCAGCAGTCTTTACATGAGCAGTCACTTAGGGAGGTAAAGATAGATTCAAGAGTATTTATGTTTTTATATAATTTATAATAAGCTTTCCAATCAAGGATGCTTAAAACCTAGGAAGATTATTTGGTAGATTACAAATCAAGAAGTAGGAAAAGAAGAATATATATTTATATGTAGTGTGCAAATTGTCAACATATATTACCAACAGAGTTCCAAAGAGTTCTATGCTCAATCCTGAGGCATTCAGCACAAATTTATAAAAAAAAAAAAAAATCAAGTGACAAGGTTTTCCCTGATACAAAAGCTGAATTTAGGATAAGGAAAACAAATGGTTACTGGAAAGAGTACACAGGTGCATGCAGCATGGGAAATGAACTAGAAGAACTAAAAATTCATGTGAAGTCTCATTGCAATTACAGACACATGGTGTGATAGCTCACCTGACTGGAATGTTGTCATGGATGGCTGTGCCCTTTTTGGAAAGAACAGGTCAGAGAGGTGAGGTGATGGGTTTGCTCTTTATGTGAGGGAGCATCTGAAATGTATCAAGCTCTACCCAGGGGCAGACAAATGAATTGAGAATTTATGTTTAAGAAGTAAGGGACTGGATAACATGGGTGTTTCTTGTGAATGCTTGCTATGGGCCGTCTGACCAGGAGGAGGAACCTGATGAGACTATCTATGGAACAGACTACCCAGGGAGATCCTGGAACCTCCCTGCCTGGAGACATTCAGAACTCACTGGGACACATTCCCGTGTAACCTGTTCTAGGTGATGTTCCAGATGTCCCTTCCAACCCTAACGATTCTGTGATTTTGTGATCTGTGACACCAAGGTTCCAAAGGTAGAATAAACTATCTAAGCTAAAAGCTAAAGTCACAGGATACACTTGCAACAGGGAAACACATCTGGGACACTGGGGATTGGCTGTCAAGTACCTTTTGAATATTCAGTCAGAAAAATATCTGCAATTTAAATACTTTGTTAGAGTTAATAACAATTGTCAAAAAAGTACATTAACATGCCTAGGGATTAATTCCCAACTTTCTTAACTGCATCTATGTGACAAAGACAAGATTCAACATGAGCTGTGTTGTCCCAGGTGAATATATTTCCATGTTTTATGCAACGATAATTCAAACTAGCTGAAATCTTTTTAAAACATTGTACAATTAGAAGACATACTTCAAATATAGAGAAATGGAAATTTTGTAAGTCATGTTCATTCACACAACAATCTGCAAATGTACCAAATCATAACCTCGTTTAATCAAGCTTAGCCAACAAACTTCATTTTGACTGAAGTTTTCCCTAAGTTTCCCCTAAGATCTTCATACTGAAGCTGATGAACTATGGACTGAACAATAAAGCAGTTAGGTGGATTGAAAACTGCCTGAATGATTGGGCTCAGTGGATGGTGATCAGAGGTATGATGTCTAGTTGGAGGCCAATAGCTAGCATTGTATCCCAAGAATCAATAATGGATCCACATTTCTGAAAAAGATTGGAGTCCAGAGTTCATCCTCAGTTTGCAGAGGGCACAAAACTGGAAGAAGTGGCTGATATGGCAGAGGACCTTGCTACCATCCAGAAAGTCCTTGAAGAAATGATCTGAGAGGAATATTGTGCAGCGCAACAAGGGGAAGTATGAACTCCTGCAACTGGACACCAGGTTGAACATGAGCCAGCAATGTATCCTTGAGTCAAAAAAAAAGGCTAGTGCTCTCCTGGGCGTGTATTAGACAAAGCATTTTCAGCAGGTCAAGAAAGGTGATCTTCCCCTCTATTCAGCACTGGTGAAATCACATCTGGAATGCTGTGTCAAGTTCTGGGCTCCCCAGAACTAGAGAGAAATGAACATACTGGAGGGAGTACAACAAAATGCCACTAGGATGATGATGGTATGGGAGCATCTGTCTCCTATGAGGAAAGGCTGAGAGACCAGAAATTGTTCTGTGTGGAGAAGAGAAGGATCAGGGGGATCTCATTAGTGTTTATAAGTTCCTGAAGGGAGGAAATGCAGAAGTTGGAGCCAGGCTCTTTTAATCGGTGCCCAGTGTGAAGACAACATGCAGCAGCCAGATACTGAAACACAGGAGGCTTCCTCTAAACATCTAGAAGTCTTTTAACGTGAGATTGACTGAGCACTGACACAGATTATCCACAACAGTTGTGTATTTTCCATCCCTGAAGATATCCAAAATCCACCTGGACATGGTCCTGGGCAATCATCTGTAGGCCTCGCCAGTTGAGCACGGAGATTGGACAAGGTGACTTCTAGAAGTCCCTTTGAACGTCAGCCATTTTGTGATTCTGTGACTAAAGTTTTATTATCTCCCTCATTTTTAAAGAACACATAAAAGATGAGGTGTGTGTGTGACTATGAAAATTACCTCTCTATTCTAATTTGCTTTTAATTTATAAATTTTTGGTAAACAGCTTAAAGAACAGTAGATTTGATTCTTTGCACAGTAGCTTGAAAGAACAACGTGCTCTTAGGACAAATAGTAAGATATTTTCATTGGCCCATGTTGTTAACCATGAAAACTGACATAGCCCTACAGAAGTGGAAGCATCTGACCTTTTAATGTACTTCATTTTGTAAAGGCTAAGTAAATAAAATTTAAAAAAAAATCACTCAGAATTAAAATGTATGGTTGTTCTTTTATTCAACTGCATAATTGCACAGCATGTGTCAGGCATCAATCACTTAAGGAAGATAACATAATGGGTTATTAAGGGCATGCAGAGCAATGTTCAGCAAAACAGAAGTTAAACAGAAGCCTGTAATACAAAAGCTAAACATTAGTAAGAAAGACAAGTCTTGTAGTTTACAGAACTACAATTATATACAATCTTGTGAAGAAAAATTACTATGAATTTTGTACTTGGGTATTTGTTTAGATTTTTAAAATTGCAATTATCATTCAAAACATATAAAGAAGAAAATTCAAGGACCAAAATTTCAAGCATTAACAGTTAGAGGGTTGTTTTAAGTGATTGGATAGTCTGTTTTCTAGACTAGTTTAACAAATAAAGTTTAAAAGAAATACCTAAAACTATAGAAATTGGTTTGGAAACAAACTATTGACTTAAAGATGAAATTTTAATTTAAAACAAAGCCACAACAAAGACAGAAACTGAAAATAATTTGGTGCCTTCACAGATCAAATGTACTGCAAATCTCACTTATCTATTTTTTTGGAGAGGTGATCATGACATTTTTACCTTTGCCACAGAATTATAGAATGGTTTGTGTTGGAAGTGACTTTAGAGATCAACTAGTCTGCCATCGACAGGGACACTTTCAACTACACCAGGTTAGTTGTGTATCTCTTAATCTTTGTCTTAAATAACTGAAAGATTGTTCATATGTACTTTTGATTATTATGACATTATCCATTAGTTTAAATGTCTCTTCTTCCTTCCTGTCATTTAGCTTTCATATGTTTTTATAGAGAGAAATCATAGCTGTTTTTTACTTTTATTCTGTCATACAGAGGAAACCAAAGTTTTCTCACCTGTTGCTTTTTTATGATGGGTTCTTCCTTACTCTAAACATCTCAATAGCACTTCCTCACCTTATTTTAATTTACTGTCTTGGAAAGGAACAGGTGAGAGTACACATAATCGTGCAATTTAAATTTTTCCTGTGACTACTATAGATCATATTTTCCTGTCTCAGAGGAAATACCTTTTCTTGCTTATCTAAGAACAATCAATTATATTGTCAAAGAAGTATGGCGTATTCATCAAGTAAAATTATTTTGCAATAAGCCGTATTACATTTTATTTCAGCTTCCATTAACTTCATCATTGTAATTATTCCCCTGCTCATTTTTTTCCCTAATAGGTTTGTATCTGTCTTACTCTCCGGGTATTTGTTATATTTCTGGTATTATTACTCCTGATTCCCCAATTTACAAAAACTGTAACCTCGTTTTTCACATGTCAGTTCATACAGAATTATGAAATAAATAGTTTAGTCCCTATAGTTTTCATGGATTCAAAGCAATGCCTTTCAGTTACACTAGTTACATTTTTCCAAACCTTTCTCCTATCAGCCAGACTTAATAACCCTCTCAGTTTCTTTATTCTTACAGATTATTTTTTGCTGTATTTACTGCAACCTTACTGCAGCCTTACTGCAGTCTAGTCTACTCTTACAGCACAGCAGCTGTATCCTAACTTCCTTTATACAGTTCAAGAGCCTTCTGTCTCCTTCAATGTCTGCTAGATATAAAGTCAACATGTCTTTGAGTAGGTCTCATTTTATCCCAAATCCATCTGTTAATTGTAAATGGATTTTTAAAATTAGAAATATGTTTAAGAATAGAATTTGAACCATTATTCTTCTTTTCAGATGACTAAAATAAAGTCTAGAAAGAAGTCTGAAATGCCCCCCTTTATTAATTGAAATGCTTATAATGGATTCGTAGTAATCCATACAATAACATTCTGTTTGCAGAATGGATCTAGGAGCTCAGACTACATGCAGTAAGTTCCACAGGACTAGAATTATATAAGTTTTGCATTCAGCTCAGTAAATGAAAATGTATTTCTGCAGCCTGAAACTAAGGCCAAGGATTTAGTTTAGAATTTAAATAAAGCTCAATTTTTGACAGCCGTTAATTAAAAAGGAAGATATTTTTGTTTATGTGAGATACTTTAAAGGAAAGCAAGCAAATCAAACCAGAACAAATAGATTTATATGTGAGCACAAACACTCAATTATGGAATTGCTCCAGCCTTCATTTCATTTGGTCAAGGTTCTCTTTCCCCTCAAGCAGCAAAGTAGTCTGCTGGCAGCTAATGAGGTGAAAGCAAACAAAGATAATTAGAAATTCTGTAATTAACATATTTGCCACTATAAATACTGATTTGCTGAAAATTATGATTTTGACAAATTTCCAAATTTAAAAGTGGAAAAGAAGACTCTTTTCGAGGAAAATACATCTGCTTGCCTAGAATATAATTTAGTCTTTATTTTTCATTTGTTGCTTCTGAAATGATGAATTTTATGTAATGTGTTCATATCTCACCAGAAAGAGATAAATGCACACAGTTTTACACAGTGTCATTACATATTAATTTTAAATAATTCAGTAATTACCATTATGCTTTTATCCTTCTCTTCATTGGGAAAAGTACAATCAAAACAGTCAAACTACATGCAGTCTCTCCAACTTTCATGAGACAGTAAATTTATCCCCATACTGGAAAATGTGTGGTTCACAGTGGTTCTTCAGTGTTATTTTGAAACATATTCAAAGGCTGAATTTAGCATGTTAAGGTTTACTTTACATCAGTGGAGACTTACAAGGTTCTGAGACCTGAATCACTTGTTGGAGATGCTCCTCATTTTATTTCAGTTTATGATGTACGGAGAGTCTAGGACATGTAGGATACTAATTTACCTTCCTTCAGGTCACTGAACTGCTCTTGGGCCAAAGCTAAATAGTATGTGGACTACAATCTTAACTCTATGCAAGATATCCAGGTTTAAAACTTCTTGATATTAAAAAACTGTGCAACAAAAATCTTGGCATTTTTTTCTCTACAAAAATACCCCTGAGAGTGCAGGTGGAAAATTTTAATTAACTCAGTAGGTAATTGCAATTTTTACTCTGATCTTCATTAAAGGCCTCTTGATTATCCTGCTCTCATTGTCCATCTGCAGAACTCCCATTGACAGAAACACAAATATTACATAGGGAATTAGTATATGAAGTGATTCTGTGGGTGAGAATGAGGAAATAGCCTGCAGATGTAGCAGACTCAGTTTTGGTTCTGCAAAGGCTGAGACAGACTTGGAGGAAAGGAGAAGTATGGTGTGTTTTAAAAAAACAAACTGACAGTGTATTTCTTCCATACTTTTGATTTTCAGTAGTGTTACTGCAATGATTTCTACAGGGCCCTACTGACAGAGAATGTAAAACCTGGAGTCATTGTTACTTTATAGGGAGGGATCATGAGAGAGAGTGTATATCTGTTATACAGCCAGCTGATGCCTTTTAAAAGTTAAAGTGGATTTGGACATAGCACATTGATAAGTTCTGACAGAATAGCAATAAATGCCAAAATCAGGTTGGACACAATTGTTTTTGGCTTAATCTATTTGTCTTTATCAATTACGTTTAGGAGTTTCTAAAAGCAGAATCTTTTGTATCTACCCTAAAGGAGTGAAGTGTTATGCTTCACTACATTACTACAATTGTGCAAATGGCATCAGGAATAATCCCTAATCACAGAGAACTACCAATGTACAGGCCTGTGACTCTGGTTCATCTCTGTGAGAGTGGCAACCTTACTTTATCCTATGCCTGTAAACAAATAAATAATAATTACCTTCTATTTTCCTGTTCTCCCTCCTTGACCCCTGCCCCAAGATCTATTTCCATTGCCACTACTGCAGTAAAACAAACTCCATGAAAATCTCTTTGTCAGAGAATATACTACAGACCAAGTACAAGCAGACTAAGACATTTCATTTGAAAGGGACAGGTGTTATTTCAGAAGCTAGATTTGCAAACCCAACTGCAATTCAACACTGATGAAAAACAGAAGAATTTGAGAATGAACAGAAATAATTTGGAAATAGATCCAGCAGAGAAATATCATTTTCAACTCATATACCAGTCAGAGGCATACATTTTAATGACAAAATCCAGAGCTTCAGATATTAACCTGAAAAGAAATTCCGTAGCTTTCAGATAAGATTTCAAATCAGACCTGATATTCATATCAGACATCTAAAGACATCCACATTAATTTGATTTCTTTAAAAAATATGAGTAAAATATGTCCTTTACAGAGGCATTCTGTTTACTGCATATGTCTCTGTGAAGAAACCCATCCTATATTGCAGGATGAGCCTACCAGTATTTATTAAAGCTTAGATAATAATCTGAGTAAGAAAGAATCTTTCTTTCTCATAGTAAAAATGCAATCAAAATAATAATGGAAATGTACATGAATTTGACCTCAAATTTTATCACTGTATTTTTCTACTAAGCCAACTATATAAATTAGTCTACTTGGGACATATGAACAACATTGAACACAAAAAAAACCCCTAAATAATATTTGATTTATTTTAGGAGGACATTTAGTTACAGAATTTCCTAACAATATTAGACTTACAAAGAATACATACAAATTATAGTGACATTATAGTGGGTGGTCCCTATAGGCCACTGAACCAGAAAGACCAACCAAATGAGGCCCCAGAGACCAGAGGGAGAGGCTGGAAGGAAGACATGTCCTTGTGGAAAACGTTCAATTCAGACAGGACATAGGCAAAGGGACCTACGTATAATCCATGGTCCCTGATGGGTTTCACCCAGAAGTCCTATAGGAGCTGACTGATGGTGTTGCAAGGTCACTCTTGATAAACTTTGGTTGATCATGACAGCTGGGAGAGATGTTCTAAAAGACTGGAGGATTCCGTAATATATTTGCCACCTTCCTCTTTTCTGAGCTGTTCAGTGAGGAATATACAGATCTTAATTTATTTATTGCAATAGACACGCTGAAAGAAGAGATATTTAGACTCAATACAATGTCTCTTGATTCAAGTACTTCTATTCATCTTTATGCTTAAAAATATTCTACAAATGGTCTCACAGTTAAAGACAGTGGGAAGATCTTGACAGTTTTTCAGTTACTAGAGGAAAATACATTGCTAAATAAAAGCAAGCACTGTACCTTAGACTTATTAATTTCTCAGAAGGAGCAATCATCTGTGGAACAAATATACTCCTTTGATGGTTTTTTAATGACAATGGATCATACAGCTGAGGATTCAATTTTATGTTGTTATTAACAGTTGCAACCATTCCACTTCCAGACAATGCACTTTAATCCGGGGTTTGCTACCAGTTTGCATCTCACCTTGGCATAGGCATACCTGGAGCATTAAAGGAACAATTTAAAATTTATGAAATGGTTGAGAAAAAATGTGCTGAGACTTTAAAATAAAGTTCGAGTCCTCCAGCTGTCAAATCCACCAAATGAATGTGCTTATTACTGAACTCATTACTGAACTTTATTTCAGACATATTTCTGCCACACTTTGTTTATTTATTTCACTCCAATCCCAGAGAAAGAAAAAGACTTCTTGTTTATTATTATAATTTTTTGCATTTACTTTTGAAAAAGTATGTTATTCAGTAAAGGAAACACTTGAAGTATAAATATTTTTCTGAGTTCTTTGATGTTCCCTTCTTGGACCATGTCAAGATTCTCATGCTTAAATATTCTTATCTAATTTTCAGTTAAAGATGGATTTAGACACTTCTGAAAAGCATAATACCATAGAATAATCCTCTACAGAGTATTTCTAGGCAAATTTAAAGTCCTATTCACTCTCAAATAAAAGGTGTTTTAACAGCTGGCCTCAAAAATACACAACCTATATTATTATTACAAGGATTATCACACTGATATAAGAAGTATATAGAAATTTCCTTCCACAGAAATTCACAACAAATAGAAAATCACATTAATAGTGATGGCTTCAGCCACATAAATTTCTCAATATAGCCTTAAAAAAGAAATAAAAAATAATCTGCAGTTGAACTAAAATTTCAGTCATAGACCATCAACAGTCCAATTGTCTTCTCCTCTGTTTGAGACTTTGAGACATTCAGAAGATTATTAAAGCAATATTTATTATCGAATTCCTCTAATCGACCTCACAAGCTGTTTTAGTTGCTGACTCACCTAAACTAGTATCTTTATTGCAATTTTAAGCTATGCTAAATCTGACAGAAAATAATGTTTGGAATTTAGTTTATCGATACTTTTGAACAGAGTTGAAAAGAGTGTTTGTCTTACTGTGAAAGAATCCTTGAGTCTTTCTTTCATGGGCAGGAACAAAAATGTGGGAATTTTTAAAAGTTGGAAAGCTGTTTCTTTCAGATAATGAACACTTACGTCTTAAAAACTGTAGAAGACTGGTGTCAAAAGCCCCCCACAAAACCAAGAAACCATCAGGACATATACTGCAGCCTCTGATTAACTAGTGTGACATCAATTTTTGTTTGCCACTTCCAGGGATATACTTGATTCTCAAAACCCTACATGTAAAAGTTGTTAATCCATCACTTGAACCCAAATGGTTATTTTTAAAATTCATCTTCAGTTGAATTCAAGAAGCTTATAGGCATCATACATTTTTCCACATAAAATGTCCCAGACATTCTCCATTCTGTATGAAGAAATTTTGACATTGCCACTTTTTAAACAAGGCTATGGTGCAGCCTTTTCTATGTCTCTGCTTGCTTGCGCACCATGTTCTGCTAGACGATCTCAAATCACGCCTTTGTAAAATGTTGCAGCAATCACCACTTTCTTTTAAAAGAACAGTTTTTTGTCCTGTTCATTCACCAGCTCCATTCAGAGCTCTCCTCGATGTTCAGTTCTATTCTCTGCCTTAGAGGTGTTGAATATGTTTCTTCCTTGATATCATTCAACTGCACCTAGTGTTCTGAGTTTCTATATGATGGGAGGGCAGAGAACACCACCCATTTTGTGCCATTTTGCAGGAAAGGGTAAAATAATTTTTAGGCTGACAAAGCCTGTAAACAAGACTTTAATGCAGACAGCTTATAGTGGGCAAGAAAATTACAGCTTGATTGCTACGACAGTCACCTGCAGATATCCAGTATCCAGAGCCTGTTGAAGAGGTTGAGTATATGTTTTACTGAGAATGGAAGAAGTTGTTTTGTCCTTAAACATTTATATATATGTATACATATATGTATACGTATATGTATATGTATGTAATCCAGTCTTGATTTCTTGTTACTGCAGTTAATTTCTCCCAGTGTCCCTGATGTAGGTTGGCAATTTTTCATTTTCATTAACAGTGAATGCATATTTTATTAACAAAAGTGACTGTGGAAGAGGCCTGAATGGTATGGTAAGAGGAACTGACAGGTTACGGTACAGACAAGTAGTAGGCTGAATGGATTACTTTTACTACCCTCACTGCAAAGTAGTATTCTGCCATGATTAGAAACATTCTTTCCTCTGTGCTTTTAAACCCCCTTAGTTTACTACTGAAGATTGGCAATGAAAAATGCCATTGAAGACTCCTATTAATAACAATGAATGAATAAGAAAGGCAGCTGTAAAAGAAATTAGTTACACTTCAATCTTGGACACAACTTTCTTCCCAGTATCAGATATAGGCATTCTGACTCTCAAATTATTGCAAGGAACTTTATTCACATTTCAGCTGTTTGTTTTCTCAAATTTCATCTCAACTCTAAAAATCTAGTAAACCTTTGTTTTTTTGGTCACTATCTGCTGTGAGTGGATTTCCATTTTCTGGAGAAAGCATATTTGACCTCCATGGTTTTTAAACATTGCTGGGTTTCTTTTTTACTGAAGAAAATGACATAAAACAGGTGTTTTCATGTAGCTGCAGAGTTATTTGTTCAGTTTTCTCTCACTAGATCACTACCATTACAGCAAAAAAATTCAGAGTAGTGTGGATTTTTTAAACTGATACATTCACTATTGACAAATAGACAGCTTTTCATAAAGCAAAAAAAAAAAAAAACTCAGTGTGAGGTACTTTGTTGTGGTGGTCATCATGGTGGGAAAGTAAACAAAACCACACTGCAACAAAAATCCAAGCATGATAAAGTTGATCATGATTCTCAACATTCTCTGCACAACAATGAATATCTGTAAGGGTTCTTTTACACTTGTAATTGAGATTTCTCCTTCATAATCCATTTTAAATGGAAAGAATACTCTGGTATTTCGGAACCATTATGCCTTCATAACAGACTGCTAGGTGAAACAGGGAGGTAATATGCAAAAATCTCACTCCCTCCTTCCATTTGTACTAGCATGACAGATCAGTTAAGGACTGATACAGCATTAATGTAAATCTGGACGCTGAGTTTTCCTTCAAATTAGAAAGTAAACAATGGGAGGGGACTAGGTTTTCTTAGGCAGTAAGAAATTATCACAGTCATTTCAGCAAGCACAGTATCTCATAGGTGCTAAACTCATTATTGCAAATAAAGCCACTGCAGGGCTATTCCAATGGCAGACAGGGCTTTATCCACATTTCCACTGTGAAAAATAAAGATTATGTTGAGAGTAGGGAATGGAGGAGTTGAAAATTAAGTAAAGTCCAAATCTGTTCCATTGTCATTAATTTTGCAAGTGAGCACAGTAAATATTTTGTAAGTATGCTGCATTATGAATTGTTGATTAAAAAAGGAAAAAGAGCAGATAGAGACTTTGCAGTCTTTTCCTGGTGTTTCAGACAGTACAATATCCTCTGCTTCAGGCACACCCTTAAGCAACAGCTTGCCTGAGACTGTCGGACTCTATTAACAGACCATGAGCTCATTACCATGAGATACATGGTAATAACCCCAAAGAATTTTTATTAAGACAACAAATTATCTTAGCTTTGCCTAAAAATATTCTTGCAGGAGCAGAGAAGAGGGAAGGAATGTTTTATTAATGGCTATCTACTCATAAAGATCAAAACAATAAAAGTGTTCATTAACACTTCAAAATCATAATTATCTTCCTCACAGAATGCCCTTTAGCAGACTTAAACTATAACAATTGATATGGCAAACTAAAACAAGAAAAAGAATTGCTGTGTAGTTTATTTTAGAATTATTTTCTTGCATTTTCAGACATTACAATTGTCTGGACAATTGCATAATGGATCTTTCTAATGTATGTTCTTTATTTCTCTATGATATCCTTCTTTTATAATGTGCCTGGCATCACCAAATTATGCAGATTAAAAATCTTTTCCTTTGTCTTTCTCTTTGTTGTGTTTGACCATTTAATTTTAAAGGGAGAGAAAAGCAGTCTTAGCCATAGTAACACTAAAAGTTGCTATAGGGTAGAGGTCTGCAAGGTCTTATATTTTATTTGTACAATCTAATTCAATGACTTCACAAAACCTCATATTATATAAAAAGAACTCTGATCAGTCTGTGGGTATTGAAAGGGCATAATCTGTGTGTTCATGGAATTGCTAATCTACCTGGAGAAAAAAGCTCTGAAATCTAGTCAACAACTCAAGGGGTTGCACTGTGGCTTCATGTAATGTTATATCACCTCACTCTGGTTATCTTTTTTTCTGATTTCTGTGACTGAGTGTGTCTGCTATGTCTTGGATTTATAAATTATTCAGCAGAGGCTTCTTAATGCAGCTTGACTTTCTAAAACTATCATGTTCTGCACTTGTATGTGCATATATATATACCTCTATTTAATTTTATATACATATAATATGCTTAAAACTTGATCTGATACTGCATTATTTCACAACCTCGCTAGAATTATTTGCTTTTCATTAGGAGATATTACTTCAGATTCTGAGTAGAAATATTCAGCTGCATATGGTTTACAGTCTAAAATTTATTTCAGTTGGAACAAATGCAGAAAGGCAAAGGGTTTTATGTTTTATTTTGTGTGGATTTTGTTTTGTTTTTGTTTTCAAGTGGAATATGCAATTCAATACCATGAGGTTGTTAGCAGTACCAAGTAAAATAAATGATTTATTGTATATCTTTGCAAAGCTATTGGAAATTATTTCTACACAAACCTAGTAACGAGAATCTTAAGAGGGAATTACAAGTCATAACAACAGGAACATGAAGAAGTAGTGTCACCATTTGATTTGAGATTCCATGCAGTCTTCTTACTTCTTCCAAACATTCTGGGGACTGAGAGTTTAAAAAGCTTTTAGTTATAACTGTCTTTTGGATATGCCTATGAGTAATTTCAAAAGTGATGCCATTAGTACATCTGTAATTTTCTCATGGCCATTACATTCTAGGGCTTTTTGTTGTGGAATCTGGAAGATTTTCCTTTTAAAAGGGGAGGGTTTAGAGCTCTTAACTCTTGCTCTGACCTTTAGAAGTAGAACAGGAGTTACAGTAATGAAGGATTGTTAGCAACTCAATTATTTCTCCAAGTATCCTTTAACTATTTTACCTTCAGCGAGACCAATATTTCTTTGATGAAGAAAGAGATAATAGATATGATGTATGATATACTTTTAATATATTTTCCACAAAAACCCTTCTCTGCACCTAAGAATTACCTGATGAGATGAATGGATTCTTCTACCTAGTCTGCTAATAACTGTCAAGAGAATTGGAATTTAGGTGCTACTTCCATTCTCTGATTAAGAAAAGTGCTTATGCTAGTGGCTATTAAATTTATTTTTTTCCCTCATATAAAGAATGAATTTTTCTAGTCCTGTATGCACCAATTAAAGGAAAAGGTAATTCAACCAAAATACAAATGATGATTCACATAAATGCACCTTAAAGTGGAAGACCTACTATACTTCAACAAGAAGGTCCAGTCACCTATATACTCCTGGCATAGAGGATTAGTTATGTAAATTATGTATAAGCAATCACATATAAACAGACTTTACAGTAAATAATTTCACAGCTACATAGCAAAAAAGACAGATTAAACCCCAAAATGAATACAAAATAAAAATTATAATTAATCAGAATATGATTAGAGAAAATACCTTGAAATATCACTGAACATATCAATAAGCGAAGTAAAATTCTTAGGTCTCATTGAAATTGGGATTCATATTGATCGCAATAGGATTTCACCTTCAGAGTTTTACTCTAAATCACTTTTTTTAAAATTAATACTTTCATTGGTATAAAAAATGAAACTGAAATGTATCTTATCTAGACTCTACACAAGGAACTGTCTGGCAGCAACAAGCATTACAAGACTTGACAGGATGGAATTTTAAACCCAACACAATCATATCAATCAGAGGGCACAAGCCAGAGCAAAACTTAATAACCTGCTGCCTCCTGCATTGATGACAGCAGAAAGAAATCCATAAGCCAGGCAGTTTAAGGAAGGTTTCTTCTGAAACCCTTTTAAGAAATACAGGTTTCACTACAGCCACAAACCAGAACAAAATGCAATGAAGAAAAACTGCACTATATTTTAAATCAGCTAAACAGGTATTGCAAAAAGCCCTGTTCTGTGAGAGCTAATATGAGCTGCCAAAAAAAAAAATGAAAGCAAACAGCAAAGACCAGAAAAAATGGACTGACTTATTTACTAAATATAATTGAAAGATACTGGGCAAGATAATTCTCTTAGGATAATTGCTCCTTTCACATGGAAAGTTTGGCACTGAAAAGAAGTATTCCATGCAATTCCCTGGGAAGTGTGCTTCTGTGGCAAAAAGGTCTGGAGTACTGCAGAAAATTAAAGGACACCATTGTCCAGAAGCACTTACCTGATATGCTTAGTGTTTACTGATTCCTATACTGAATTCTGACATGATATAAAGGAACATGAGTGCCTTTCTCGTAGCACTTTGAAACAAAACATGGTCAAAGTTCTAAAGCCACAAATAAGGGAGTACCCCCTTGCCATGAAGTCTGACTTGCTCTTACAAGATCACTTGGCAAGTCACATAGTTTTAAATGGAAACTCTGACTTTAGAAATAATGCAAAACTAAGTCTGTATTAGTTTTGGGGTTTTTAGCAAGAAATACAACTGTAAACTCTATCCTATGCTTGCTAATTGACAGTCACATGAAAAATATACCTATTTAATAGGATTAGACATAAACTTTATGCAAATGAGACTTGTAAGGACCTGTCCTACCTATAATGTAGTTTCAAATATCACCTTCAAAACTAGCAGTATTTATAGCTACTGGATTTTACATCAAAGAATAAGGACTTGAAACTGCAGAGCTGGTTCCAGTGCTACTGTAAAATTACACCTGTACCTGTCCTGCTTGGATAGAGTTAATTTTGGTTTTAGTAGCAGATACAGTCTTGTGTTTTGGTTTTAAGATGAAGCTAATGTTGATAACACATTGATGGTTTAGTTGCTGCTGAGCAGTGCTCATACAGAGTCAAGACCATTTCTGCTTCTCACCCCACTCCACCAGCAAGGAGGCTGGGGATACACAAGGAGTTAGGAGGGGACACAACTGGAACAGATGACCCCAACTGACCCAAGGGATATTCTATAACATATGATATCATGCTCAGTGTATAAAGCTGGGGGAAGAAGAAGGAAGAGGGGGATTTTTAAAGTGACAGCATTTGTCTTCCCAAGTAAACCTTAGACATGATGGATCCATGCTGTCCTGGGTATGACTGAACTCCTGTCTGCCCAGCGAAAGTGTTGAATGAATTCCTTGTTTCGCTTTGGTTGTGTGTGTGGCTTTTGCTTTACCTCTTAATCTGTCTTTATCTCAAGACAGGAATTTTCCCATTTTTACCTTTCTTTCCCCCATATCATCAAGGGCAAGTGAGCAAGCGGCTGTATGAGGCTTAGTTGCCGGTTCAGGTTGAGCCATATCAATATCCACTGAGAAATACTATAATCAGTTCCCATTGTGAGACAGTTGGAATCTGCCTGTCCCAATTAAATAACTGCAAGACCATTCTGAAAGATATATTCTCCCTAGAGCATTGCAGAAGTGTAAAATGAGCCAAGTGAATTAGCTGCAGTATGTAGGTGGCCTGCTCTCTGCCTCTAGGTATAATTTTAAGCATTTCTAAAATCTTCTCCATCAGCTCATTCCTTTTGTGTCTAATAACAGTAACAGATACTATTTTCTCTCTGTATAAGTTGTGTCTCATTTTCTTAAAAAATGTTTATTGGATGCAGTAGTTGTGCAAGAGTCAAGATTTGTAATTATAAACTAGAATATTACGGCCTGGATTCTTGCATAGGTGTAAGTACAACTGAAAACAAAACAAACCAAAATAATGTTATAAACAACATTCAGTTTGATATCATGAGTAATCATTACTTAATGGTGACTTAATCACATGGACAAAGAATACACTGGGGTTTTTGCTGTAATGTTGACACATGAAAATCACCTTTGAGCACATTTATTTTTATAGACTAAAAGAGTGCAATATATCAGTAAGTAATTGCAGAACAAGGGATCAAATTAGTGCTGATGCTAACATTCATATCCTACTCTCTGGTAGGAAACGGAGGTTTGGAATTATAAGATCAGGGGCCCTAAACATTTCTGACTTACCTCTAGAAACAGTGCAAAGCATTTACTTGACCACATGATGCAATTCCTTCCCTACCATTATTTATGCAGTTATTGCAGCTACATCTGCAAAATGCCTTATTTTTATCACTGTAAGTTATTTGAATGCACCTCAGGCATTCAGTTGCTTCCATTATAAAAACACTGTATTGCAGCATTGCTGGGTCTGTGATAAGAATTGTAGTCCTCCCCTCATTTTATTAGGAACCATTCAAATGAACATAATATATATATATATATACTGCTACTCTAGCATTCATAGTTTTGTTTTGTTATAAAATCTATTCTTTGGTGCTAGAATGAAAAGGCATATGCCAAATTAGTGTATAAGCAGCCATAATTGTTTCGGAAATTAAATACATGAAAGTCAGGAAATTAAATTCCCAGTGTTCAAGTTCAGTATTAAACCAATTCACTTGTGATCATGTATGGAAAAGTGATTTCTAGAGGACATCAATTGCACTTTGCCCTCTGTAAAATTTTAAGTAGAACTGATAAGGCAGTTTGACATTTCCCATTAGAAGAAGCAGTTTTAGATTATCACTATCATCAAATTTGAAATATACCAGCTTGAATATCTGCTTTAGGAGTACTTCTTTTTCTATTAATGAGTTCTCAGTAGATTGAGTTTATGAAGGAGATGAAGAAGAAGAAGAAGAAGAAGAAGAAGAAGAAGAAGAAGAAGAAGAAGAAGAAGAAGAAGAAGACGTAGTGAAAGGTGAATTCATCGCTACTTTTAGTTGCTTCCATAACAAATCGAGAGCTCTTTAGAGCATAGAAATAGAGAGCTCTTTAGAGAATAGGACAGAGCAAGAACGAATGGCTGGAAGATAAAACTAGGCAAACTCAAATAGGAAATAAGTTTAGATTTATTTTAAACTGAGTAATTTATCTATAGAAAGAAAACTACTTGTGAAATACTATGACATACATATTTTTAAAGAAAACAAGAGTGTTATCTTTTTGGAACAGGCTTTCACAGGCTTTCATTGTACTAGAAAATGACACATACTAGGGAAAAGGTATTTTATTTGATGACTTGAACTATGAAAGAATGTATCCTCAAGTCCTAAGAGGCTGAAGAGAATTCAGCAAATTTCACAACATGAGTGAGAAGGCCTGAGCAGAACAAGACAGCAACTAAAATCCATGAGATTATATCTGACTAAGAACCTTGATACTAAGACTTAGAGTTCCCTGTATTTAGAAGGAAAACAAAATTATATATGTAGCCCTTTAGCACATCTGTGCTGTGAGTTGTGACAGTCCTAGAGCCTTCCAATGTAAGCAGTTTTGTGGGTGTACAAAGAATCTCTGATGTTCTCATGCTCTTCCTCTAAATGCGGTGTAATGAGCTCTTTCTCTGATATTGCTGGAATCATCTCACTTCTAAGGTCATACTCAGCTGTCTCTGACTATTATTACTAATTCCTAAGAACAGTGATAAATTATGTTTTCTGAGCTTTAAATATGAATTGTTGACTTTTTTTTAACTGCATTTTTTTCTCTTCACAATAAAATCACTGCAGTTCTCTTCTCTCTGCCCTCAAATTCTCAGTTATTTCCTGGGGATGTGCGTGGCATTTGAAAGCCCAGTTTTTAATGCTGATACATTTGTTTCTGATAGCAAGCTCCTACATAAATCAACTGTTCTACCTACTAGGTGGACACAATGTTTCAGTGTCTCATAGAATGTAACTTAGCTTATTCTTATACTCCCTTTAATCCATTTAATGAAACCAAGCAGCATAGTAATGGAAATTCTTTTCAGGTGCAATGAAAATTGTCAAAAATCTGTTCACTTACTCAACACTCACTGTATTGAACTATGTGCAACCCTCATGACAAGTCTAAACATCTGCTTAAAATTCTTTTCAGACTTTACCCTGAATCAGTACAAAATCAGAATTTAGTAAAATTCTGTCTCGTGCAATAACTGTCGGGTACAGCTAAGAAATCCTGAGATGGCATATAGACACTAAGCTTGCTAGAAAGCTACAAGTTGAACTTGTGCGAGAGCTGGTCCATAGCTCAGAAAAGTGTTACCACTCTTAGCAATACAATCACAGCATTACTGCATTTGTATGCATAATAGATTATCAAGTCTCTGAATATATTCTGTTTGGAATTGCTAAGGGATTAGGATGAAGGAGAGAGGGAAAGCATATGTGCATGAATGGTTATAAGGATAGGGAAAGATGTAACAGGTACAAGAAGTAATGGAATGAGAGTAAAAAATTGTTTCCATAGCATTTTTAGGGTCATTTCACAGTCCTCATCAAGTCTAGCCCTGAATAAATGTGGGGTTTTTTCACTCCTCCCTTAGTATTAGAGAATGACTGATACGATATTATTTCTCCCATTTCTCCCTATTGGGCTGTTTCAGCCTTTTTCTCTGTCATTGGTAGGGCATTTTTAAATTTCACAGTACTTATTAACTAGAATTTTTTTAATTGACTCTATTCTTATTTTCAACTTCTAGTTTATGTTGTTTTATGATAAAATTAAAATTCTTCTTGATCTCATGCTTTCCCAACAAATAGAGAGATAACCTGTTGCACTACCTAACCCAAAAGAAAAAACAAATCATACTTTTTATCATGTGAATGCAAGCTTGTTATATAAAAAACTCCCATTTGTTTTGATTAGCATTTCATTAAAGAGCAGAAATAAAATTCACCCACATAAAAAATTATGTGTCTATCTATTTATATATTGTTTTCCAACACACATATCTTTCATTTTTTTATTTCCTGCATGAGTATAAACATTCAATATTATCCACTGGTTGTTGTTCTATTGTTGCTTCCTTATAGCTAGAATAGTGCCTAGAGCTTAATTTTAATTCACTGTGCATCAATAAAAATATAATAAGCAACTTTGCCTTGGTAAATAAGTTTTCTTTAAAGATCAGCTAAATGTTCATAGAAGTTATATTTACAACAATGTTTAGCTGTTTATCAAGCAGTATTCAAATTTTAGATTTCCAGGGCTATTTATTAATCTTTGAAATTAATATTGCATCAAGGCTTCTCTGTGCTATATGCGTATAATCAACACAACTGATGATAACTTAGAAATCTCAGCTATAGTCTACCACATAGTATAAATGTGCCTATTGACAAAACTACCCAAGTCTTCCCAAACTACTTACTACTGGTTATTGCTCAATGTGGTATATGGGGTTGTAATCACAGGAATCATTGACAGTATTTGGAAAATGACAAGATTCTGGTGACATTACTTTCAAGATAAAAATTTGCATAGTGTTTTCTTTTTGCTTTCCTGCTAAGAACATTTGTTTTATCTTTAAGAACAAATATTGTAAACAAAAATGCTGGAAAGATAATGGAGTCCCATAATTTTTCTTAATAAACTTGCCCTTGATTTGTAACTATGAAACAACATCATCACATTGAATACCACTGCTCTTTTATGTAACTTATTAAATTACATGAAATATCACATAGTTAATAATAATGCAATTAATTAATGAATCAAAGTTAAACAATACTTTGCTGTTGAATACCTTTTATATATTTATTTTGGGGGATTAGGTTTTTTCTGGCCACTCCCAGCAATAGTCTTAACACTCTTGTGTAAACCTTAACATTTCTGCAAAGTTTTATTGAGATCTGGAAGTACCAACCCAAGCTGACATCTTGCACAGACATCTTGCAATAGATTGCAAACTTCACATTTGTCTGGATGACTCAGTCCTGGCTGGCTACCGATCAAAACTTGCCTCCAAGGAGCACAGAGGAGGCAGACTTGCCTAGGGTTATGCTGCCTGCCACCAGAATTACAGCTCTGTGGAGACAATGGCCCAGGCTATTTCTGGATGTGGTTAGTGCCAAGCTTTTCTTGACAACTCTGCTCCTTACTGACAATGCAAATTACTGATGCCTCCATGTCCAGCCACTTCTTATTCTTTTTTTGCACCTCAAACTGATGATTATAGCAGGTTTGGAGCATTTTCATGCTTATTCCTTTCCTTGTTTACTGGAACAAGACCGTCAACAAACTGACCCTCTTATCTTTCAGCTGATAATCACTATGTCAGCTTAGTTTGCTTTTGGATAGTGCTATCATATTGAATTAACATTGTCCCTAGAGAAAGTTGTCATTTTCAGCTTTGCCTTATGAGAAGCTTAAAGGCCATTAAATTGTAGGTGATTTTAAAAGAAGAAGCCTAGGTAAGTAATATTTTAAAAGTTTTCAACTACTTTTATTAAGACTCCTGTGGAAGAGCAAAATCATTAAGTAATTTTATGCTTAAAGATCCTATAAATTGTATTACTCTAGAAGTTCAAGTTAGCTAGTGGCTTTGATTCAGTTATACTTCATGATATTTATAGTCCAATTTCAGAAAATAGTATCATGTTTTAGATTCTATTATACTTAATAGCCACAGTATGAGCCCAAACTGAACATCCTTATTTTTCTAACATACAAGTTGGAATTTTAACACACAAGTCACAGTTTGCACCACATCGGCAACCATAAGAAAGTACTCAGCAATTCAAGTTAAAGCACAGAAGTTATCTAAGGACCCTCTCTTTTGCTGTCATAATTCTGGATCTTGAAAAACATGATAAATCCCTAGCAAGGACAAAACAAAACCTACAACATAGTCTTTACAAAGTACCTATATGATAGTGTATGTACATAATAATATCTGTATTGTTTCCATTAACGTCACAGAGTTTACAAGAAAAAGAAAAGAAATAAAATCTTTCAAGCAAATAGCATCACTTGATTCCAGATAAGTAAACTGCATTGTTTACAAAATGTTTGTCCTACTTGTTCCTGAGAGTCAACTGTGTCATTGTGTAATATCAAGAGTTGTCTGTCCTTTTAACAGTGAGAAGCAAATTCATCACCTGATATCCTATGTATTACTGCAAGAGAAGACATGAAACTCAATGCAAATTTGATACTACTAATGAAAGTTCTGAACTAAAGAGGACGAAAACATTAAGTATGTAAAATTTCTTCTTTTTGGCTGAGATACACCCCACTTTTTAACTGTTTCATTACTACTTTTAGCACATAAGGAAGGATGTTATGATTTATAATATTTAAAATGTTGATAATTAATTCTTCTTTTCTTCAATCACCTAGCAATCCAAAATGGAGATTCGAAAATTTATTTCTATTTAACATATAATCTCAGACAGATAAAGGAAAATGTCCCTGACAGATTCTGAATATATGTTCTAGAAACAAAAAAGACTGTGGATTAGTTGACAGATACAATTTGCCTTAAATATAATTGCCTAATTCTTCACAAAAGCATGCCTTAGGCTTCAAGTGGATGATAAAATAATAGGCTAGAAGAAATCTTTAAATATGTACATACAGTTGCTGTTGCGACCCTCCCCTGAAGGCGAGGGTAACTTAAGTTAATAGATCCCTTGGGGCGGATTAGAGTGAATGATTGGTGTTTATAAATATATAGAGAGAACAATATATTTGGAATGGAAAGCAGGTATGTAACCATTTTGGTTATTATTATAATTTATATTGATATAAAAGCATAAAAATAACACTCAAGAAAATGTATAAAGAAAAGAAAAGAAAGAAAAAGAAAGAATGGATAAGAGTGGAAAGATATCACCACCTGTGGATCCAGCGATGAGACTTGATTGATATCCATTGGTTGAGGTAATGGTCGTGGTCTTTGTCCATCCGGAGTGGGGAAAAGCCCCCAAGAAACAAAGTTTGATGCGTTAATATACATTTAGATGTAAGTGGAATGCCCAGCTACCTCTTTTGGGCAGGAGGGAGTTTTATGCTGCCATTGTAACATTGTGGATCTGTTGCAACACTGTGGATCATGCGCAGTCATCTGGTGGAAGGCCTCAGAAATGGGTCAGGGTCCCTTCGGAGGGCTTTGATGGTTTATGACTCCTTCCAAGACATGACAACTGCTTCTCCTGTCAGCGTAGCTGTGAGAGTTATGTCCCATCAGAAGGGACGAATACCCTCATGCTATGCATGAATGTGAGTGTCCCCTGCGAATGTGGCCTTTCCCAGGGAAGGGGCAGAGGAAGACACTGGCATGATAAAAAGCACTATTCTACCCTGCAGGATCTGCTTTTTTTCAGACTTGTCCTTTATCTGGCTCAAAACCCAGAACCTCCTGTGCTGGGTGCTCACCCCCTTCGTCTGATGCAGATCAGAGGTTTTGCTACCACACACCCAAAAACTCATCTTCTCCCCCTCAGGAGGTGCAAACCTGGCCCCAGCAAAGCTGCCTGCTGCATCTGCAAATGGCCTATTGTTTTGAGTCATTAAATTTTAACATTCCATTCTCTCAAAGTTCTTAGAATAAAAAACAGCTTTGTCTTTAGAAAATTATATTATTTCTATCCATCTGTTCATTCCATATAAAATGGATAAGCTAAATGCTTTCCACACCTAAAACTTCCAAACCTTTACTGAAAAAAAGAAATTTTCCCATTAGAAATTCATTTCACACTTTAACTGTATCTGGATGCAAACCAATGTCTGCTGTTTCTGTGAAAACATATAATTAGGAGTTATTTCAAAAGCAGCTGAAGGTAAAAAAACCTCCACATTTAAGCCCTACCATAATTTTTGAAAAAACAACACATCATCAGACATGTAAAGAGCTAATAAAGGAGTGATCTACAAGCCCCAGACCTGCAGAAGCCATGCCCAAGTCTAGACTGAATGTGATTAGAGATAGGATGTCTTTGGTTTGTTTCCTCCAAGTTAGTCACATGGGGAAAAAAAAAAAAAAAAAGAGATCTGAGCAATGAAGGAGAAAATAGACCCATGAATATGTGAAGTAATTTACCCCATTAAATGCTTGGGTGTATTAGTAGTACTGTGAGAGCCAATAGCTCTACATCTTGCTTTCAAAGTATGTTGGGTGTGATTTTTGCTCTGTAGGCAACATCCAACCAATATTACTCTTTGTAGGCTGTGCTTTTATTTTCCATTTGTTCTCTGTTCTATAGCTCATGTAGCCTTTCAGCAGAACTTTCATCATGAACACTTGTTGGTATTCTGACTTCAGAAGCACCAATCATCAAACCATCTGTGGACAATTTTGTTCTAAAACCACTAGATCCAGTACCTCTATTTGTTTTTTTATAATGACCTAAAAAAATCCCTCAAAATACTATTGACAAATGAAACAATTTTGCTAAAACTTCCATATAAATATTCTAAGTGGATCAATAGCATAAACACTTCATCAAATACCTACCAGTCAGAAAGTAAGCACAGACCTACTGATTTCAGTAGAATCTGAAAAAATAGTATTCTCTTGACATATATAATCCCTGTTGCTAAGAGATAGCTAAATATTTTCATTCTGGTTGATGGAATCATGCTATATATTGGAGCTTCTTGCAATACTTCACCTAAGAGTAGGGGAGGTTTTTTTCCCTTCCTAATAGAAAGTGTATTCTGCTACACATTTGAAAAATTATATAAAGGCTTTCAAATAGTTTTATTTCCTCGTTATGAGTCACAGGGTGCATTTCAGATATCCTTGACTGTTTCTTCTCTTTTTTTAACTTTCTATTAATGTTGAAATTCTGTATCCTTTTTTCTACTGGATTTCTGTCGTGAATAGCAAGCATGTCATACAGAGAGTTCCTCAGTAAAAATAAAGTCTGTACTCGTCACTCCCCTCATCCCTTGTACAAGGTTTCTAAATCAAGAGTTTGCATTTAATCCCAGCGTCATGTTGTATTTTATTTCAGCAGACTTCCACATATAATGATTGTCAATGTCATGCTGACCTTCCCTGTTTTCTACTTTCCTATGTCTCTACCATGGAAGGAAAATATGCTTTATTATTAATAGACTATTTTGAAATCCTCTGCACGTCTATCTTGGAATCCCAATAAGTCAATATTCAATGATATATGCTGCCCTGTCTGTCATTTTTAATCACAAACTGTTCACTCCCTGTAATAGTTATTGCAATGGTGAATGAATCATGCACCTTGATAATAACAAGGACTTTCAATGCATGTAAAATAGATGGGTATTTCCCCTGAATTTTAATGGCTGTATGTTAATCGCTATCATTCTGTCATGTTGTTGGCTTTGCGTTAGTAGATAGTAGTTATTAGTGGGCATATGCAGATTTTTAATTTAAGGGAGATTGAGATAATCTGAAAAATATCAATGCATTTAAAAAATTGATAAAATGCATTGATGCCTTAGGATTTTAGCTTCTACATTTTTAATGTATCTGTAATCCTGTAATTCTTTAGTGAATAACTCTAGACTCCATACACAGTGCTAGCTACTCTCCTCCCATTTTGGTCAGACAAAACAATTTCTCTCTAGGCCTGAAACTCAAGGACACCTTACTGGCTCAGGCCCTGAGTATGTAAACAATAGTGAATTGAGGGGAGCAAACTTGGAGTAAATAGCTTCATTACCTGAAGCTGTAATTGGAGGATTAATCCCCAATATGCAAATGGACCAAACTTATAAAAGTATGAAAAACCCATGACTGGTTGTCCATTTCAGTGTAGCCCCTGGGTGGGCTTTGACTGCCCTAAATGTACCTGAAGGCCCTTCAGTAAATATAACTGCTTTTTATTCTCTGAATTTTGTCTAGCCTCCATTTTTAGGTAGTCCCAACAAGGCATCGCATCATGATTTTGTAATCTAAAGTGATTCTTTGTGATAAGAATCATAGTTAATTTAACTTCTAAAAGAGAATGGCAACTTGCAAAACACCAAAAGATATGATGGTTTCCTTTGAACAACCCCTTTTTTTTTTTTTTTTTTTTTTTTTTTTTTTTTTTTTGGTGGTTGGGGG
>VZTJ01003196.1:43279-99837 GCA_013397795.1 Orthonyx spaldingii
TTTTTTTTAATTAGAATCTTCTTTGTGTAGTTTTAGCCACTCTTATAAGGAAGTCTTCAAAATGTCTCTGCCTATGAATAATTTTATGTGTTTAATTGAAAAGGATGGGATAATCCTGTACTAAAAGAATTCACTCAGGGAAAAATCTTCAAGAGTTCTCCTTAAAAAAAGAAAAACTCAACAAAACAACAGAATAGTTGTTTAATACTTTAATGTTTAACAATAGAACACCAAAATAGTCAGTCTTTTACTTTACAAATAGTATACCCAAGAGAATAATAATAAGAACCATAACGCTGAAAAGTTCATAAGACACTGCATTTGGAGAAAGACATGTTGAAAGAGACCTCCACTCTTAACAGTTTTGTCTGAGCTAGCAATAATTTACTAAAATGTCAATATTTCAGGATCAACTGAAAATTTCCTTTATATTTACTAATCTTAATGACTATTTTATACAAACCCTGCTAAGCATAATATCAGAAGTGTAGAAGAACCAACCACAGTAAAAAAGCAGTTTTGTTGAAGCTTGTAGTGATTTTATACAGTGAAGAAAAAGCTTTTCTTCATTTATTTTCAGGGGGTTTTTTCTCTCTTAAATGTAATTATAGTTTCAACAGATACCTAAATAATCCATGTGCAAAAAAAATAGAGAATTAATTTCTTGTTGTATCATGTAATTTTTTCCATAATTTCAACAAGTGGTTGTTTTAGTCTGCATTCACTTTTATAAAATTTCCTCAAAATACGCTAAACTAATTTGATACTACTGGTTAGGAAGAGAGGGAGGGAAAAATTACACATCATTTTTACCTCATTGTATGACAATTTTCAGTGACTTATTTTGTTATTTTCATCTTCATGTGTAATGATTTAATCAGACTTCTTATATTCCTCAAGCTTTTTTTTTTTAGAGAGAAAAAACCCCATGCAGATATAATGTAAACACCTGCTGTATATTGCAGAACCTTTTTTTTTTTTTTACAATAAAATTTTATCAGCCATGTGATAGCACCTGAAAAGCTAGCAGGTATCATATGCTTGATTACCCTAGCATATGGTAAACTAGCAGCTGCAAGAAATTTCTAGGAAAGAGTCTTGGCAGCATGGGAAATGTAGCCTCCAGACCAACAACAGTGGAAGGAGGTTAATTGCTCGCTGTAATAATATATGCTCATTGCAGTGCTGGGCACTTTTTCTGTTGCCCTCTAGAAAATTTTAATTTCTAGAGCCTATATAAATTTAAGAACTTTCATGTAGATTAATATGCACAGGTAAACAATAACTGATATGCATAGTCTAATACAGCATAAATAATTTATTAACATTAATGTCATATACATACATACGTGTATGTACTTATACATATCTGTGTAGATACATATAGGCCTATGGATGAGAAATAGTACTTTTAAAGTGTCCTTCAGCATGAAAGTGGGAAAAAAAGATAACAAATTAAACACAAGAAGGGATAAAACACAAGAAAAACATAATCAAGAGAATAAATAATTGGATATCAGTGACATGACATTGAAAATATCTGAGTCATTTTGTCTGCTAGTAGTAGCAACTGAGGACATCTTAGAAACTTATCTTAAATAAGCATTAATATTATTTCTTCATTTTTCCTGTTGTCCAGTCATTCCTATGATGATGAGAGTATTTTTAATTAACAAGCAACTTTCTTCTTTTATTGATAGGAAGAAAGGGAAGATGGGAGGAAGGAAACAGACAACTTTGAAATTCTTCAAGACAAGTTACTAGATATTTCTGTCTGTTACAACTAAAAGTTTATATATGAAAAAGATGTTTATACTGCTTTTTCTATTCAGCATTAAACATTTTGATAGAATTTGGAATTGAAACTATGACGGCATATTTTCTTACATGTCAAATGATTTCTGATACCTTTAGTGTCTATTTTTATTGTGCTGGAAGCCTGCTATCAGCATCCTAGATTATGGTGCTTTCACACTACAGATAAACATAATCCATGTTTCCACAAACATGTAGATGGCTTTGCAGTCCCTTTTAGAGAAGGAGATTTTCTGGAGCAGACGTGATGATCAGAAAGTTAAGGTGATCAGAAAGTATTTGTTGATATTTTTGTGAATGCTTTCTTTTTAGAGATCTCATGAAAAGTTACTGCAAAGACTTTTTGAGAGTGCTGTAATATTTCTTGAAGAAGGAAGACACCTATGAAACCTTCCTCAAAACTTGTTCTAATACACTCATCAAAATTTTACTTAATTTGAAAGTACCAACAATGTGTATTTGGTAAGTATTCCCAGCAGAACATCACCAAAGCCATGTACCAGTTCCAAAGCACTGTTTATAAGTCATGCTCATTACTTTGTGGAAGGAAATTCAGCTCTGCTGACTTTCATGGGCCAACTATTGACATTGGAAAACAATGTGAATAATGCAGGGGTGAAACAAATTTATTTTGTGCTTGTTAGATTAGATTGATCCCATGCCTCAGAGTCTGCATACTATCATTCCTTATTTGGGAGTTCTAACATACGGGCCTCCTTCCTGATTTTTAACACAAATATTTATAAACATATTAGTTCTAGAAACACTTTAATTTCTGGTTAGTAATTTTTTTTTCATTATTCAAAGTAAATCAGGAACAGCCTTTTCCCCTCTTCTCTTCATCATATGTGATCATTTATTTTTGTTAAGATGCTCTCTATGAACAACTGTGTAATTAGGCATAACAAAATAAAAGAAACAACATCTAAATGCTTTTCATGAGATTGTTCAGGGTGATCTTAGCCCACTGTACTAATTTAGTCAAAAGTAAAAAATCATGTTTGTCTTTCCAGAAACAGTTGAAGAAGCAACAAGTAACTCATTACTGGTTCTAGGTTCTGAAAGAGGAGTTACTACTTCAGTGAGAGACACAGAAATAAAAGCTATGTTGTTTGCTTTTTTCTTTCTCCAATACTCACTGTCTTTGTTTCAACCCATTCTCTTTGTCTGCTTCAAGTCAATTTCTGGTCATCTGGAATCCAAAGTCTTTGCACATGTGTAACCACTGGCTACATCCATCATGGTTCCCACCAGGTTATAGGTAACGAATGTAAAAAATTAGGTTTCGTCAACAACATAAAGATTTGCAAGCAGTGTTTGAGAATAAGCCCTTGCTCATTATACTGGGAGAAAGACAGCATGGGTACATGGGATGTTTTTCAGAAAGGATTTGCTGGATATAGGAAGCTTGCTCAGCTCAGCAACTTTTGACTTCTCTCAGGTGTTAAAAAAACACTAAGCAATTTTTAATAATGACTGTGAACACTTGCTAAATAGTTAAACAGTACAACACACAAATGCAAATTAAAAAAAAAAAAAAATCACATTTGCTAGTGCTGAAAACTTCTGGCTTTTTCCCAGACAAATACAAATTCAATAGATAGGCTACTGAAATAAACTATGAGGTAAAGTGGCATCTTGACTCAGTTCTTTACTCCAAGTGTATATGCTTTTAAGGACATAATGAAAACTGCAGATAAGACTGAACTCCATATTATCTTGGTGTCCAAAAAGCTTCATACATGTGTATAGACAAATATGCACTTACAGACCCTAGTATGAATTCCCCTACCCTATATGTTCAGAAAGCAGCACCTTCTGATTTAATTTCAGTTTAATAAGCACAAGGTTCAATTTTAGCCCTAAGTAGCCTGAATCACAAAATGTTTTGCTGTTTTGCCTGGTTTATTTTTTCCCTGAAAAAGAAAACCAGAAGAAAACGGAAGAAAGACATCTTGTTAAATTAATCTTTTACCTATTTCCATCCTGTACTCACCCTTCTCACGAAGAAAACACTACTGATGACAAGACACACAGGTAGGACAACAATCTGGGTTTTAAAAAGCATGGATTTACTATACCTGTCAATGCCGACAGAAATGTAACCCATTTTTCTTAAAATAAATTTAAAAGGAATATGGTAAATTTTTCCTTTAGACAATTCTGGACTGATGATAGAAGAGAATCAGAATATGGAAGAATTGACAGTCAAAAACACCTAATACATCTTCTTAAAATCAGACAAGTACAAATATCAACAAGAAATGAATTAGATCATTCCTTTATCTATTGTCACAACTCATGGTAGGATACAGAAAAAATACCTCCATAATATCAGTCCTGACTGGATTAGTTTATCAAGGTCTCAGTATGACGTGCTAAGTTTGTCTGTGTAGGTAAGTGAATAACATGGAGAACACTATTGCTTACATCCACTGTTGAGTTGCCTGACTTTGAATGCCATATTCCGTTTATTCCTCCCTAAGCAGCCCGTCTGCAATGTCAGCACTTTTCCAATCCAATTGCATGAAACTATGGAAGGCACAATGATTTGTTAAATATGTCCTATAAGCAGTTATTATTGTGCCATCAGCATGCATGTACTCTGCATTACTCATGCAGCATCTTTATAAATCACATTGTCATCATGAACCTCTTCCACGCACTTTGTTTGTCCTTGCTGTCTTAAAATACGTGTTAGTTATCAGTCAAAACTATAGCAAATATTCTACAAGGTCATTCAGTGCAAGACAGATGTTCATATAATTTATGGAGCTAAACATGTGCTTGTGCTTTATTAGATTAAATATTAGATAATAAATTAAGGGAAATATTGTCTTGCAGGGGTTCATCAACCTAACTAAATGTTCTATAATTTAATTTACTGTTCAGGATTTTAAATACTTTTGGTTTTGGCAAGCTGTTTATTTAACACACATGTATTAGTGTATCTGCAACAGTATTTTATAACTTCCTCTGTAATAAAAGGCAAATGTTACAGTAACTGGGATTATTCATCAGGACATTAACACAAGCAATTTGCTGATGGTCTTTCACGTGTAATACTGAAAAAGCAAATTTTCATCTCCATTTCCTACCCTAATTTTTATGGAAAGTTTAGTAAATGACATGATGAAATTCAGAGTCGGTTTCAACTTTTAGGCCGTACTACTCAATCACCCCTTCCTTGCAAATAAACCCCTCTCAAAGAGCTATATTTTTTTGAAAATTAATGATATCTATTATTGCTTGTTACAGAATTTTTATCAACAAAACTAGAATACACAAAATGCAAACAACTTATGAAAAGCAATTTGTATTATTAAATCAGAGTTGTTACTAAGTTTCTTCAAACTAGTCAGAGATATAAAGTTTCTCCCTGCCTCTGTAATAAAATTATTGTGCGGCATTTTTTCAAAATTACTAAGATGTTGCTGTTTCTTTAGGGACTTTTTTTGAAAGATGTCTTGATTTGAATTGCAGTGCCTGATGACTGGTGCATTAGTCAAGTGGAAGAAGAACAGGCTTGTGCTGATGTTCTTTTGGTCATTCTCATTTAATGAAAAGAAAGGACATTTGATGTGAAGCTCCTGCAGGACCATTGGAAGCTTCCAGTATAAAACACCCACTACAGAACTGCAACAACTGCATGTTCTGCCATTTCTTTCCTACTATAAGGTAGCATTTGCCAGGTACTGCTGGTTATTTGGCTTCCTCAGGTCACAGTGAGAAACTGCACTGTGGATCAATCAAACTGTAATGAATGCACACGCGCATGCACGCACAGTTACACACAACTCTCAATACCCACTTGTTGATGACTTATATGCACTGGACCAAGTATGTCAAGTCGGAAATCAAAGCAACAAATTCTACACTCACCATGCAAGACCTGATCTCCTTTCAACAGACGAGAGTCTTGTTTCTTAGTTTGTATATATAAATTAAACACTTTTTTTTTGCATCTAAGTGAAATTAAGATTTGACTTACTGAGTGGAGTGCATTGGCCAGATTCATCTAGGATATGAGGGATTACTCCAAGGAAAATTCACACTATAACAGACCTGAGTTGAACACGGAGGTCTTTTGACAAACTCAAAACGAATGTTCTCATGAGATCTTGTAATTCCCATTACAACATAAATATTCTTTCAGGAGAATTTATTCACTCTTAGGGTTTTGATGTGCATTTATGCTGTTTAAATGATTTTTAGGTATTTGGGTGAAGGAATCAAAACACAAATAATGTATAAAAGCCGATCTTTCAAAATTACTTTGTCTGTGTAAAGACAGCAGCTTCTGATGAGTTCCTGTGGGCATTTCAAGTATAGCCTTTCTGTCCTTACTACCCTATCAAAGAAAATGGTGATGTTCAACATATAATCAACCAAATGGCTTACTGATTCCTTTTGAAAAGCATGGGACTGTGGTATATGAAGATAAGCACATGACTCAAAGACCTTACTCAAGGATTAATCTGTCAAGTGGAGTCACAACCTATTCCTCCTTTCTATATCACTTGGTATTGAATGACAAGTTATACATACATAACTTTGCCTTTTCAAGTTAATGACTCACAACAAAAGAATTTTCTGTGATATTAGTGGATGGTTTTCTTTCACTCTTTTTAGAAGTGTAGCAGCAATAATCTAAAACTCTCTCCTTTTGCATATGGAGAATCAAATCCAATTTGTAATACACAAGATGATGGAAACCAAGTCTTTAACTTGCTTGTACCTGTTAGGTGAGTCCTTCAAAGTCACCAGCTATACACAAAGAAACCTGGTGCAGCTGACAGGCCCTTCTCATAAAGTAGTTCCAGAAGAGCATCTAGACATGAAATGTCTACTTCAATTTCTGCTTGTACACTAGGGAGACACACTTTCACACTCACTCACTTTCAGACTTTTCTGTACACACACCATATCTCTGTTGAGTAAAAGGAAGACTTCATTTTCACCTCTTTTCTTCTAAAACACATAGAGGAATCTGTTCCAGAAGCATAAAATATATGTTTTACATGATGGATTATGACTGGACATATTAAAAATGCTGTCAAGAAGCTAGAAAAATTATGTTCATAGACCTGCCAAGTTTCATTCATTTTCAATGAGTCTCTCTATTTTACTCATGATTTAGGATCATTTGGAGCAATTTGGGGTGTACAAAGTGATTCATAATCTTTGAGGCTCCCTTGAGAACTAGCATCTTTCTAACCTTATCAGGACTATTTAAAAAGTATATTTTAATGTATCTCATAATTTGTTTCTGCTCTCCAATGATATGTTGACTAGTTTCCCAGTGTGCTCTTTTTTTATTGTGCTATGCATAGGTGAGAGGAAAGATGAACAGTACATGCTTTGACACAGAGTGAAAACAGACAACTACCTCAAAAAGTTATGGTAATTTGTATTCTATAGAAATTTACCAAAATCCAGAGATTTTCCTCAGCCATGCCAGGCAGGAATTTCTCTTCCTATCCTACCTGAGGTTTTGAAATCTTGAAAAGAAATCGAAAGGAAAAGCAGTAATTATAAAAGGGTCAGAAAACTCACCTACCAGATGAAAATCATTACATAATGCAAATGTTAATACTGTTCATTAAAAGAAAAATAATATTTATCAAAATTTACCAGATTAAATGTTCTCTGGAGTAGATTTCCTCTTTCTTTTTGAATATTAAGCTAATGTTTTTTCTTGAAAAAAAACCCAAATAAAATCCCACAAACAAAAGTTGGTGGAGCAAGCCAAAAGAGTACATCACTTTTCAAAAGCTTCACTCTCCTGATTCTTGGGAAGACCTTACCAGTACATCCTTTAATCCGGCACCTCAGTAGTACCATTGTCATATGAAAGAGTTGATCTTAAACTTTATTTGCATTCAAGATGTAGTCTAGACCTTCAATTACTTACTGGTGAAAAGTCAACATTTTTGAAATTTGAAGCCTTGTCATCCATTAGCTTTTCCACTTCCACAGCACTTGCAAGTAAAAGATGAAGTCTGTGTTTAAAGCACTGACACGGTATAAAATGCCAACACCACAAAAGGAGTAATGGTGTCCATGAAATATTGCCTGAATAGTAAACCTTTAGGAAGAAAATCACACTTTTCATTTGTCGTTATTCTCATAATAACTTCATAAATTATAAACGACCTTTACAGAAAACTTTAAGGAAAAGTTAGACTATTTTCAGCTTTTCTTTTTATGTGTGCACAGTGAAGAAAAAGAGACAGGTAAAACAAAGATTTACTCTGATATTGAAAATAAAGTTAATATATTTATTCAAGGGATAGGATTTTTTTGATATGTGGACAAGAGGACAAGATAGAGCTTGTTTGGTTTTGTTCCCAACAATTAGAAGTGGTTCATCTAGATAAATTACACTTTCAGCAGCATTGCATCTTTTATTTCTGTGTCGACTAGATTTTCTGGGTTTGAACTAAAAATCCTGCATTGTTTAATACGATTGGTATTTCAAGAACTACTCAAAGTAATTATTAAAACCAAAATATTATGTGTGACATGTAATCTTAAAAATTTTAAGCTATAAGTAAGCCACTTATGCTATATAGCTGCTGCAAGTGTTGATCAAGTAAAGAAGACAGGGTAAAATTTACAGTACATGACTGAAGTCCCACCAACAGATCTTAAAGAATAGTGCAGACTTTCATATTAATTAAATTAGTGGTTATTGGAATGCAACAAATAATCACTGCTACTTTTTTTTCCTTTTCTCTAATAAAGTGTGGCAAAATATGAATACCAAAACCTGAAACACTTTTTAAAGCATCATAGAACACTGTCTTAATATGAGGGAAGTTCATTTGGGATCAGGACCATAATAGTAACTATTATAAACTCTCTCTTGCTATTTTTCTTTTGATAAAAAAATGGCATAACACAAGTTAGTATAGGCCCCAAGACATTACTAGGTTTTTTTGAGAAGAAATTTAAATTGATTTTGTGTTCAGCTGTAGCTGAAGAATATAAAATTTAGCACTCTAAAGTGTCATGTTTCTGGATCACTCTAGTCAGCAAACCAAATTCTTATTATTTCACTTTTTACTCAGACCTCTAGGATTAATACAGCAACCCACCATGTGGAAAAACATCAAAGCTTAATATGCTAATTCATGGTTACTACAAAACTTTGAAAAATGAGAGAAATTTATGAAAATTATCTTTGACACCTATGTAAGAAAAGTTAGATAGAAAAAATGCTTATGTAACTTGTTAATTATGTTTCTGTTGAGCCTACGTGTTGCTGAGGACTAAGACCTGAAGGAAGATAGAGTATTCCTCTCTGTTTTCCCACTGAACAAGAGTGATTAGACTATGTGGACTGACTGAAACATCAATATTATGTGCTATCCACTTAAAAGAAGCTAAGCACATAGTTTCTAAAGCATTATTTCAATTTTTAATTATAACCTATTGCTTTTTTTGGGCAAAGAGCATAAACTGCAGTGAGCAAACACCCTAGAGTATTCTGTAGTGTTTTGAATTACTTATAAACAGCAGTTGTTGACGGGAAAATTTCCTTTATTCTATCTCAAGCAGATAAATTACTTGTTAGAAAATGCAATCATAAATCCAAACTGTTCTATTTCCTTTTGTAGTAAGCAGAAAAACCTATATAATAGACAGGAATATTAAGGGGATGTGGTTTTATGTTATAGCATGGCATTAGGGCCCAGTTGCTAACTGGTGCTGTTGCTCTATATGACTATCTGGTGACATGGATTTTAAAAGTTTGAATCTGTAATTGAATTTAATATCAAAGTGCAGGTCAAACAAATCAGTCACCACTGTCCTTCCCTATGTTCCATTTCTGGTTAAAGTTTTTAAGCGTATTGAGAAAACAGATTTTTTTTTTTTCAGTAAAAACATCATCAACATTAGTTTCAGTTCTCAAATTGAACATACGCCAGGGATTCTGAGTTTGTGATGATATCCAAGAATAAGATTTGGTGTTAAATAACCTTTCATCACTGACAATGAAATACATTAATTTTCCTATGTATAAAGCAGGGAGTGCCATTCCCAGAAGAGTAATTTCACACTTTCCTTCTCTTTCTGAAATAAGGCTATTTCTATCATTTGTCTAGTTTTTTTCTCATGTGTTTCTAGCTTATACCTTTCTGTTCCTCTCAGATTCCATTTATTTCTAAAAAGCAGTGGCCGAAAGATTTGGGAGCCAAAAAGTATAGCTTAAAATATTTCTTTCAAAAGACAGCATAACAGGATGAAGAGATAAAGGTAGTTGATGTGAAACATTAGAGGGGTTTTGTGATAATTTTGGAGACTTATATTATCATCCATTAGGCAAATCCAACTGATACATAAAAAGTGAAATTTCTTCTCTTTAAATTCTAGGTAAATTGGTTGGCAAGTGACATGTAGAAGTAACACTGCATTAATTAGCCCAAGCTGATCTACAGTCATGCAGTTCTAGGACAGAAGTTAAACTTGTTTATTGTTAGTCTCTAAATTAAGTCAATCTTCACAGTATGTGGATACTCCTTGGATTATCATTGAAGGATGGTAGACCAATCATTTTAAAATAACTGGAAGTTAACATTCAAATAAATCAATTACTAGTCATAATCCCTTCTGAACTTCTTGTCACAAAGAAAAAAAATCTGTATTTCTTAAATAATTTAGTGAATAATTTGCTATCTAGGATTGTAGACTGCATAATATTCCGATGAATGCTACAAAAAACAAATGACAGTTTACTCCTGGGGTTATTCCAGTTGAATGGAAGAAGAATTTTCTCACAATGAGAATGATCAGCCATTGTACTAATCTGACCAGGGAGGGGTGGATTGCCAAACATTGGACACTGGTAGGATTCAGCTGCACAGGATGCTAGGGTTTCTTGTGCTTTTGACTGTGCTTTTGCCAAGAAAAGTTTGACCAGATGATCCTTGAAGTCCCTTTCACCCTTGTATCACATGATTCTATGAAATAAATTCCATTAATTATGACTGTCTAAGGTGTTAGCTTTAATTTCTTAGAGTATTCCTTTCCTTTTGGTATAAACCAAAGAAGATTATTTTATGAGAAGACAAATAACTGATAGGTGTGTCAGTTTCTATCAATTCCTAGTCTGGCACTTGGAATAACAGTCAAAAAGTATAAACAGTTCAACCATTGCTTTTTCAGAAGCACTTGAAAGGCAATTCAATACCAAACTCTTACTTGCATTATCTATTGATTCTGATCATTTTACATGAGACTTTTTACAAAACTTAACAAATAAAAGCATTACTCCTTTGTAACCCAATCCAAGGTCTTCTGTTGCTGCTTCTCTTTTCAGACTATTAGGGTTTTACTCCTCCCCAGTGTAACCAAAGTTCAAATTAAATTCAAAGCCTTACATATTCCTTGCCTCCAGAGAAGAGATTTTTCACTACCACATACCAATATTTCCTCAAAGTCAAAAAGGAAATAATGGCATGGAATGGAATTTAGGTTTTGCCATGTAATCTAGTCCAGTTCTCTTCAGGTAACTAAGGTCTACATCTAAATAACCTCTGCTTTCTGTTTTTACATCCTTTTTACCACATGTCAGAATTCTCTAATGCTGTAGACTTTCTGAGTTTTCCTCTAGGTTTTTCCCAAGCTGTAAGCGATGAGCATTGCCAAGGAAGTCTATTTCAGTTCATACTAGTCCACTGCCTTACAGGTGGACCTTATCCTAAATTTCTTTTCCTGATACAGACAGAGGTTTACATAACTCTCAGAACAGAACCATAAATTAACACTACGACATGTGAATCTCACAAAAAGTAGCTGAAAATTTTGTTTAGAATAGCAGACAGTAATTTTGCCACCTAAACTAGTAAATTAAATAATCACACCAAAATGATGAGGAAGAAAAAATGCTTCTAAAGGTAAGATATTATGTTATTTTGTAGATCTATATTCCATTAACGTGGTAGCATTCTTTGTATAAGCTGATCCACGCAAATCCATTTTATCAGGAAGCCAACACAAAATTACTATGCTGCATGAAATCTGCAACAAATTCATTTTATGTGGAAAATAGGAAATTTTTCATAAGGGTGTATTTTAACGAATGTTGACATCAAAATGTCACTGCCAAATCATTGGAACTCTGATATCCTGTAAGCTCATCACCAGCATAGCAGACAGAACTGGTTTTGCTCTGTGAACATTAAGATTCCGAGCAATATCCTCAGCCTTGTTTAGCACCCCTTTTATGACATGTTTATTTCTCCAAATCTATTTGCCCTAACCTCTTATGACAGCTTAGATCACAGCCCTTTCCTTGCACTTACCCGCCACTGCTGCAGTGGGAATTGATTGGCAGGTTATCATATGTGAGAAACCTGGCACCAATATCCTGCTCAGGACTAAACCTGACACAGCTGGCCCTGGCCTGGTAGCTGAAAATTGTTCAGAAGTTCAGTCTCTGGGCTGGGGAGAAATAATATATATAGAGACAGTCACTTCTGACTCTGTGAAATATTGATTCTGATGTGTTTATTAATATCATAAGGAGAGTTGTTATGAATTTTTGCGAGGACCTTGGACTCAAGAGCAAAGTGCAGTCTTTAAGACAATACAAGGTGTTGACAAAACATTAATGGTGATGAGCAAGAAATATTTTTTGTAATAAGTCTTTAAGATTTCTGACATCAAATAATATCTCTAGCTAGTGATGCCATCAAGGCACAATGCCTCTAAATACCCTTCATAAAGGAGAAAATTACTTGCATCATTACACTGATGATATTAAATTTTATTTGTTTGTCAAATATGTGTAAGACCTTCAGCATTTGGCATCTAATAGTAAGGATTAGTATTCTCGAATGGATGCTGGAATGGCTGAGAAAACAACAAGAACAAAAACCGCTCTTGTAATTAGACATATAAGTGAAAAAGCTTGCTTGGCAGAAATCCAGTACCCATATATTAATGTAAATAGCCATTACAGCAACTTTCTTTATTGCTGTTCTCATGAGATCCAACAGAAAAAAACAAAGATATGCCAACTGTTCTCTACTGGGATAATCTGTTACAATCAGAAAAATAATGCATAAAATGCCGTTGCTCTCACAAAACTACTCCTATATATAAAAACAAAATGCTTTTTCATTTCACTTTTAGATCATAACAGTCTTTTGTGTCACTATCAACTTTTTCAGTCTCTGATTGATAGAATGACTCCCTGAATTTAGTGAAGTGTGCCAGGCAGAAGAGCAACACAAGCTTTACTAGGAGTATGTCCTGCTGAACAAGAAAGAGTTAAAATTTAGGTTTTACCTTTTTTGAGACACAAAGGTATTTTAAATAACTTAAATCAACACCTTTCCAAATATTTCCTGAAATGATTACTAAAGTATAAAAAATATTAAAAAGTGTTCAAAAGCATATCTAATTATTTAATCCTGTGCCTAGTCTGAAGAAAAAGCTAATTGCTGCTACAGGTAATCTTACAGGTAATCTTACAGGTAATCTTACAGGTAATCTCTGCTCTCAACAGTTGAAACCTTATTGCACTAGAAAAAGAAGGAACATGATTGTGCAGATAGATGATTTCTGTCTTCATGCCTGCCCCCTTCTTTTACCACTCTAGGACACTGGTATCAGGGAAAGATTTGGACTTTTAAGACATATCTGTGCTCAGATCAGAACATTAAAAGAAAAGGCTTGCTTTGTGTTTCTCTGTCTTAAATATTTACAAATAGACAATGACTTAGAACTACTAGTTCTACAGTCTACTGTATTGTACTAAATATACTTAGTATAGTAAGTTTGCCTGTGATACTAAATTGGAAGGAGCTGTTCACACTCTCAAAGGCAGAGAGGTCCTGCAGAGATACCTTGATAAATTAGAAGAGTGGGCAATCCCCAATTGTCTGAAGTTTAACAAAGTGCTGGATGCCACATGTGGCATGGGGCAACCCAGGATGTATGCACAGACTGAGGAAAGAGAGGCTGGAGAGAAGCACTGTGGAAAGGGACCTGATGGTCCTCATTGATGTCAAGTTGAACGTGAGTCAGCAGTGCCCTGGCAGCCAGGAGGGCCAAGCGTGTCCTGGGGTGCATCAGGCACAGCCTGGCCAGCCAGGCGAGGGAGGGGATTGTCCTACTCTGCTCTGCACTGGGGCAACTTTACCTTGAGTATTGTGTGCATTTTTGGGCACTGCAAAATGACCAAGATAAAAAGCTATTATATAAAGCTATTATCAAATAGCTATAGAGGGTCCAAATAGTTATAGAGGGTCCAAAGGAGGGTAACGAAGATGGTGAAGGTTCTGAAGAGGAAGCTGTATGAGTGGCTGAGGTCACTTGGCTTGCTCACATTGGAGAAGACTGAGGGGAGACCTCATTGCCATCTACAAATTCCTCGTGAGGGGAAGAGGAGGGGCAGGAACTGAACTCTTCTCTGTGGTGACCAGTGACAGGAACCAGGAGAATGGCCTGAAATTATGTCAGGGGAAGTTTAGGTTGGATACTGGGAAAAGGTTTTCCACCCAGAGGTTGAGCATTGGCACAGGCTCCCTAGGGTCACTGCACCAAGCCTGACAGAGTTCAAGGAGCATTTGGACAATGCTCTCAAGCACATGGTGTGATTTTGGTCTGTCCTGTGCATGGCCAGGAGCTGGATTTTGATGATCCCTGGGTACCTTTCCAAGTCAGGATATTCAATGATTCTGCGATTCTATGATATGTTCTTTGGTAATCAAATGTGTGATGTACTTTAGTAATCAAATACATTGAGAAATAATTTATCCTTACTGTATTTCTTATAAATGTTTTTATATAATCAACAAATGAGGAGACCTATTTGACTTTTTTTTGGACAGTTCTGCTTCATAAACAATGTGTATTATCCTTAATACAAGGCACATTAAAAAACACAAACAACAACTTAAAGTTGATTTAGAATTTGGTAGATTTCTGAACCTTATTAACTAACCACAATTAACCACTGCCTTAATCTTGTCTTAGCACCCGTTTTGTACATAAATTCTATGCTGGTTTGATATGATTATGCAATATCAATCCTGAAGGTTAGCAAGCGCTGTGATAGATTTAATCAATGGGTTTGTTGAGGGAGGTTTTTATTTATGAGTGTACCTCATCTATAAAAACTTCACTACATAAAGAAATCTTCTACAAAGTATTCTTTCATTTTTGGACTTGAGGAGCTGGCTAAACAGAGTATCGCAGTTCACAATATGTCCTAAAGCCTACAAAATAGTACTAGGAATGCAGCTTTCCAGGATTAATTTTTACTTCTTATGCATTAGAGTAGCTAGATGATTATAAATGTACAGCTTGGTGTGCTGGATTGTGAAGCCAGGTTTCCTGCTCACTGCACACATGCAAGCCAGGTAAAAAATGAACTGACATCAGGCAGCAATCTGTATTTTGGGAAAAGCATAAAAGGTCCACTGTTACCCTTCCTTTTTTTTTCAGGGATTTTAGCTATCATTTCCCCTATGGTACTGAATCATAGAGAGAAGGAACAAGTTCTCTTAACTTTTGCCTATTTATCTTGATACCAAAAAGAAACCAGATTACTAAAATTCTGCAAAATTTGTATCCATTACAAAACAGAGTTCTTAGTTTATCATCAGAGTCTGCTCAGAAAACAAGAAACAGGACAGGGTTGGCATCTGGTAAGAACAGAGGGGCAGATGGGTCCAGGATCATCATTAGAAAAATTGGCAAAGATATTTAATGTTGTATTTGTTTGTTTTAAATACCTAAAGCCAAAAGTGTGTAGAAGTGAGCATCTGGGAGGAGACAGATGGGGTAGGGCAAAAGGTACAGCTGCCAAAACCATAGGAAACAATAGAGTAACTTCTAGAGAGACTGTTTGAAAGAGAAATTCTGAGGAAAAAAAAAATGAAGTAAAATATAAAGCAGCAAGTCATGTAGAAATATAGAGAGTAGAAATGGGAAGTGTAAGTTTTGCATTGCTGAAATGCAAGCTGTGTGGCTCCTGACATATAGAATGAATTAAAGTGCAGCTTACAAAATGTTCTCTGTGAGGAGTCCAAGTATTATCTCTCTGCTCACTGCTTGAATCAAAGTGAGCTCTTGAATCAGGAGAGAATGGTCAGGAGATTATGCTAAACCAGAGTATAAAATTCATTTGCACAAACGGCATTTAAGAAAACTTACCAAAATCAAGCCAACAGCACAGACAAAGAGAATCCTATAGAGTAGAGGTTAGAGAAGTCTTCTAGATAAAAGAGATTTTCATTCAGGTAAAGGAATACAAAACTTGATAGCTCATACACGTTAATAACATATTAAACAAAGAGCTGTTCAATGAAAAAGGTAAAATGGCCAATTCTGCAGTCTGACAAATCTAAACATTGTTTATGAAGCTTCAGCTGATTTATTGTGGGGTTTTCACCTTTATATGTTCTTTTGCTTCTAAGTTTAAAAAATCACCACCCCACCCTCCACCCCCAAGTTTTAGAAAAATAGTTTTTCTGAATATGACTGGTCAGCAAGGAAAAAGTCTCTCAGAGAAGGCTTAAGGTTGTAGCAACTGCAGCTTTCATTTGCCAGGGAATGCAATGCTAGCCAATAAACTGGGTTGGCTGAGTTTGGATGTTTAGGATAAAGGTAACCAAAGATATTTTTGCAATATCTTCCAGACCAGCTACTCTCATTCTCAGCAGCAGAGAACAGAGCTTCTCTTCAGGACAGAGCACTTCAAGCAACACAACCTGATATAAATAAGCATATTGTTAGCATTGTAATATCTCTCTGATAGAAAACCTTGGAAAGGAGGGTACCTTGGGATCGTCTGAGCACATCTGTAGTCACCCTTATTTTACGTTCATAATCCCACTCTGCTATCAGCACTGCACTGGAAAGCACACAGCAGCCTTTGGGGGACAGTGCCAGGGTTGCCAGGGATTCAGTCACCGCAGTAATGGGAGACCCAGGGGTTGTGCTGCTGGGTGTGAGTTAAACCAAAAGCTAGTCAGTTCATACAGAGCATTGTCTGCCTCTATTTTCCATTCTCAGACTGCTGGAATAACAGAAATTATGTATATCAGACACAAGATTTTTTTTTTTTTTTTTTTAATGGAGCGCAGCAGAAACCTGTTTCTGTCTTACAGAAGAGGGATAAGTGTAGGCATCAGTAGAAACACAAAGGTAACTGTTGTGGTCAGAGGTAAAAGGGGTGGAGTTTCTACCACTGTTTAATTCCATACCACCCACATCCTGGCAGGGATGTGGTTTCAGGAGGAGAAAGACAGGCCTGAAAGTTGAAGGGAGTAACACAAATGGGTTTAATTTTCCCCCTGGGCTTTAAACCAGCACAGTAACATAGCCAGAAGAAACAATTTAGCCACTCCATTGCCGAGCACATCTGTAGATCAGTATTAAAAAAATATGTAGAAACAAATCCCACATTTTTTAGAAAACATGTGCATATTGAGCCATTTTGCTAGCTGAAAAACATAAACTGAAAGACTCACAAATATGAGAAGGTATAACCGATTAAGAATCTTAAATTTAAAGCACAGTAGTTCAGCTTGACTGTCTTCACATGAGTAAAGGACTAAAAATAAGCATAAACATGAGAATACTTAATTTTAAATGATTGATGTCATACCTATCCACAGCCTGACATCCCTATTCATACTTGCATTTGATTTTTGTTGAGAAAGAAATTTGCCTATTGCACTATCACTAGTGAAGGCAAGCCAATTATCTACTATATATTTTTTAATGCTGCCTGCTGGCCTTTTATAATACTTAAATAGCTTATATTACCTTTTATTCTTGCTTTTCTGTAATTTTTAGTAGGTTACCTAATTAAACACTAACCTCTAAATGTTAGATTAGCTAAAACAACTGCTTAAAACTAGAGTTTATCAGAAGACCTTTTCTCTCCTGAATTCCATCTCAGCTGAAACAAATTCCAGTTTTGATGACTTTTTGACATAGAATTTCTTTATAGAAGTGAAATTTCAAAAAGCTTCATTTCTGAAATAGTATAAATGCACATATGTTGAGTTTAAGTGTTTTGGTGTTTTGCAAATCAGATTTGTTTGGCTCTGTTATTTTTTGGTTTTTTTTTTTTTTTTTTTTTTTTTTTGTCATGAAAGGAGCATCTTCCTAATTCGGATCATACTACATACACACAATTTCCAAGTTTTTAGTTTAGATTTGAACTTTACAGATACCATAACAGAAATTCAGACATGTATTAGGTTAGGATTTAAGCTATTCATATACCTAATTCTTTCATTCCCTTCCATTTTTGGAACATAAGAGCTAAAGTTTCAAAAAGTTTAAAATAGTGACAATTTCTCTTACCCCTCCTGATCCTCTAATGACTTCTCAATCTTATAAGGGTGGTTATCCTCAAATTAATCAACATAATAAACTTTGAAAGTCTGAGTGACTTAGGACAGCCTTATAAGAAGCAATCTGTAGTTTTTTGTTTTCATGGAAAAAACAAAAATCCACTGTTGTTAATGTCACCTATTAAAGCCAGTAATGGCAAAGAAGATTTTAGCCAGAAATAAAATAATAATTTTTTTAAAACTACATGCTCTTTCAATAAAATTCATTTTACCAGTGCCCACTTCCTGATTTGGTACGTGGTCATAAAAACATAGTTTCCTTATACATACATACATACTTGGCGAAGTATTGGGCCGCCCAGGATTTCACAGTATGATTCATAAACTGATTAGGGATGCCACCCAAGAAAAGGAAAAAAGTACATTGCTTTGTCTTGTTAACTGCTATTGAAAAATGCTCCCTAGATATTTAAATACGTCTTATCAAAATAGGCAACTACTAGGCTTTGTGAAAAGCTCTATATTTGTTTATTTTTATAAAGAAAAAGCCTATTTGCTTAGTCAAATACGCATTTGAAATATGTTCTCCTTTACAGATTTTTTTATTTTCCAATTAAAAAAAAATCCAATTACCCTTCAATCTCTCCTCCCCCTTATCCACAAGCAAATACTTCAAATGCAATATTTTTGATTCCTGATGCTCAAGATTTAAACTCCAGATGTTTTTCTTGCTTAAAGACATGGTTACCTTGCTGTGTCATTTCTCCTAAAATGCAACACTGACTGAGCCTATATCAGAGAATGCAACATATTGTAGGAGAGCTGCATTACTGGTATATATCATGAAGGTGTGACCAAGCTGAGCAAGTCAGGCCATAAAGGACATGAAATCTTCAGATTACAGTCTTAAGGAGTTATCTCAATTCCAGAATTTAAACATTTTCCTGTATATGCATTTTTACCAACTCTCCCACTCATTGCTGTTTCAAAAAATGCTTAGAAAACTAGTGGTTAATGTAGATATAAAAATTAAAAAAAAATAAATATATGTTTATTAATTTTGAAAAATGATCATGTGAAGGGTAAAAAGTCTTAGTGGATTTCAAAAAATTCTTAAAAGGTTGCTTGAAATCATTGTCTCAAAATATAAACTGAGGTGCCATTAATGGAATTTTGTTGTTTTGCTGCTGTTTTTTGTTTGGTTGGGTTTTTTTGTTTGGTTTTTTTTTTTTAAATGAATCATAATATTATGGAGCTAAAATAAGAGCAAGGAAAATCAGATATATTCACTAGCATTCTTTGTCTAGTGCCAATATCTGATTGCACAGAGAAGGAATTCCCATGTCTGGACCTCAAAAATTAAGCATTTGATTAATTAAATTTTCCTGTCTGGGGAAAAAAAAAAAAAAAGACATTTTGCAGTTCCTTCAGGGATTTTTCTTGAAGTATCTGCCACACAAGTACAGGTCTAAATACTTGTGTTGCAAGGAAAGTACCTCTCAAATATTTAATTCTATTTGTATTTCACCCTAGGGTAAAAATTTATGAACTACAGTTTGCAGGTAAAATTTTGTATGCTTGAGGATGCAACTCTTAATTAATAGAAAGAGACGAGGAACTGAAATTTAAACTTTTTTAGTCTAAATGGATGAAAGTTTATAAATATGTTATCCATCTGTCTGGTTCGGTTTCGCTGTCCTAGCACATATACAGAAAAATCAATAGGTGCCTAAAGTCTGATAAAGGATACAGAGGAAGAAGATAAGTTTCTGCATTGTGGAAATGCTGGTGCTACAGAGACATTTGCAGTCATGTAGCATGAGATACTCCATGAAAACAAAAATTATACATAGCTTCTTATAAGGCTGTCCTACGTCTATTAAATTTAATGTTCCTGCATCTGATTTTCTTGTCTTATGAAGTCCAACACTGGTCTCAATCTTTAAGGCAGGGAGAAAATGGAATTGAGGAATAACACTGGAATACTTCAAAGCCTGCTGCCTTACCATATATTTGAACATATTTTAAGTTGCATAACAGGGGCATGAGATCTTCAGAAGTCTTCAGAAATCTTTCCTTTTCCTCCTTTATTTGTTAGGGTCTTTAAGGCAAATACATTTAATACTTTAAATAATTGAGTTAAATAATTGATTTAAATAATTGACCGAGAAGATTCTTCCTTTAATAGTGATTTAAAAATTTGTCAATGACCGAAAAAAGTGAGAATAGTCAGTAAAAATAAAGAACAGTCAGATGTTGCAGGCAGCATAGTCTCTTCTACTGTCACGTAATTCTACATGTCCTAACTCCAAGCTATGTATGTTACAAGCACTGAGAAATTTCCTTTCTTCACTGATAAACCAAAATTGTCTTTATTTGCAGCTGCAAGTTTTGCGGGGTTGCACACCTGATCTTGGACCTAGAGGTGAACATAAATTTTAAAATCCTCAGTACCCCTGAGTGTATAAAGGAAGACGAGCAATGCATAACACATATGGAAAACACGCTGAAAAAAATTCATATGAAAGAGTACTGGCAACAGGCTAATTTTAAACATCAAAGCCTGTATGGAGAACATAACACACTACCAATTTGCCAGAAATATAAGCCCGCATGGAGATGAAATTGCAACTGCAGAGATTGGAAAACAATTGCATACTGAGTAGCACTCAGTGAAATGGTTTATGTGCTGTGAAATAAATCCCCCTTTTTTTTTCTTTTCACCTGCCAAGGAAAAAAAAAGCTCTTTTTTTTTGGTTTTTTTTTTTGGCCAGAACATTTTCACACTGATTCATAAATATTTTTTTTAAACCTCATGAACTAATTTATCCTTCCTTCTCAATTGAACAAGTAATTTAGCAGCTCAACAATTGCTTTACACAAAGAATTTCCCCCTTCCCCATCCCCATAAGGCCAAATGAGGCAGTACGTTTTGTACCTGCTATTAAAAAGTCAGCATAAACCCCGAGCAGCTGCTAAACCATGATGTATATATCTGCCAAAAATTCAGAAAGTATGATACAAATATTTCATACAAATAATTTTTTGTGAGATATGCTTAAGAAAAGGTGACTTTTTTTTAAATGGCAGTTGAATTTTTTTAGCTTAGTGGTCCATATTAGTATTTTACAGTAACAACAATTTATGACAAATATCAGAATATATGTTTTATGGCTACATGTTTTTTTACTTACTTTTCTATTTTAATAATATAGTAGATATTCTTAAAAATACTCCATTTCTTCCTTTGTCATAATAGAGCTTCACTTTTCTCTCTCTCGGTCTCATATAAATTTTGTCAATTATACCAATTACTGTCACCTGCAAAAAAGAGACATTGAAATCAATTTATCATATCAAGATTTTTATACTTTCTGAATATAAGTGGTTCTTTAGTGGATGATAAAACTAATTCATAGGATGAATCACAGAAAAAAGACTCATGTTTTAAACAGTTGATTTTTTCAAATGTCCTCAAGAAGTCTGTTCAAACTGAAACACAATAATGTTCTCTGCCTACCCTATGCTATTAACTTTTCTGTGGGTGTATGTATAATTTTACAGATTTCCACAGGAGATTTAGAAAACAGGTCAAGGTGACAGCAACTCTGTTATATAATTTCCATTACAAAACTCTAAACCGCTTAAAAATCAACTCAGGCTTTTACCACAAATTAAAAAAGACCACAAAGAAATTGCTTTTTATATGCATGTTTAACTTGAAGTGTTAGACTTATGGACATAAAGACACAGAAACTTTTCTTGTAAAAGCAGGAATTTCTTAAAACAAAATAGCCTTTCTCAGGAGACATGTAATACAACCCTTTCTCATCTCTTCTTCCTCTCTGCTCTTCTTCCCCTCAAACTGGCTTCCCCTCAACTGCTAAAAATGTATGATGCATCATAAAATGGTTTGAGTTGGAAGGGACATTAAAGACCATGTAGTTCCAACACCCCTGAGATGGATGGGGACACCTTCCACTAGAGCAGGTCGCTCAATGCTCCATCCAACCAGGCCTTGAACATTTCCAGGGATGGGACATCCACAGCATCTCTGGGCAACCTGTTCTAGTGCCTCATCACCCTCACAGTAAAGAATTCCTTCTTTATACGAAATCTTTCTCCATCTTTTTTAGAAGATCCTTTTGTATTGTAAAAGTCACAATAAGGTCTCCCTGGAGCCTTCTCTTCTCCAGCTGTGCTTTACCGTTCCTAACCACATCCCCACACATCTGGGTAGTGTTCCTATATTCTTCCCCAGGGACACATTCCTGGTTCCTCTGTCTGTACATTTTCTTCTTATACTTTACTTTGACCGGGAGGTCTTTGCTGAGCCATGCTGTCCTTGGGCCTTCTTTGTCCAAATTAATACACGTGGGGATCGAGAGCTCCTGTGCTCTAAGAAAAATGCCCTTAAAGAGCTACCAACTCTGTTCAGCTTCATTGTCCCTGAGGGCCGTTTGCCAGGGGTTGTCATCCATTGCTGCCTTAAACAATAGAAAGTTTGCTTTCTTAACAGACAGCATCCTGAATCTACTCTTAATAGGGCCCATGTCCCTCAAGACTCTGAATTCCACCAGGACATCATGACTCCAGTCCAGGTTGCCATCAATCTTGACATCCCTAATTAGTTATTCTGTGTTGGTGAGCAACAGGTCTACTAACACTTCTGTTTTGGTCAGATTTAAAAATTAGTCTTGACTACCCCCAAGATTGTCCTGAACAGTTTGCTGTTCCACTTTTTCAGCAGATGCAATGCTCCAGTTGTGCGTTTAGTTCCATTTGTTGTTGCTGTGTTTCAACAACAGCAATTAGGTCATAACATCCAGCTCCTCCTGCTTTCTACCCATGAAGTGGGCATTGGTGTGGAGGCACTTCAGTTGGAATATTGACTCTGTCACCTTTATAGGGGAACATGCTGTAATTCCTTTGAGGCATTTCACAGATATTCTCCTGTTTGTTCCTAGTATATTAGCAGCCCCTGTCTCTTCTCAAAAAGTCTTGACATGCTATCATGAATCAGTGATTTGGACAGCTTAAAAAATCACTATCAAACATATTGGAAAAAAGTAGGTTTTAATATAAATTTGTGAAAGTGTAACTTAGTAGAGTTCAATGGCAAAATTCACTCTATTACTTGCTACATGGATGAAGCATACACAGAAAAAGTGAATTAGAATCAATTTAGAATGATTTACAGGGTTACCGAAGATGCAAAAGGCTAAGGCTTTAAAGGATATAAATACAAAAAGAGAAGGGTGCAAAAGGGTAGAGCAACACTTAATCGTTAACTAATTTAACATTTATAAAATTATTCAACAAGATTGACATTCATGCCGTTATCAATTCACATGCGTGCACCCAGACAGCAAGATGTATACATCTCTATTTGTGTGTGTAAAGGTACCTATCAAAAATTCCCATTGGGTTCAGTGAAATACTCACATTAAACACCCTTAGTGTTTCTCACCAGGCATGTGTTGCACCTCAAAGAGTATGTGTTTGTAGGGTGGTTTCACAACTTTTCAAAAGGTTTAATAATGATGGTACCCTTTCACTCAGGCTGTGATTCAGGTGAATAATTTGCCAGGGCTAAGAAGGACAACTGCTAATCCTTCGTTCCCCACTTTGCTCAGGCAGCTGATATTCCTTGTATGGTCAGAACTGTTTCTACATTTACCATGCAAGTTCCTGATGTGGTCAGAGGACCCTTGACCACCATTATTTTACCCAGCTGGTGTGGTAAAGGGGCATTTCACTATTCAGCTCATTTGGTCAAACCTTGTCAGGAGCTCCTGAGATCATAGAGCCGGTCCAAGGAGGAGGGAGTAGCGGTGGGGGAAGGACCACACATGCAAGGTGTTTATAGACATTTTTTCCTTAAGAAAGAAGAAAGAATGTCACCAGTGTTTGACAAAGTTTGACATTGAACATTTTACATAAGATTAAGGATTCTAGGTTTTACCGGTAGCTCAAACAAGTATAAAATTATTTTTAAAATGTGAAGATCCTTAAATTATATGTCTAGGTAAATCTTAAATATAGATATACAAACATGCAATGTATAGTGACTCTAAGTACTTGCATTTTCTTGTAATTAGAAATCAAAACCAGCAACTTTTAAAATAATAATATTAATAACAAGGCAAGACCTATTGGATTATGCACCTTAGGCTTCAACAAACAAGATCCATTTGAAATGTTCCATTTGAAATGTTCAAATGCTTACCTTCCTTTCTATCAAAAAATACAAACTAATGAAGGACATTTTTGTGAATTTGATTAATTCCACTATAAAGTTTTATATAACACTGGAATCAATCATATTGTCTAACCTGACTTGTCCTAGCAATTTTGAAATGCATGGCTCTGCAAATATGATTTCTTTTAAATACAACACTTGAAAGAAAAATATTTATTTCACTATTTTTTTTTTTTTTGTAAAAGCAGCAGAATAAAAAAGGTTAGCAATGAAATATGCATAGGCACTAACACAAACTTTCTCCCAGAATGTTCTATTAGCAATTTTTTTATGTCCTATTGAAAGAACATATGACCCAAACTTGAACTCATTTCTATCGAAAGTGATAATACATTACAATAATCTGGAAGCATGCTGTGGAAAAACTCAAAAGCAGAAGGGGAAATCTGGCCCTGTTTTTTGACTTGGTGTGAAGACAGAACTAGGGAAAGATTTTTCTAAAGCTTAGAGGAAGAAAAAGAATGTTTGAAAGCTGAAATATGAAACAAGATCTGACCTCTTACCTCCCCCAACCTGAAAAAGCGTCAGAAAAGACCTGTGAAGATTCAAAATTTATATCCTAGGGCAAGTTTTTCTTCAAATATTTCAACTACAACAGAAAAATAATTTTCATAGCAAATGAAGCCTGGTGAACCAGACAGTTTTAGGTATGTGATGATGTTCTTAACACATTACTCAGTACCTATACTAACACCTTAGAATTCAATCCTTTCTTCCAGAGTATCTCATTTAACTTCAGGTTTTAAGAAGATCATAGTGAGAAGAACATTCTCCTATTAAAAGATAAATATTTTTTAGAAGTCTGTCTAGAAATGCCAATTATTTCTGTTTCTATCATACATCCAGACCTTTAGGAGGCAGATAATAAAGCTGGGTTAAGAAGTAAGGAGAAAGATTGATGAAAGGCAGCACTAAAATTTAGGGGTTCTGGTACAACTACAGGAATGATATAGTGCAAAGACAGTTAACAGTTTTGACTACTTCCCTTATCTCTAAGCAGGCAGGTGTTATGCTGCTAAAACCTAAGAATAAGTACAGCTATTTTCTTGTACCTACGTGCAATTTGCATGAGTACTCATTTAATCTCTGAATTTCATCAGTGTCCGAATAGAAAAAACTATTTTTATTTTAAAGCAATTAACCATTACTTTTAAAAATAAGGAAATAAAAAACTTGAAATAGAAGTTCTCACATTATTTTTTCCCATTACATGAAATTGTGACAAGCTATACAGCAACATCTTTTATCCTCCATATTGCTACTAGCCTTGTCTAGCTAAATGTGCAAATAAATATGCAGCTCAGGAGGATTCAGAAAAATTTCAGTCTTTCCATACAAGATAAGAATAGAAGCCAACAATACTTTCAAGAATTTCTTTTCCTTGAAAATACGTTAGTCAGGTGACTATTGCAATCCTTCTCTGTACTCAAAAAAAATTTGTTCACAGTATCAGAAAATTAATTTACATATCATACATACTCAGCAAATGCATGTCCTACCCTGACAGCAAGGATACATCCTGGCGAAAAATTTAATTAAAAGTTAAACCATAGCAAACAGGCATCAGGATGCACATATTCAGTATGAACAAATCATCCGTTGGGAAAAAAAAAAAAAAAAAAATCAAGCAAAAGGATTTCTTCCCAAGCCTCTCACTCAAACAGACTTTTACTAGTGTAGTTAGCAGTAAAACAGTTTGATATGCTTGGTCATAACGTAAAAAATATGTTAGCTAAATATTTGGCCAAGTAGATGGCTGGACCATAGGCCAGCTAAGTCATTCTGGACAAGGAAGTGATTTGTCTTTAAGAATAGAACATGCTCATCTCTAATGCATCTCATATGCATTGCAGATGGAGTTAAACTGTTTGAAGAAAGAATCACTAGAAAGGCACAAGTATCAAGTGTGCAGAATGAGACATTTCCAAGGCACTGGATTATATCGTGGAGACAACTCAAAAATTAAAAGATTAGCACCCATTGCAACTGTAGAGGGAACACAAACGGGCTGGTAGCAGAGACCCTGAGAGAACAGGCACAAGATGACACCAGAGGGACACCAGAGGCCCAACACAAAATACTGAGAATGTCTTCTGAACCTTTAGAACCAGATAAAGTAGGATTCAGAGCAAAAAAGCTAAAACAGTATATGCAAAACAGCAAGTGGTAAAAATGTGAGGGAAAAAGCAATAAAGTAAAGTAAAAAAACAGTTGCAGACTCCACATGTGTACAGATGAAGACTACAGAGCAAAATTTCTTCCACCTTTAAAGACACCCTTTCAACAACACCACTGCATATCTGCCATAAAGTTCTTCTCAGAGCATGTCTTTTCAACTCATCATTGCCCGTGTTTTGCTACTGAAACTAAAGAATAAGTACTATTTCTTATGACATTGATAGCTGAAGTTAATTAAAATTTTAAAAAGCAACATTTGTGCATGTGTTTCATGCTCCAGTCCTCCCATATGACAAAGCGGTTTAATACAACAGTCCGAAGCCAGAATAAAGTTGTATGCAGCACAGCCAACAGCAATAATCAGAACAGTGGTGGAAACTAGACGGAAATTAGATCAATTAACCTCATGGCTTTCACAATAGAATATTCTACTTTCACTTTTTCTGGGGCAGGAAAGACTGATGACACTCCTCACTTGTCACAGGTTCTGAATTGCACTTCTAAAACTCTCAGGTAACTCTTGGTGATGGAGAAGTTCAGATTCTGAGCCCAGTTTAACCTGTCTGGTACACCTCATCAGGGTAACAGGGTTATTTCAAAGTAGAGGTTGGTTATGAAAGAGACCAAAACCTTCTCATCCTTTTTTTCTGTGTGGATGGTACTTTGAGAAATGCGTTTTTTAATTCCCATCTGGAATGTGGTGAATTTCCAGTTAGACAGAACAATGGACCTGATGTGTCAACCAAAAACAGTCTTATAGGAAAGAGATAACATAAATATAGAGGATTTCTTCATTGCCATGGATGAGCTCAAATCTTTCCAAATTAAGCAGGAAAGGCAGAAGTGCTCCTTCTCTCTGCTGTTCAAGTGCTAATTTCTCACTCAGTCTGAGTAACAAACTGGCCTTACTGAGGCAAATTCAATCTTTATTTTCTTCCTGATCCAGAGTAGAAAGACTCCCTTAAAAGAGTATGCTAATGTTTAAACTGAAAAGCTTATGAAAATCTTGTCTCAAAATCTATGGCATTATTTTACCCAGAGGAGAAATTCAAATGATCTATTCTTTTTGTAGACATAGCAGGAGGGAGGGAGAGAAGGTCCTTAATTAGACATCTCTGAGATACGATCACAACATACCAAAACACCACAATAAATTTAATCGCTAAGAGAACACAGTATTTCCTTTCCTTCCAGTTTTGTCACATGCACTTTATATCTCCAGGGAGATAGCTGAATATTATTTAAGGAAAACTGTTTTCTTTTTCTTCTTTTTTTAAAAGAAATTGTTATTCATAAAAACAACAGCAGGCAAAAAAAATGAAAGGTTGTTATGGTCCATATGGATCATCATGCAAATTAACCTAAGAAGATTAAAGTCCCTAAGCTGGTATTATCCAGGTTGAAGATGCATTACTGCTATTTTTGATTATAAGAAATGATAAACAAAAAGGAAGACAATCTGTTTTTCAAGCTGTTTAGTACCCCCTCTCTTTCTCAACAAGGAGTTGACTGAAAAGGCAAAAATTCTTCCCTTTACTTTTTGAAATAAATAAACAGGAAGGGATTATGATTTATTCCCACAATAATCTCTATGCTTAAAAGTAGTGGAAGGGTATTTACAGTTCCAGTTTCTTGAGGATGTTTCAAAATGTGTCAGCATAATTTGAAAATAGCTGCAATATTTGCCTAGGAAGAGTAGACTTGTCTAGCACTGGATTAGCCAGACAAAATAAAGTCAGAATAATTCCGCACTCTTTCAGAAATGTCAAACATTAGCATATGCACTTGCAAAGTTCAGTCATTGTTATTCTTACTTCTAGCAAAAGCTGTTACTAAAAAATCAGACAAAAGAAAAGAATTCTCCAAGTTCTCGAAAACAATACTCCATTTTTGATTTTCCTTTTATTTCCTTTTACTTCAGCACTTTTTTCTGGATCTTGTGGTCCTAGTCAACAGAACAGTTCTGAGTCTTTTCCTTCCTTTTTGAAACAAACATATTAAGACGTAAGAGAATACTTTCATAACATCTACTGTAGCCTGTAGATAAAAATGTATTTCAGTCCTTGTTGAGATCGCTTTCACCAGCAAAACCAACAACAACAGAAATAAAGAAAAAAAGAATGAAATTCTCTTGTTTATTTCACCTAGATACATTCAAAGATAGCGGGAAACAGAATTAAGTCAATGAACCTCAGGACACAGTAAACCAATCCAAATCCATTTAGATGTGACTTTATTCCCCTTTCATATAATTTCACAGAGAGACAAATATCTTCTTTCTTTCTTAATCTATTCTGCAGAACAGAGGTAACTATTCGTATTCCATTCTACCTGGAATTTGGAATCATTTACTTTTCAAATCACTTCCTGAAGAATAAGATGCAGCCAGCATGGCCACCTGGCAGTATAGAAAATTAATTTGAAATGAAAGCTGTACTCATGTGAATGAATCATGGATGCCAAGGCCTTAAAAGCTGTTTATTTCAAATTACTTCCGTCTCATCACTGAGAAAAAAAATCATTCCTTTTAGATGAATTTTTAATTTCCTCAGTTGTAAAGACATTGCAAATATGGGGCTCAGACACAGAAATAAGTCATCAGATTTGATCAAGTAGTAGATTATTTAGGAAAAATGCATTGGGTATGAGCAAAGAAATATGAATTCTTTTGCCTTTGCCTTAGACCTTTTGCCTACTTTTCACATATTATCCTTGAAGTCCCAACACATAACTCTGTTCCTGGGGAACATCTTTGGTTCCATATTTGTAGTTGTTGACTGCAGAATCTCTTGTTTAACAGTTATGCTCAATTAAGGAATTATCAGCAATCAAACACTTTAAAATGGTAAAGATGAGTGTGTGTCTCAATAAGTGATGCAAATGAATAGACTTCTGAATGTCAAATGATAAGGAAGACTTTACATTCTTGTACTGATTTTACTCTAATAAAGGTTTCTTTTGCTTCAAAACACAAATGTAATTTTCAAAAATTCTTTCTCCAAAAATGAGCTATATTTAGAGGTCTAAAATTAGAGATAGGGATTAGAAATGGCATTTTTGGATGTTCAGGATGCTCCAGGAAAAAGGCATACATTGTAGAGCACTAAACAATAATTGTTCTCTTTTTTAATGAATGAAGACATATTGTGAATGGGGTCAGCTACAATGCTGGCAAAAAATATTTGCTTTTCATATGATCAGAATAGGCTTCAAAAAGAAAACTGCGAACCCTATATGAAGCAATTCAAGGTCTAAGTATAAACTGCAAACACATATGCTTTCTGATTAAAAATCCAAAACAAACCCAACTCAACAAAGTTTGCTTTTTTCCCCCCTCCATTTATATAGCAATAACTATTGAACCCATGGAAAATGAAAAGCCTGAAACAATCCTCACTCTTTTTGGTCTGAAAAATTTCTTGATGTCAATATATTAGGTAAGCATTGCTTTAAACACAACCAGTATAGACTTATCTCTTCCTCTACAGCAAGATTTAATATAAGTACAGAGACACATTGTCTAAAACTGAATGCAAGACACCACATGAACCTGACCTGGTAGCAATGCTTTTTTCTCCTGTCTGCTTTAGAGATATTATTCTCTCATAAAACCCTTGGAAATAGCCTATCAATTTGCATGACATTAAATAATCTTCTCGGAATTGCTGCATTACAAAATACTCAGCTGCAGGGTGTCACTTAAGTACTTGCAAGTAAAAATACTTAAAGATCTGGTTTATATGGGATAGAGATACTGTAAATTCACCGTTCCACTGTAAATCTACTGTGAATCAGAATCTGAAGTGTGTGGAAAACAATGAGAAAGGGTAATTTCTGTTTTATTCACTGTATTTTCACACCTTTACTTATAATCTCCTGTTCAGACAACTAGATGGCACAGTGTCTTACTACTTAGGTTTTTCATGTGTGTGACAATGCAGGATGTTATCTGAAGTTTCAGAAGTGAGAATGTATTTGATTGTCTGGAAGTTGTCTGTTTGGCATGTTTGCGCATGTGGCAAAACTGTGTCTTGTTTTATTGCAACTATATATCCTGATTCAGAATAAAACTCATACTGCTGTGGCAGGTGTGTTGGAGGTCAGGTTATTTCTGTGTAGAAAATACTGGGGAGAAATTTTAGCCCTTATTGGGCTACATTTCATATTTCGATCAATACGCGTTTTTCAATACACTTCATTATGTGCATCTAAGGAACTCTGAAGGAAAGCTTTCTGGAGGGAAATGATGATTTATCAAAACAGAAGGCTTGCAAGGATCGATCAGGTTCAGCTAAGCATTTATTCAGAAGGTTTACAGGAGCAGAAAGAAATTTTAAGTATGAGAAGAAGAGAGTAATCTTGAAAGCATACAACATACACTGCTGACAGTATGATGTTTAGAGTGTTGACCAGTCTCTTGGGGATGCGTTTTTTTAATTCAAACTTGTTCCACAGAAATATTTGACCACTCTGTACCTGCAGGTATGCAGCATCCCTAAGTCACAGGTAAGAAATTAAGATATTTAGTGTCTTAAGAAATTTTAAAGGATTGTATGAGGAATCTATATGACAGAGATTAAAGGGAAAATAGAAATTGATTTTCTTAAGTTCTCTGACTTTTTTATGTGTTGCATATCTTTTTTATAGTATATATATAGTCTTGTAACTAGTCTGTAATATTATTCCCTCACCAAGAATGGAAGTCTATCTTTGCACTTACACAGCTCTTATGCTTTCTGCTTTCTCCATTTGTTCATATGAAGACTTTATGATAGACTCATCTACGAGCAGCTTCTCGTAAGAAAATCTCATTATCTGAGTATATGTTCAGTCTTCCGGTGAGAATCATTTGCAGTAAAACCTCTCTCATTTTTTCCAGATATCCATTTATATAAAATAGAGCCAAGTCCCTAGTTCCATTGGGACAGACAGGATTTCTGCCTAATTTTGTTCAGCTTTTCTCCCCTATAAATTTATTTTAGTTAGTTGCTGCTTCTGTCACTTTGGCTACCACAGGCATTAATATAAATTTTCTCCTATACTATTTGCACCACTTTGCATCTGAAAGGGCCACGAGATCACCCATGGAGTTTGTAACATTTCCAGCAGGAAAAACAGTTTGCTGTCAAACCACCTCTTCAAGACTGTTGATTGTCAGCTAAACAAACAAACTTAAGTACTTAAAAATCAAGGTGTTTGAAAATCTTCTAGAATTTTAAACTACACCCTGTCAGTGTTCTAGTGCTGTTGCTTGAAAGGAATTTGAGAGACTACTGTGAGTAATGTTCTTTCACTTTGATAGTCTCAGCATGAAAGAAAGAAGCTAGAAATTAAATAAAAATAAATGCAATGCTTTCATATATAAGGCACAGTATATTTAACCTGTGTGCGACATCCTACCCTTAAGGGAAAGGCAACACTCAAGATTCATAAATGCACGTGGTTGAAAGAAAGTCAGAGGGTCTGCAAAAAACTCACGTAGTTTTATTAGTAAATTATACACTTGGCCTGGAAACTGGTGTGTTAGTCAGTTATTGCCAACAAGCCTTGGTTGTCTTCTCAGCCATGTAGCTATCAGTGTGTGAGACATACAAATTAGTCCCTTATATCTGGGGATTTTACACCTGTGGAATTCACTTCTATAAGACTCCAGTGAAAAATCTTTAAAAATAAGTTAGATACTATATGTCTAAAAGTTGCGCATTAAGCAGCACTAATTATTATAAATTTAGAAATACTATTATTAGTTCTCAAACCTCAAGGAATAAATTCATTCTCAATTGGATTTAGGAAGAAGTATCCTGCATTAAGTACATTATAGTTTAAATGTACTTTCAGTATAACGTTCTTCAAGTGCACTGCAGTTTCTGTAATGCATAAGATAACTGGTACAAAAAAAATAATTGAATCTCCTTTAAAGGTGAGTGGTTATACATGTCATGAAATTACAAATGAAAGAAAGTCACATCAACTAATAAATTTTTGTTTGTTAAATTACATATATTGCACTCAAAGAGTGAAGTTAACTCTCACTCATTTAATATATTACCTGGAGGGGTGGCTCAAGTTAAAGCCTCTCCTCATTGTCTTAGGTCTGTAGTTCAAAGTAGAAAAAGAGCTTGGGTTTTAATTCCAACTTTACTGCTGCTTTAACACATTAATATGATCTCTTTAGGGCCAGATGTTTTCATTTGATGTGAATATTAAATTTTCATATCTAATTTACAAATAAATGTTAAAAGTTACACACAGACAGACACACACACACACACATAGAGGATGACTTCCAGAGATCCTCCAGACTGGAGTTTTAACTTCTATAACTGTTAGGTTACTTGCAATTAACCATTTCTGCAAAAACCATTAACAGCAAAATACACTTTTATAGCAAACAATGTTATAGCACATCATTTCCTTTTCACAGATGGAAAATTAAAACATGATGGATCTCTTATGCCAAATACTGCATAACAAATCCTGTAAGAGCAGTAAAAATAGAACAGACAAGTGTCAGTTTCATACTTTGGTTCTTTATTTTGATGGTAGTATTTCCCTGTAGAAAAATCTTTCCCTCTAATTAAAAAAAAAATCCAAAAAGTCCAAAGCCGAAGCCTACTCAGACTTAATTTTGTTGAAGACAATATTATCCACATCCAGAAAAGGGATTTTTATTCTAGTTTTATCCTTCTGTGAATTCATGTTTTGAAGACAATATAAAAATTTTCAAATCACATTTGCAACCATATGAAATTGCAAAAAATCTAACCTATTACTTCAAGGTAATGAGTCAGAGTGATTCACTGCAGCCTCTTGGTGATTTCTGTATGAGCCAATCAAATGAAAGGGCACAAAAGCCATTCACAGTGAAGATAATCCTGAGTTCTAACTATTACAAAATCTGATGCCATTAAAATGCGTAAGAGTGAGAAAAGAAGAAACATCAAAGGAAGAGTCTTTCCCTTCCCCCTCCCCCCAGGCCCCAAACTCCACAACATAAAAAGCAAAACCCTAAAATCAAATATTAGGAACATACTTGTCTAATGTTAGATCTTATAGTTCACATAACTTGTAAAAAAAATATGTAGCCAAAATAAGAGATTGCATAACAAAGCTGTTGCACTTAAACACAAAAGGAACACAGATCATGTGGTTCAGCAAATATTCCACAGAGTCATTCAGAAGGATTACAAGCAGTAGTAATTTTGCTATAATACAAATTATATTGGTGTATCATGAGCAAGAAAATAAATATAAGTATGACAGTGAAAAAACACTAAGCATCAGCTATTTTTAAGAGTTACATCATCCATAAAGGGCTAGTATTTTAACATTTTTTTAAAATGAATATATTAAAGTTGTTGAAAGTATCTGACCTAAGGATACTTATTTCACTTTAAATATTTAAAGAATTCTATATATTTATTAGTTGCTATATACACACGCGGAGACAGATATGCTTTTCATCTCAGAGTCTGAAACTAGAAATAACAGTGTGTAAAATATTGTATGGCATTAAAGTCCAGCATATAGAATGTCTGCCAGAATCTAACTGACACAGGGAGACTTTGTTATCATTTTAAGAGAGTGATAGGGCCAGTGTTTGAATTGATGAGCATTTATATCTTCCAAACAGACCATTTGTATTAAAATCTAATGTTAGCTAAAAGCCAATAGATAAAGCAAATGAACACTTTTAGTTTTATTCAATTGTCAGGAAGTAAACAGAGTCATCATGTCCTATTTTTCGAACCACATTCATATCCCAGACAATAGTGCAATAGTCCCATGCCATGCAGCTATTCATTCTGGCTGTGATGATTTGACCCTGGCTGGGTGCCAGGTGCCCACCAAAGCCTTTCCATCTCTCCCCTCCTCAGCTGGACAGGTGAGAGAAAATACAACAAAAGCCTCATGAAACGAGACAAGGACTGGGAGAGATCACTCAGCAGTTATCATCATAGACAATGCAGACTTGATTGGGGAAATTAATTTAATAAATTGCAAATCAAATCACAGTAGTATAATCAGAAATAAAAGCAAATCTTAAAAATATCCTTTTCCCTCAGCCCCTACTTTCTTTCTGGGCTCAACTTTACTCATAAATTCTGTACCTCCTCCTCTCCAGCAGCACAGGAGTAGAGGAAATGGGGGTTTTAGTCAGTCCATCATATGTTGTCCCTGCCACTCCTTCCTTCTCAGGAGGAGAAGGACTCTTCGCACTCTTCTCCTGCTCCAGTGTGGGATTCCTCCCATGAGAGACAGTCCTTCATGAACTTCTCCAGCATGGGTCCTTCCATGGGGTTTAGTCTTTCAGGAGCAGGTTGCTCCAAAGTGTGTCCCCGTGGGGTCACAAGTCCTGCCAACAAACCTGCTCCAGCATGCATTCCTCTCTCCATGGGCCCACAGGTCCTGTCAGGACCCTGCTCCAGTGTGGGCTTCCCCCAGTGTCACACCTTCCTTTGGGAGCATTCAACAACTCTGACCTTGGCTCCTCCCTGGGCTACCGTGGACCTCCATGGACTACAGGGGTACAGCTGCCACACCATGGTCTGCACCACAGACTGCAGAGGAAATTCTGCTCCCATGCCTGGAGCACCTCTTCTGCTCTTCTTCACTGCCCTTGCTGTCTGCAGAGCTGTTTCTCTCAGTCATTCTCACTTCTCTGCTGCTCTTACCATTGCACATTTTTTTCCTCCCTTCTTAACTGCATTATTCCAGAGGTTCGGCCTTGGTCAGTGGTGCGTCCAGGTTGGAACCAGATGGCATTGTCCCTGTTGGACATAAGGAAATCTTCTGGCAGCTTCTCACATCAGCCACCTCTGCAGCCTCCTCTACCAAAACCTTGGTCACACAAACCTAATACTCTGGTCAACAAGAGTAAAAAAAATCTAAGGTCCCACATTCAGTCTTTATAAGGGGGCCCTGCATGAACTTCTAGACACTGACCTTCTGCTTGGAACCTAAACACCGACAGAGGCTTTGTAATGAAATATAGATGCCTCAGAGTTGTATCCAAGCAGTGAGGATGGCAAGTTTTTTGCTGCTTAGCAGTCCTGTCCTGCACACTCCTGACTGAAAACTACTGCAAGGTAAGCCAGCATTCACCAACTTGGAACCCTTCCTTAAGGTAAACACAGTCACTTTTCCGCTGAAAGCTCAGAAACCACTATTTTTATTGTAAGCTTTAGCTTGAGTTGCTGACTTATTTTTTTTCTAAATTTCCAGTGTAACACATTAAACATTACAGACAGTGGATAACAGATTTATGAAGGAGACAGTTTCCCACTGAACAGGTTTTCAGGAATGTGTCAAAAGGTGATAAATGGAGCATAATGTCAGTGATTAGTAGAATGAAATACAGTTGTACTCATCTTAAAGCTGGTTCCCTCTACTGAGCACCTTTCTTCTCTTCTTTTCATTTTCCTATTTTCTTTCTTCCTCTTTTTTTTATTTCCTTCCTGTTCTTTCTTTCTTCTTCCTTACTGTCTTTCTCTCTCTCTTGTAAAATCTCACTTATTCATTTTCACTCTCTATGAGATTTTTATCTGATTGACCTGATGATGCACAATCCTGTTCTTGAATGAAGTAGAAATGCCTTGTTCAGGTTTTCCTTTCCATCTTTTTCTATTTTCCTAAATGCTGAATCCAAAACTTTAATATGGCTACAAACTAAAATATCAACTCATAAGAGTTTCATCCATGTTCATCATTTAATTCAATGTTGTTAATAGAACATAATAATTTCTCTAGATTTCTTAAGGGTTTGTGACGTGTGTCAAGAAGCTGCTGATATAAACAATTTTTTAGAACTATTGTATATTTTCTTTTTTGCCAGAGAATAGTTCATTACTTCAGCTTTGAATGGTTGCCAACACTTAATTTTTTTTATAGTAAACATCATCCTTTTGGATAAAAAAGAGATTTCAGATCTGAAGTATGCATTATTGCAAGATTCCATGTTTTAAAAAAAATATAGTCCAGAAGAAATAATTTTGATAATTTTTATCCTCTTTATATATGATCTTTGATACCAGGACATCATAATCAAATAGAAAATGTAGAGTTTATAAATTAAATATGGCTTTTGTGATAGGTCTATTTTTGTCTGTCCCCATATTTAATTCAAAGAGCCTTCCTGTAATTTTCTAAAACTCTTTTTTCAAGTTTTTCTACAATATGCCTACTAAAACAAAGTCTATATAAGCAATCCCTTTTGACTGAATGACAGAAAAAAAACTCTCTAAATTTTACATTAAAGAGCACTGAATTGCGTTATGTGATTTTTACATTAGTTAGTTTTATCTCATTTTTTTATTCCTAGAAAAGCCTGACAATATCAAAGGATCTCTGTTCATATCCTGGTCTGACTCTGAAGCTTTTTAATAGAATCTTTATATAACCTTGCTGTAACATTTTTAACTTCTTTCTCAATATAATTTGACCTGTATCAAGCTTGGATTTTTATATTATGACTTCTTTGGGGGGTGTTTATTTGTTTGTTTCCTTTGAGTCATTTATTTAATCAATATGCTCTGTTATCCTATTTATTCAACTAATATTTCAGCCCCTTCTGTGAAATGCCTTTTGCTGTGTTCATGATTGCTCTTTCATTACTTTCAAACAAGACTTATAGCCCACATGAGTAATCCCATTAAGCATATATATTTCCAGCCTGAATTCTATGTTTTCCGTAGCTTGTTGCGGTGGCCAACACTTTGTGTTTCTCAGACTTCTGGGTAAAACTTTAATGATTATTCTTAAAAGAAAAATCATTGATTGCAGCAGCATTTCTCAAGGTTGATGTAAGTCCCTCCAATATTCTCAGGTCTGAGAAGAATCTGAATTGACTTTTTGGAAACCTTCTGGTTATCTTCCCCTCTTCTTTCACATCCTGCTATTACTGTCATCATCTTTCCATGGGTCTAACTAATTTATTCTTGCTCCCTAGCACTCTGCTTTCTGATTGATGAGTTTTCCCCACTCCTTTCTTCTTCTTTCGTAACTTTTTTTCCTTTTGATTTGCCTCTTTTCTCTTCCTGACTTATTCATGTGTCCACATTCTTCAGCACATCACCCTTTCTTGAGTTTGCCCTCTAGACTCTCAGTAAATTTTAAGAGCAGAGATTGGACAAATAACTCATCTTCCTATTGTGTTAGAAACCTTTTCTGACTTCTGTCATCCCTCCTTGGTGCGCTTTTATTTCTGAGATCTATTTCTCCATGAACTCTACCTGTCAATATTTCATTCATAAATAACTCGTGTCAGGTAGCCACTCAAGAACAATGTACATCTAGCACTGTTGGCATCCTATAACTCGTTTTGTCTCCTCCATTTTTCAGGTCACTTTCACTGCTGCCTCAGGTTCTATGAACATCTTTTTCTAGCTCTCACATTTAAAAAGAAAAACAGTACTACTGCAATCTGCCTCTCCTAGCCACAATACTTCTCATTTTCTTCTGTCTATGTCATTTGACCTTCCAGGTTCAAAGTGCAGAAACAAAGCTCTGCTCCTCAGCAAATGGCAAACTGCCTGTCTGTGGACTGAAGAATTGTATTTCAGCTTTACAAAGAAACCTCTGGACAAATTCTGCTCAAGGAATTTTTAGAGGAATAAGCCTGTCAATGGAACAAATGCACATGCAGAAAAAGGTTCTGTTTACTTTCTATAGTAAATTAGGTATACTTTATTACCTGAAAATATAATTTTGGATTAAGTATAGCAATATCATTTGTAGGCACTCGTTTGAATCTGTGACCATGCTTGTAAGGTAAAAAGACAGTAAAAGAAGAATAAACATTAAAACCAGCAATTTAAAGAAAAAAAAACAAACAATGGAGGAATAATGTTCCTAAAACGTGGCTCTTTGAGGATATCAACATCAAACTTTACTTAATAGATATTTTAAGAGAATTTTTTTACCATATGCTAAGCAAGAAAAGCACACATACTTGTTTAGTATCTTTACCAATGATCTGGATGACCAGATTGAATGCACCCTCCTTTGGTTTTCAGATGACACAAGTTGGACAGGAGTGTTGATCTACTGGAGGGCAGGAAGGCTCTGCAGAGAGATCTGGACAGGCTGGATTGATGGGCCAGTTGTATGAGGTCCAACAAGGCTGAGTGCCAGGCCCTGCAGTTGCCTTACAACAACTCCAGGCAATGCTACAGGCTGGGGGCAGAATGGCTGGAAAGATGTCCAGGAGAAAAGAGCCTTGGGGTGCAGTTTGACAGTGGCTGAACATGAGCCAGCAGTGTGCAGAGGGGATCAAGAAGGCCAAGGACACTCTGACTAGTATCAGAAATAGTGTGGTCAGCAGGACTAGGGAAGTAATTTTCCACCTGTACTCACCAATGGTGAGGCCACACCTCAAGTCCTGTGTTCAGTTTTGGGCCCCGTGCTGCAAGAAAGGTATTGAGGTGCTGAAGCATGTCAAGGGAAGGGCAACAAAACTGGGAAAGGGTCTGGAACATGAGTACTGTGAGAAGTGGCTTAGAGGGCTGGGGTGGTTTAGCTTGGAGGAAAGGACACTCAAGGAAGACCTTATTGCTTTCTACAACTGCCTTGAAGGAGGTTGCAATGAGGTGAGGGTCTGTTTCTCCTTCCACGTAAGAAGAGGCAGAATGAGAGAAAATGGCCTCAGGCAGTCTCAGGAAAGTTTTTGATTGGATATTAAGAAAAAATTTCATCACCAGAGGGGTTATCAAGCACTAAAACAATCTTGATGGAATCACCACCCTTGTAAGTAACAAAGATGTATGGATATGGCATTTATGGATATTTTATGGGGGTGAACTTGGCAGTGCTGGATTTACTCTTGGAATTGACGGTCATAGAAGTTTTTTCCAACATAAATTATTTTATGTATTCTGTATTTACTTTTTACTGATCCAGCTAATTATACCCTTCCTCATTAAATAAAGAATTGAATAACAAACTCTTCCTAAGTTTGTTAGAGTAAGAAGTTGAAGCAATTTTCCAGAAACAAAATTCATACTGCAACTGCATAACCAGTTTTTGTCAGTCTAATCAGAAATACAGCTCTAAGTTGTCAAAGAATGGATAAAGAAATTATTGATTAACACTACTTTGGACAATTACAGTGAAAATTGAAAAATCGTAACTGTCCTCTAATGTACTGACCTGGGCCATAAAAAAAGGCCCAAACGTGTAGATTAGAAACTTCTCAAGAAAGGTCATTCTTATGGGTTGAAAGACTTTAAATCTTCATATACATGAAGTTTATACTCAGGAATCACTCCACTGACTTCTTGGCCTTAAGGGACTGGAAATGTACATGCCATGTGCATGTACTGCTCCAGGTATTATAAATGATTGCATTCCAGAGATTACTGGGAATAAAAAAAAGTTGGTTTTCTTTTTATATAATTTTGTCTTCAAAAAGCTTCATTATCTCCAAATTTTAATGAGAACGTCAAATAAAATCCCAGAATAACCCATACCTTGAAGAACTGTAGTAGCTGTTGCAAGATTATTAGCAATTTAGAAAAAAATGAAAGAAAAATTCAAAATACAAAGCATTCCATAACAAGCTATTTGGAAACAACTGTTTTTTAATTTTTAGGCACAGCTTTTAAAACTTTTTATTTTCAGCAGAAGGGGTATATCTTTATCACAAACAGAATAAATTGTATTTACCTTGGGATATGGTCTAATATATGAAAACATAAATATTTATTAACACATTAATGCAAGGGCTGTGAGCTGTCTGGCATCAAGGCATGCTTAGCTGTGCATCTGCATACACAGAGGACAACACATGAGCATGTGTATACTAAAACTTCCCCAATTCTTCCTCCTCCTTTGTTCTCTGTGAAAACTAATTACATTTTGGATTACTAAGCCTCTTCTTCACTTTGTTGAGTAATAAATGGATAGTTAGTCAAAACTGAAAAACTGTGATACTGCAGGGTGAGTGTCAATTAGACCATTTTTAAATTGCCCTTCAGCTTGCTGGATTAACTTTAATTGATGTCCCAGTAATATCCCCTGTTAAATAATTTACAATGGTTTTTGACTCCCCAAAGCATTACTTAATGCCTTGCAATTATTAACGTAGCATGCACTATCAAATTGGCCAGATAAATTAGTTGAAAAAAGGGTGGGATCTCTTTCATGTGAAGAAGGGTACACTATGGACACAGATTTTACAGTATAATTAACAGTTTAGAGTTTATTAATGTTTGTTAAATGGACAAAACCTACCAAGAAAGATACTTTATTTCTTCCTTTCTAATTAAAAAAAAAAGCTTATTTTGTCAAGCCAAATTAGACTCTCAAGTGCAGATTTCCTTAATTATAATATACAGCTCCGTGTCACAGAGATTGATTTTTTTAGTATTTGATTTTAGCAAGATTACCCTAATGTGCTTCCAGAATAAGAGAAATAATCAGCCTCCAAAACATGAAAAAACTAACAGAATGATCTCTGAATAAATCTAAATGAGCCAAAATGGCTGAATGTCATATGCTTAATTTCTTAAAAATTCTATACTGAAAAAGTGCTTCTGAATAAATATTAGGGCATGAATTATGTGAAACACCAAATGTTGATGTCAGGAATTTAGAGAGAGAATTCTGGTTTTAAATCATTGCTTATGGAGGTACAGTATAAAATATCAGAGAGAACTGGGATTCTTTTTTTCAGTGGAGAAAGAAGAATTTCTAACATAAGAAGTATCATGATACTGATTATTTAGTTGAATGAATTTAAGATTTTTTTCTTTGAAGAAGAAATGCACCAAATCTCTTCCAAGTTTAAAATTCTACCCATATTTACCTCATATACTGTAATAATCCTGATTAAAAGAAATATTTTAAGAATCACCTTACTGTTCTTCATTTAAATCTGAAGATAAGGTATATAAGTCAGGATCAGTTTTATACTACTCATTAACTGAATCAAATCCAGAGACGAGGGATCTATAATTTATCATCCAGTAGAAAAATCAAAATAAGGACTTGACCATGCTTTCATGGACATCAATCCTTTTGCGACTACAACTATGTTGACCTTAGATACATTAAGCCTGATTTATACTGATATGAAAGGGAAAATGCACTGTTTATTTTGGAATGTTACTCTTCTGATTGATTTTAATTATGCAAATGACATGTATGCTGACCAAGGCAGCTGATAAATTAGCCTGAAAAATTATGGTTACAGCACTGGTGAAAGCACAGCAGCTGGAGAGCAGGTCTGTAACTACACCTACAGCTCAATGAGGTGTTAGAAGGACTAGATATTTATTCTTCTACAAGACATGACAATAGTTTCTTAAATCAGTCAGAAGTGTATGCTTCAGTGAATATCTGTTTTCCTTTATTTCAAGTGTATTCATATCATTTTTGCTATCAAGCTATCTTCTAGATGCAGCAACAAACACACAAGACTACATCCTGAAATTACATCACTGAACTACAAGTCACTTGTTGCTCTTATCCTTCCATCCTGTACTTGTGCACTGGAAGCAAGATCAGCTCTTAGAAAACCACCTATGTGAAATATAAATCTGACATCAATAAGCTCATTTGTATGACATACAAAAGACTGACCTGTCTTCAGTAAATCATGCCATAGTTGTTGTCTAAAGTCTCAGTGCAGTTAGAAATTTTAAGACAAATTTGCTACTTATGACTAAGGAAAAAATGGGTATCAGAGCATGCAGCAACATAACCTCAACATAACACAGAGACTGACTATTGGCTTCCATCAGTTTTGGCTTTTTGTAACTTTTTCCCTTCCTGGTGTGCATTTTGTCGAAGAGTAGTTAATGCTATCATGCTTTGTATTTTATTCTGTTGGAGCAGAAGACATGAAGTCAGAAGGAATTTTTCACTCTGTCAGAAATGAACAGGAAAAATGTAGTCAGTATAATGTAAAAGACTAAACCAGTTACAGAGGTCATTTTGGTTTGAAGAGGAAAAAGGTCAGGGACTATGATTGAAATCCTCCCTAATTGAAACATGACAACCTAAGCATATCTTTAGCATAATATCTGAAAAATGTTTCAAAGTACAGTCTGTGCACATGATGAGTGTAAAATACTGATCTGTTTAAGTCAAGGAGAATTCTGACAAGATTTTACCTTCAGCATTTTCTCTGAAATTTGCTTCCCGCTTTGGGAGCACATTAATTTCACAGTCTTTTAACATGGCATTCATGCTCCAGTTTAGACAGTGTGTGTATAGACATGCATAGTTATGAGTTCTGCTTCTGGGTTTTTTTTAATTGATAAATGTTTCCTTTTACTAGGTGTCTGTTTCCTAGATGTCTTGCATGACACTATTTTTAAAGGAGTTACAATCCAGTTCAAGATTCTGCAAAGTTTATTAAAGACAACTGAGAAGTAAACTGCTTTTGCCACGACAAAACAAAAATTATTCCTTTCCATATGTATGGACTGTGCTCCATTTATCTTCCCAGTGGTGTGAAAAGTGTGGCTGAGATGAGGAACGTTATCTTGCACGTGTGGCCTAAGTGAAGCTATTCCTTAGTAACGGTAGTGTTGCTCCATGGTTTGAGATTTGGGAACCATCTTTTTAAATGTACTGAGGTCACTAGAAGTCAATCATGTAAGGATGAGCTTATACAGGAATCTTGATCTGGGAACTGGGAAGTTGTTGGTATTGTGAAACACAAATATTTATGTGAAGCCATTTCTGCCCTCTCTTCATAAACATCTGGCAATAACCTCAACTTATTTGTCAGTTATAAAAAAAAAAATTTAAAAAGAGAAATACATTGCAATACAGCAAGATACATCTACACAATCACATGAGACCTAAATTCCACAGGTTAACAAAACAGTACTCCTCAGTTAAGGAACTGCCAGCTAAAACAACCATGCCAGGCAGCTATTATATATACCTTGTATTAGCAGTGAATAAAAACATGAGTCAATTACTGTACGTCTGCTACTGAAAATCCTCAACATTTTTAAAGCGCATTTACCCAGACTTTTTTCTAATTGCTTTTTGAAAAAAAGGCAAGTTTTCAACAAAATTTACCAAAAGTACATTTGTGAAAGTTAAGAAAAATGAACAATCTTTGCAATTAAAAATGCATACAAGTATTTTCCAAAAATATATTTGATTATTGACTGTGATTTTTTTCCTTTTGATTTGGCATACTTATATTACTGAAGGGAAATTCATGCCAAAGTTAAAAAAGATAAATGAAACAAAATTAAAAAAAAATCTTCTATATAACACAGTAGGAAATCTTGTGCTTCTTATAACAAAATACCCAGTACTATCACATTTTCTCTTCTGATATATTAATACTAGGAAATTGTAAACACACAGTATTTCAGCCTTATAAACTGGCCTCATGAGAAATATAGAAAAAAAAGTTCTGAAATACAGGAATTGTTTTGTATAGTCATAATGGTAGGTAGTTGTGCTGTTTTGAATTTTTATTTTTTCAGATAAAGCAGGTTCTTTTTTGTCAGTAATCTTTTCCAAAAAAACCCCCTCCAAAATATATAAACAAATAACACCTCCCCTTCCTCCTTGTTACGCACTCATTTTGCAGAAGAAATGGTTATCAGGTTCACTGGGAGGCTGGCCCTGCATTTCATCTAAGTTCTTTTTCCTGCATATAATGTTGATTAGAGGTACAGTGATTTTTTTTTCTTGTTTTTAGTGTCATTTTCTATGCAATTAAACATATTAGTATGTTGACAGTTGTAAGGGCAGAGAAGTTCTGGAGAAGCGTCTCAAAGTTTGTTAACAAAACGAGGTAAGTTGTTTCCCCAAGAAAAGACACAACAGGTTTCCTGTTGTGCACTTCCTCTGACAAGTGTTCACAGCAGAGCATCTCACAATCACAACCAAGATGCATGAGAACATCAGCAATAGGGACAAGGCAAACCCAACAGATTTCTTTTGTTAAATAGAACCTAGAAGATTAAATTGTGTCAATTGACAAGTTTTGCCTTCATGTTCCCTCCCTTCCTGTCAAGCACTGAAAAGCTTTATCTACCTTAAGAGTAGGAGGTATTCCCTCCACAGTACTGTCTGCAGAGCAGTGACTAGTTACATACTACTGGTGTGTAATATCAAAGTTCCAAGCAACCATACCACTAAATTACTAGATGCTGATATGCTCTTCTTTCCTGTCTGCTACACATCCTGCTGTGAGCTCTGTGTCATTGCTGCAGGGGTCCCTATTCCCCGTGCTAAAATACCACAACCGGAGTAGAGCAGGAAGGAGATCCCTGCCCTACTGACATACTGCCCTACCAAAACACTGCTACATTTTGAAATAAATTTATTACTAGCATGATATTCTTATGTGAGATAAATAAAACTCAGATTATAATTCCCGCCAGTATGCACTTTGATGCCTTCAAATTTGTACTAGCCAAGAACTCTCCTTTATATATTAACATCTTAACAGCCAGTGGAGTAACTCATCTATTTGTAGAATACTGAGAAGGATGCTCATTTGGTCTCTTCAAATGACAAAAGGATTTCTTTGCTCTCCTTCCCTGCTGATTCATTCTGCATCACGTATGCAAAAAAAAGTGTGTATGTGCGAATATGTCAACACTTGCGTGATCAAAATCCATTACACAAACACTTGGTGTGTCTTCCCAGAAGACACCGTGTTCTTCCAAGCAGGTAGAGGATAAGGACAGAAGTTTAAGGTCTGAAGTTACGTGCTAAAGTACTTAGGTAGTTCTTGAAGTACTTAAGAAGTTCCTGAATTCCACTGCACCCCTTGGAAAGAATCTATGCTGGAGCAGTTCTTGAAGAACTGCATGTTGTGGGAAGGGCCCACATTACAGGTGCTCATGAAAGATTGTCTCCCACTGCCTCCTACTGTGGGAGGGACCACATGCTGGAACAGGCATGAATAATGGACAGTTCGGATACAGCATTTCGCTTTTACTGTTTTTTTCCTCATTGTGTTGATACAGAGGAGAAGGATAACACGTTAAAATTAGGTGGTAGACCAGGAAACAAGATATTTCAAACCTCTTATCTAAGGGAAAGAAACCTCTCTCAGTCTATCAGAACTAATAAATAATAGTGGAATATAGCCTTTACTGCCAAATTTGAGAGCTAATAATTTCTCCTTCCTCCCTGCCATTGCCTGCCATCTATACCCTAGCCTCTCCTCTTATGTAATAATCCAGGATTAGTTGGACAACACCCACATTCTCTGTGCTCCAGGTATTGAAGTCTCCTCGAGATCAGACAGCTACTAATGAGTTTTACACCAATAAATCACAAAAAAACTGTCCAGACAATCCCAGTGAACAATTTATAATCAAGGGCCTTTTGGCAGACACTTGGTCCTTGATTATGCATACAGCACTGTCACTCTAAGCACGTTCCTATTATCTACAAGTATATACTTTTCTCTTTCCCAGCCTGATGGAGAGAGGAAGCTTGATTGTCTCACTGGGAGACAGGGTAAAGGGTTGGAATGCTAATGCATATTTCTGGGAATTACTTGCTGAGGAAGAACGACCACACTGAAAAATCAGCTTTGCCTTTAGCCTTGAGAAAGAAGGTCTTTAGTCATTCCATTCTTAACAGAGATAATATCAAAGTTTAGGTTCTGCTGTAGTCACACATTCATCCTTCCAGAATGGTCTAAACATCATCAAGAATGTTGAAAGAACAAGAAATCATGTTTTTGGTAGGAATGTTGTCTTTAAATTTTTACCAAAGAAAGAAAGGAGTACTGGTGTTCTTCAACTTTGAGCAAAAATACATATTAGGTCTTTTAACACTGTTTATTTTGACATTGAAAAATACACTATAAGAGAATCTGACCTTTTTGCTAATTACTGGGGGATTTTTTGCTTATGCAACAAATTATTTTGAAAGCATACTAATTAGAGCTAGTTATGAGTGTTACATTAATTATAGAAATGTTATGCATCAGTAGTATGACTAGAAAGCTTTTTAATTATAAAATAAGGCTATACCCAATAAATTAATTGCATAATCTATATTAATTCACTTACTATTTGAGTTACTAGGGGGTTTATTCTATAATTAAAAAGCTTTCCACTAATATTACTCCTATGGATCATTTATATATATAGTGAGAACCTACATGAGTTAATTTAGAGATAATCAAAATCACAGCCTTTTCTAAAGAACAAATTAATTCTAGTAAAATAATTAAAACCTTAATTTAATATGTTGCAATGGTCAAAATAATGCTCTGTTAGCTCCTGACTCAGCAAAAATGTATTAGCTTTGTGCATATTGGCACTTACATTCAGATTTTATTGATTAGTAATTTTATGATGAAAAAAACGAATGAAAAATAGCTATTCATAAGCATATCTTGAACTGAAAATAAATTCTAAGTGTTCTTTTTGAGACAAACATGCTTCTGTGTCTTCCATCTCTGGCTGTCTTGCAAGGAGGAGTAAGAGGAGCAAAGTAAGGGTAGATGTAACAACCATAGATAAGTGTTCTATGCTCTAAGCTGTGCATCTGAGATAAGTGTTTCCAAATCATTTGATCAGAAAAATCAAATGGTGCGTGCTCAGCTCAGCTACCTCTCCTCTGCCTGACTGGCAGTTACTTCAAACAACTTGCTGCCCAAAACATCAGTTTCAGTATGGAATATACAACCAGTCCACATGATCCCAGAGGCATCAGGAGGTGACAGATGGGACTGAGGCATCTTGTCCAAGAGGAATTCAGATAAATTTGTTTTGTATAAATGTGGGTTTGTGTAAAAGGTATCCAAGTGACAGAACTATTTATCAAACACATTCGCATGTATGCCATGATTTAGGAATGGTATTGCTCAATTTAGTACTCCCACTAAAAGGAAAACCATAAGTCTCTCTTCTCCCTCCTCCAGTGGCAGATGCAAAAGGCAGAGATCATGGGTTGAGACAAAAATGATTCACTGGAAACAGGAATGAGATAAGAGAAGCAACAGTATCAGCCTAATCACAGTTTTACTGTCCTGGAACGCATTACAAGGATATGCAGCATTTTTAAAGAAGGCAAAAATCCTTCTTTGTCATCATTCAAATATTGCAAAGAGTCAACACATTTTTTAATGCTATTATAACCATAAATGAAGTTTGCTATTACTACCAGAAAAAAAATCCTCAGAAAATTATTACTTTAAAGGCAGATAGAATATCTGAACTTAAATCTCAAAATTGAAAAATGAAATTGTCAATCTTTGGAGCTAAAGGAAGAAGTCTATATTTGGTTTTTTTTTCAATTTAATATAGTATTATATTTTTAATTTTTTTTTTACCTTGGGTCACAATTAAAGAGCAGATACTTTTTCATAATTAAAATATAATTTATTATTTTGAACTATCCAAATTTATTTTGAATCTTTTTGAGACAATATTTTAAATAAGTCTTGTTCTTGTTGAAAGGAGAAGGAGAAAGAAGGAGAAGGAGAAGGAGAAGGAGAAGGAGAAGGAGAAGGAGAAGGAGAAGGAGAAGGAGAAGGAGAAGAAGGAGAAGGAGAAGGAGAAGGAGAAGGAGAAGGAGAAGGAGAAGGAGAAAGAGAAGGAGAAGGAGAAGGAGAAGGAGAAGGAGAAGGAGAAGGAGTTGTTTTTGTTATCCTACTAACAATTTTAACATTCAAATTTCTTTTATTTTTTTTTAAGAATCAGCTAGTGTTGTAGCCTTTGTCATGTGGACAAACAAATGCAATCAGAATTTTGGTGGGAAACATTCTTTATCTAAAATCAATATCCAAAATTATATTCTTGTTCTTATATAACTAGAACTCCATTTTGTAGCAAAATAAAAATGATAGATCTTAAGCCTTTACTTTTTATACAAATTTTTTTGGAATATGAAGTAATGATAAAAAAACCCCAAACTTATTACCCCAAATTTGATTAGAAAAGCTGCAATCCTAATTACACATTGACCTTTTCCTCTAAAAGTTTTGTTTACTACAGCCCTGGTTACAAGTGCAGCTCCACCAAGGTGAAAGATATTCCATGTACTGCAGGTTGTCTCTGTAGTACGTGTGGAGAAGGGGTGAAGTTACATTGGGACTGTTATGCCATAACCCAGTGTTGGAACCTCTTTCCCAGCCAAGACACCGCACATTAGGCTTATGCATGGCAACCCTTTCATAGTCCTGAACTCAGATTCCAGGAAGGACAAAAAAATGGGAAGTCATGGAGAGAATCACATTTTCAAGTGATAATTTTAACATAAATTGTCTCATCCCAAAAAATCAAACATGCAGCAATGTGAAGGCATTAGAGGGGTAATTAAATTGGTATTGGAAGAGAAAATAAGTGAACCACTAAGGAGATGCAGGCAAAACCATTCAGTTACCCAGCTTCCTCTGTTGTTTTCAGTTCCTCCCAAGAGGGATTTTGCTGTTCAAAAATGTAACTGTTCTGATGACAATGTGCTGTGCTACTGGCAAGATTTTAGACCCTGCATAAAACCATATTTTATGAGTTTATTGTTTATCTATGTTTAACAAAACATTAAGAAAGGGAAAAAGTGGGAGATTGAAGAGAAGTATGTGCCAGTGAACACAAACACTAAATCAGGGCCCTGAAAGGTTGTCAGTGGACTTTAGACAACTTTTAAAAATGTGAGCCTTAAATTTCACAAATGAAATTAATTTGAAGTGCTATAAAAGTATTTTTAGAGCAAACCAAAAATGAGAAACATCCAGAGGTAAAACAAAGTGCCTGAACGGAAGAGGTCCCTGCTGGTAAGCAGAGTGGGTCCTCTCCAGCCTGTCATAGGACCAGGCACAAGTTGGATTTGGCTAAATAGGCTTTGGCAGGCAGAGGTACCATTTACCAGAATGCCAGGAAACACAGGTACTCTCTACCCTATGAGCCACAGTTTTTTTCATGAGCAGCAAAGAATGAAACACTAGTTTGAGAATTCATCCTACCACAAGTATGAAAAACAGTCTTTGAATTTCCAGTGCCTCTGCCAGCTGGCAACAAATGGAATTCAAGATTCAAAATGCATTATGGAAATCAGATAGAGTTAAAAAAAGAAAAAAAGGTTTTCTACTTGGAAAGAAAAAATTATTGAGTTTTCATGTAAAACATTTTATAGTGCCAGTACTAAGAGAAAGTAAATTCATTTCGGTGACTTTAGTCACATTTTCAAATAGAAGGAAGCTTGTAAAATTGATATATTTATAGGATAAAAGATCTGAAAAGAAACACTGACCAACTGCAAACATGTGAAGGACAACAATTGCAAGTACTCATTAAAATAAAAGTCTAAGAATTTTTTTAATATTCTTAACTTTCATATGACAAAAATATTAACACCATGAACACTTTTAATGTTGTGTCTGCTTTGGTTTTTCCTTTCTTCCTGTTCTTCACCAATTTTGCTGCTGCACAAAACACACAACCCCACTTTGAATACCATGTGCAGTGTTGAGCTCCACATAATATAAACAGGATATAAATACATTGGAATATGTTCCAAGGTGGGCAAGAAAGACGGTTAAAGTAGAGGGTATGACTTTGTTCAAATTACAGAAAAGGAGACTAAGACATAATCTTGTTGCTGTCTACAGTTTCCTCATGATGGGGAGCAGACATGGAGATGTTGATTCTTTCTCTGGTTTTTGGTAGTAGGACATAAGCGAATGGCTTAAAGCTGAATCAGGGGATTTCAGAATGGGTATTAGGAAAAAGGTCTTTACTGAGAGTATAATAAAGCACTGCAACATGCTCCCTGGGGAACTGATCATGGCCTCAAGCCTGTTAGTTTTCAAGAAGCATTTGGGAAATGCTCTTAGACCTACGGTTTACTGTGTAGGTTGACCTGTATGGAGTTAGGAAGTGGACTCAGTGATCATTATGAGTCCCTTTCACCTCGGCATATTCTTCAAGTTCTTCATGAATTTTTCTTTGACTCCAAGAAACTAGTGGACATAATTTCCCCCTCAGCAGCTGTGTGAAAATCAAGCTGCAGTCATATCCTTTACTTACTCTTCCTTAAATGGCACGCCATCCAAAACTGCAAAGAAATGCGTTATGCATTTTATTGGTATTTTAAATCCTCAATTCAAATGACATTTGTAAAAACTTAATGAAAACATCGATGTAACATTATTTCCAATGAAATCTTTTACTACAAGAAATGGTCATAACACCCCTAAGATACAAGTGCTGTCTTTCTAAGTTTCTTCAAAGTTTGTTCCTTCTATCTCACAAGAGGCTGACTTCTGAACAAAGTCTGCAGCAACTGTGGTCAATATACTCAGGTATATTCAGCTTGCAGCATTGAAGAAAGTGAATAATTAAGCAGAACAATTTTTTTTTTCCACTTGGATGAGAGAAGAAGGCTTCCTCTTGTCAATTAATGTGTAGGATAGGTAACACTCTGAATTAATAAATCCTTGTTAATGGACTGTTGTACTAATTCAGGCCTTCGCAATTTTGTTCCATAGACTGGAAAGTTTTCTGCATTATGTTACTCTGCACAGCTCCTCAGAAATAGACTGCAGTAAGTGAAAAGAAAGATACAAAGAAAACAGAATTAATTGCTCTGACAGTTTGCAAAAATAATGCATACATATTGCCTCAGGGGTAGGTTTTAAGCAATGTATAATTTTCCTGTCTCAAAAGAAACACTTCATTAAAATAGTGTCACGTATCATTACAGATAAACTAGTGTCACCTATCATTAGAGAAATTGTATTTATGATGTTTCTTTATTCAGTAGTACAAGCTTAATTCTTTACTAACCATATATGCTTTTTACAGTATTGTACATTTTTTTTCCATATTTTTCTGCATTTTTTTATGTGCCTAACACACATTTTCCCTTTGGAAACAGTTGTGCAATTTTAAAATTTGTATTTTTTAATCCTGTATCCAAAAAGTTACATATTATTATAAAGACGTATTGAAAAAAATAGAAAAAACCTATGGAAAGATTATTTTCCATGAGAGGGAAGACAGTTGGTTCCAAGAGTCATCGGTTTTTATACCCATCTTTAATTTTTATCTTTGGAAAAAATCTGAAATTATGAATTCACCTTTATCTTCTAAGCAGGAGCTGAGGGGTACCAAATTAAATTATCATTTCCAAGTGGAAGATTTAAAATTACATTGTGCAGTGGTCAATGTACTGGAGCGGCAGTTCAGCAAGCAGATTCTAAATCTGCCTGTGATGCTAAAATGATCAAGTAGTTCTAGTGCTTCGTCTTCATTCTCTGACTTGTTAAGTCATCCAGGAAACCATTGTCAGCCAAATGTTAATTTGTACCTTCATAGCAAGACAATAATGAAAATTAATCTGATTTTTACTTAGTGTAAACTTTACATGATGAGGAAGAGAGAAGATATTCACACATTAATTACAATGAATTTTAGATTTTTCATGCTATTCTGAAAAAGAAGAGTGATTTTTTAAAAATATGGTTTCCTAAACTATTGAAGTGGTGGATAAGTGTATTTAAATACAGCCAATATATTTTCTATAAAACACAGGGACAGTCAAACTGTTTATGCAGGAGATTAAAGATGAATATTTCTGTGTGGCCTTCTGACCAACTGTCAGTGTTTGATGTTGGGCAATTAAAGAAGCTTTATTTTGATACCATTCTTATCACTGCAAAGTAATATATTCTTTACAGTTCTTTATGTATAATGAATATGTGAAATATATTTGGATGAGCCAAAAAGACACAAATAGCAATGCTACTTGTTTATATTTCACATAGTTTTTTTACCAAATGCAAAGAAAGTGCAAACTGTGCTGCTTCACCATCCAGTTCTTCCCATTAGTCTTGTTTACCACTTGTCCTCAAGGATGACTGTTGTTGCTAACAAACTGGATAACAGGTTTTTACAAATACGAATTCTGGTGTTGAACTCAGTTAATATAGCTATTCACACAATTTTCTTTAAAACCTTTCTAATTCAGCAGTATAGAGCTCATTTCCCCCATATCCAGAGTTGTAAATTACCTTAAGAAATTTCTTGCTGAAAACGATGGTAACTACTAATATAAAATCAGTTTAAATTCTTCTCTTAGAAGAGTCTGTTTCTTCCTTGAATACAAAGCAAATTCTGTCAGCTGTGATTATCTCATTCACCCACCTAAAGACTAAAGTTGCCATAGGTGACAGCCAAATTCTTCCTGTTTATCTGTGGGACTAGCATCTTCCTCTATAACATGCTTATTTTCTCACACTGACAAGTTTTTGACTCACTGGGCAGAATGAGAAGTGAACAGGGAAATCACGCATCAATCACCTTCCATCATATTCCCCAGCCCAAATGTCAGTGATTGGACAAACTTGCTTTGACAGGCATCCTGTCTGGACAAACAGCTTGTCAGTTTTCTAATAGGATTCAGCTGCTCTATCACCATAAGCTTCACAACCTGAGTCACTTCAAATATTCCCCAGTGGAAATGGGTGAAATTGAATGAACAGAGAAGGCATGGGAAAGGTGGGGTGGTGTCATTTTGGCAATATTAGAGTAAATGACAACGTTCAGAACTTTACTTTTGGCAATTATTTTGCTGTAAGAAAGAAAAGAGAAAAAATCCAAATGTAGCACTAATATTAACCTACGGCTATTATGGTAATTTTTTCTTTTAGAAAAAGCATGGTTCAGGAGATGTCCCTCATACCAAAGCAATGCTTCTGATTCAGGGGACAAGCAATTTTCACAAGCATGATTGCATTTACATGAAGAAACTAGGAAAACAACCTTTCCTATAGTCATCAATGCCCAAGATAATCATCACAGTCACATTTGAGGGATCAGTTTAGTTAAAGGTGTGTTTTTAGACCAAGGGTTTTTGCTCATTAGAAAAGCACAATTAGAGTCCAAGCAAAATATAATGCAGTACTATCATGTTTTCTTATTAAATCCATTACAAAAAGAACTACTTAGCTTGCACAGGGACACACTTTATTACTACATTGGGACTTGAATAAGAAAAAACAAACACCTAATACTCTATTGCAGCAAAAAGCTATGATTATATGCTTGAAAAAACATAAGAAATGTTTTGCAAAATAGGTCAATTTTTTTTTTAATTAAACATAAAAATGGTTTCATCTCACTTTATATTGATCTTCTCATAATTATAAACACTGAAATTTTAGAAAAATGTAACAATGACAGGAAGAAATTTCAAGTAAGCATAAATCAAAAAACGTTAAGTATAAATTTATTCCCAGAAAATTTTATTGATATTGTACCTTATAGAAATGGACAATTACATCATCAGTTTGAATGTCTAGAAATTTGGATTAGTTTACTGTGAGGGTTGTAAATGAATGGTTCAAGAGGTTATTACCAGAATACAAAGTCTTGTCAATAACAAGTCAATAGCGATATAGGCGTAACTGCACAGGAATAATAAAATTGCATAAAACCTTATATAAATAATTTTGTTTATTAGCAAGCAAACTCAACACTAATAATCATTACTTAATCCTGTACAGGTCCCTGGGTGTTGAAACAGAGTTGTGTGTATGCAGTTCATGTTCCAGAAGAGTCCAAATATAATGTTCAGAACACCTCAAAAACCTACAATGCTGCATGGTGTTTCCACTCTACTGCCATTTGGTCATCGTGGTTCCATTCCTTCCATTACACAACGTAACTTTGCTGCCTTTTGGCCACTCTGTGACTTAGACCTTATATCTGTAGGCATTTCCGAGTGACATCAACGACTCCATTTTTAAAGAGAGACTATTTCAAATAATTGAAAAGCTCCATATATTAACTCAATATTTTTTCCCCACTGCTATTATTTCTCTCTTAAAAGGAGACCAACTAGAGCAGGAAATGAAACAAAGTTCTTGAAAAAAAAGTAAAAATAGCTAAGGTGATGAAAAATATATACTGATATTTTCCAAATTACTCTTGCAAATTACAGTGTTTTCTTTAAAACATTAAAAAAAACCCCCTAATCTTCAGCATCTAGGCATAAAGACCAAAGTATAAATCGAAGTGGAAAAAAATGCACCCTAATACATCAGGGAGAAAAGTACTTGTAGATAATGGAATTATTTCAGAACATGCAGACAACCCAGAATAAATTTGAAGCTGCTATGATTCATTGACACAAACACTTATTTTTCTGGAACTAATCTTTATAATATTACTATTGATTTGTCACAAGAAAAACATTCTGAAGACAGAAGACACATAGTAAAACAGCTCTATGAAAGAGATGTATTCAAATAGTTTAGATACAAATTTAGCATCCAAAAAACACAACAAAAAATTGCATGCAAAAATAGTGGCGTGATCCAGAATCTCCTCACGTATCACCACTTACTCAACACCAGTAGTAGCAACAGCAAAAATAACCACTTTTTTGAGAACTCAAATGACTGCGTATGGGAAGGCTAGAGAATGTGAACGTGAGAGTCTGATCATGTGAAGACATGATCATGTGAAAACATGATAGTTTACTGGGAACCTTTAACATGAAAAGTTCCCAAAACTCCATGTCCTCGTGTTGTAAAACACAACTTTTCAAGGAAATCTTCCTGGTTTCCTACCAGTAAATCTTAGTACACAAAGTTCACTTCCACCAAAATAGAAGTCTCCAAGGACTAAATGAGTGACTCATGTCAAGAATATTTTTAGTCTAATTTTGCGATTATTGTTTCACAGGTTGATTATCAAGAATTTAATTTGATCTGATCTGTAGAGGATCCAAGTGATTAAAAGTCCAGTTAACTAGAAATTCTGCTTAACTGAAAGCTATGGTAATTGCCAAAAGTTCTGTGTAACACTACGCTACACTAACTGTTGTTGTAAATGAAAAATAAACCATGCTGATTGTTAAAATATTTATTTAATAGTAAAACTCAAATTATAACTACAACATGTGGCCAGCCCTCATTCTACCAAGGACCCCTAAACATGTATGTATGTTTCATGTAAAATATATGTATATATTTTATATATAACATATATAAATAAGTTTTATAAAAAGGATATAGATATGGATATGTGTGTGTGTATATAAATATTTATGTAAAATATATATATATGTTTTATATACACATGTATACACATATGTTTATATACACATGTATACACAAACTGTTCCCTGTCTGTTCTGCCACCCCTAGACACAAGGTTCAGTTACTTTCTGGAGCAACAGATCAGAGTATGCAGCTCATAAGGAAAATTCACTCAAAATTCTTATTTTTCTTGTAGTTGTGTAAGCCAAGTCTATAACAAGCATTTAGTCCAAGCCCTGATCTTACACATCAATGAAATATAAAATTTCTGGGTATCAGCAGGTATTGTTCTAGTGTCTAGGAAATGACCAAGAAAACTCTGGTGCCAGCATATTTTATGTTTAATTGGGAAATGTTGTATGTCGACCAAGAACAGACTTAAGTTGCAGGCAGGCACTTAAGAAAAACAGATGGAAGAATGGACTAAAACAGAGGGAGGGAGAGGAAAGGGAAGACAGATGTGCAGGTAGAGAAGGTTGTGGCTATAAGCTGATACTAGGGAATTCTGAGAAGCATTGGGATAGGTGGAACTTTCTAACACAGTTGCCTCCTTAGGGAATGCAAGAGGCTTTTTATTTCAAGAAAAGCAAATACAGTAACATGTCATTGCTCCTAGCACTGCCTATTAACAGCAGGGAGACCGGTTTCACAGAACTGATTTTCAGGGGGCCTTCATTTTGATAAGATCTTTTTCATTCCTTCCCTGTAGGACAGAATTATAAGATGAGAAATCCTGCATCTCAGCAGGTTTGCTCTCTCTCTAATGAGATAGAAGGGAAAACCGTGTCAAGACTAATACCTAAAATGAGAATGATACAGTACTCTGCATGACAGCTTGTTCTTAAGATGCAAGGCATGTTGTACTTTCTCTTTTCTTTTCTCCCCATCAAATTCATCATCTACTTTACTTAGTAGCACGGTAAAAAAAAAAAAAAAAAAAAAAAAAAAAAAAAAAAAAAAAAACCCCAAAAACTTTATTTTAAAGCCA
>VZTJ01003196.1:99869-116308 GCA_013397795.1 Orthonyx spaldingii
AAAGGAAAAGAAAAAGAAAAAACCCCCAAAACTTCATGTTTAAGGAGCCTTTAAATTTCCAGACAGTTTTAGATGTGAATTGGTAACTGTCTTTTTTCTTTTATTTTTCCATACATGAGCTGACCACATGATCCCAGTAACAATTTGAGTTAAATCTCAGCCAGAAGTCACGTAAAAAATTTTCTTGACATAAGACTTGCACATTTTTGCCAATCTCTGTGGTCCACATATTTTTCCTTATCTTGGAAAAGCAAAGTAAGACATACAGCTTCATACAGCAAAAATACATATACACAAGCTGTTAACAGTATTAATTCTAGTGTATAAAAGAATCTATGGTATGCTATATATGGTGTATATATATACATATATGTACCACATATATATGTACGTATAGCGTATATGGTTTCTCTCCCATTCCTAGAAATTATTATTTTAAGAAATTCAACTAAGCATTTAACAGCAGCATTTTTCTAACTAAAATATTTTAACTGCTAAAAACTAGGAACAATAGACGTCATCTATAAAAAAAGCTAGGGTGTTTGCAGGGGTTTTTTTATTGCATAGTAGTATTCTGTAAGAAGTATAGATTTGAATACTGTGCAGAACTGGCATAAAGTGCTTTCAACACCACCTTCTGTCAAATATATTTACTGATTTTATGTTAACTGCTCTTATACTCAGAGTTTATCTACAATTAAAGAGAAAAATTCAAATTAAAGCCTCAAGTAACGTATGCAGCTAACAACAACTCCACAGTTAGGAACATTGCAAATCCACATATGAAAAATGGAAAAAATCTATTTTATTTCAATGGTGATTTATTTTATTAAGCACTAAAATATGCAACAGAAGGATTAGAGATAAAAAAATCTACCTTAGTAAGCAACAAAAGCCAGGTGAAAAGCATGCACCTGTCCCAGACAGAACTCATATGAGTGGCTAAACAACAATCTGGATTCAGGTGGGACTCAAATATGGTAGTTTAGGTATGTGTTTGTAAAGACAGACAGAAAGAGAGAGATAATGTTTAATAAATGATAGCCAATATATTCCGCAAAACTTATATCTAGAAAATTATTTGTGCAAAGTTTTTGTGTATATCTGTTCATATATTATTGTGTCCAGAGGACCAAAACACAAAACAAAACATGAGATCTTTGGATTGTATGTGCTGTTGGGTATTCTGAATACATGAAAAGTGAAGAGAATAGAGCTTTATGAAATAAAACTCTATCTAACCTTCTCTTTAATTTTCAAACCCTTTGATAGGCTTTAGAAATGTCACAGGAAACATGGCAGTTTCTGTTTGTCACTAAGTAGCTTTTCCTGGCTTCACAAATGCAGCTTCAGGAAGCTCTAACATTTATAGGCATTAAGATCTTTATTTGTGTGAATTTATTGCATTTATAAATTATATGAAGAGAAAGGAAGTCTCTTGAAACTGAAGTGCTCTAAGAGAATGAGTAGTTAAACTTGAACAAAGGCACAGTAAAAGGCTTTAAAAGACAGAAAGAGCTGAGTCTGTCAAAAATATTGTGGGGACTTAAAGAAAAAAACCCTGTAAATCGATGTGAATAGGAAAGCCACTCCAGGGGACTGTTAAGTATTGCTGTGGTCCAGGGAAGGTGCTTCACATGGCAGCCACGCAGTGTTCTCCTGGTTTGCAAACACTTGTTCTGGCTGGGATTTTTCTTCTCTGCAGTAAGGAGATAGACATGAGGTGTTAAAAAAAAAAAAAATCTCAGTTTTGCTGCTTATAATTTCTTTAGCACTAGCTTATGATGCCCGTAACAATGGAATATAATGACTTGTATTGGCTCAGGTAACATTCTGAGGAATATAGAAATCCTTTGCTATCACTAGATAGTAGACGTAAATCAAGCAAGCGTATATAAATCATTTCAGATGAAAGGATCCAGAATTTTGGTGCAGTTCTGGATTCCTGGATATGGAGGGTTTCCTGGATTTCACATACAAGAGTCAAAAATCTCTCACTATTCTCTTGGACATACTGAAAAAATGTAGGAATTCTGAGTCTACAGGTCTGCCTCTAATTTAATATATGTAATTTCATCCTTTAATTACTGAAAACCAGGAAAACTATGCTTCTCGTTCCACAGTAGAACATGGACAAGTTAGATAGGATTTTGTGTAAAGAAAGGAATATATGGGAATCTTTTCTTACATCATCTCTCTTTTTTTTTTATTCCAGTAGATACCATAACAGGTTGTGATCTTATTTTAGGCAAGCACAGTCTTTATTGAGAGACCTCAATGACTTTTGTTGTTAATCCAAAGAGAGTTTCATGTATTGGCTACAAAATTCCTCTTGAAAAACATCTGCTAGGAAAAAGTAGCTGTGATAAGAAATGCTTACTTATTCAATAACATTTTCAGCCTTTCCATACGTATATTTATTTGTAAGGGCAGAGAAAATGTTAAGTAGGAAGAAAAGCTATCTCTTAGGTAAAATGCCTGGAGAACCTTAATCACTGTCACCTCTGACAGATGACAAATTTACCCCTTTTAAGTGAATTTAGTGCAGAGACTTGTGCAAGTTTTTTATTTTTTTATCCCCTGATTCTTCCCAAATGTATGCCTGAATCCTGAGAATATGGGTAATTTAAGATTGAATAAACGATCTTGTACACTTACCGTGAAATTGAAACAAAAATAAACATCAGTAGGCATACTCATATGGGGAAGCAAAGTGCAGATAACTTTATAAAAAAATAAAATATCTGACTGTTTAAAATGTATTAACCACTTGCTTTCAGTCCTCACGCCTCTAAAAGATGTGCACAAGCTGTCAAACAGTCTTTTGTTAATTATTTTGCAATGCTGCAGTGGCACATGTACAGTAAAAAAATTTAGTTGTGCTACTTTAAAAACGTGTTTGTTTGTGTGATTTAAGAATAGCCATATTTAGTTTACTCTTAACTTATAAACTCTTATGTTCTGTGCATAAAATACAGGGAATTCTGAAAACAGACAAACATCAATCTGCTGGCCCAGTACACAAAAGCCAGTGAGCCTTCATAAGTGAATGGAACAATTTCACGGAATCACAGAATCACAGTGTGGTTCAAGCCAAGGTGTGTGCAAATTCAATGCCAATGTAATTTCATCTGATACAGAGCAGAGTCCTTCCTGGTCAGTGCCTCACTCAGAAGGGGCAATCATTAACACAAAATTCTAAATGTCCAACTTGTTTTATGAGAAGACCTAAAACAAGAGCAGTTTAAGTTCAATAGCCAGCTAATTTAATAGCTTTTTAGTATGCTGATATTTTTTAAAATTACAGCTTTCAAGCCCAGACACATAGGAAAGCCATTAAGGTAACACCTATTGTCAGCTCCTATAATGGAAAAATATCAGCCAAGGAAAACAGAGAAACTTGATGGGCCATTTTCCAATAGTAATTAGCTTGATTTCACTGAAAAGGAAAATAATTTTAAAAAATTTAAAAAATATAACCCTGTCATCTTGTTACTGTTGTGAAGTAAAATGAAATAACAATATTTGGTTATATTTTAATTTTTAGTTAAACAAGTTTTCCATATTGATTTTTTTTACTTTTCACCCAAATAATCTCTCAGAGATTTTTTTTGTTCTTGTGATGAACTTCCTATGGCTCTACTAGGAATCCATACCAAGAGTTATACTTTGTTAAATATTGACCTAAAAATAGTGCAGTAATTTAGGCAAACAAAATGGGTAGCATAAATATTGTTTCTTGATGTTAAATGTACAACAGTTCCTTTTTAAAAACTCATCAATCACTCTAGCTCAAAACCGGTTTAAGCAGTTGGGCATCAAAACACTTAAGGTTCATTTATTGCTTATTACTTTAGCTATGTTTGACTGAACAGTCACATTAGAATTACTATGGGAAAGATATAGTCTTATGCTCTTTCTTGCACTGGTGCACATCTGATTGCTGTTTGAAAAAACAGGCTCAGCAGAAAATTATTCACTTTTTCATTTTGTTTTTCTTTTGCTATTTAGCCTCCTGAGATGGCTCACAGTAGGATCAAACAAGAAGCAGCTGAGCTGCTCATAAAATGCCACCACATTTATGAGAATATTAAACAGAAACCAAGGAGCAAAGAGCATTATATTTTTTTATTATTGTAACAGGAACATTCCTGCAAAGCTGAAGCTTGTTGTGATTTTTATCAGGTCTCCTTCACTTGGAGAATCATCTTTGCAGAACATGATGGCCAAACTCATGTGTAAAGCTATTCCCCCATCTTGAGGAAAGTTTGGAAGTTGAGTTCTTCCACAATACAACCAGAATATCTTGTTCTAGAACTTCTACACTATCATTGCCACCTCTTCTACACTATTACAGCATCACAGCTACAGTAGAACTGTTTTACCTAAATCAGAGCAATATAAACTCAAAAACAAATCGTTAGAGTCTTACATTAATGCATCATCATGAAATGTAAACGTCAGACTAATTAACCATTATATTTAAACACTTGTTAAGTTACTATTCAGACAAGAAAAGCTAAATATAGGGATGGGCTTTGTCACCAAAGCCCAATGCTGATATGTTTCTAGGCAGCTGCCTTCACAGCCTCTTCCCATTCGCTTCATGCAACCAGAAATGTGAATCTGCTTGTTACTGGTACTCTTCCCACCCCATATGTGAGCTACTAATTTTAAGACTAAGCATGAGCAATTTTAATAAACATATGCTCCTTTTATAGCACTAAGTATAGAGATTCCAAAAATAATCTTTTCAGAGTGTTGCCTACTTTGTGAAAATATAGCTCCATCATCATCACTCCAAAAAAAATGGAAAAAAAAAATCTGCACAAGTCTAAAAAAGATGAGTATTAAGAGAATATTAATATTTTTCTGATAAAATGAAAAAATCTGTTTTAAATCATGACAAAAATATAAATACCTTTGTTTAAAAGAGGATACATTTATCATTTTCAAAGAAATTAATAAACTCCTATATATGAACTAATTTTTAATGTAAACCTGCTGTAGGTGGTGTTATTTTGTATTTCTGTCTTCAAACCACTATCTCATTGAAAAAAATTTAATTATACTTACCAAAAAGTAATAAAATATTTATCTTATTTGTATGCATCTAATTTTTTCATTTAGAATTTCTAATTAATCTTAAAATTCCTTTTAAAATATATTAAATTTTTGTTATCTCCTCTTTGGCACTACTGGATGCATCCAGGTTTAGGGATAAAGCTTTCCTGGTGTTCTGAACACAAAGATTTACTATATGTAGAAGCATATCAGCATGTATTGCATAATGCTCTAAGATCTGGATACAGATCTACAGGCTGTGTTGCTACTTTATTGAATACTAAACACTCAGCAAGGTGACTCCCAATATCAGTGACCAGAGTAATTTCATAAGTTATAACCAACATATAAAATGGATTCTGAATTCTTCAAAAAAAAAATAAACCTCCATTTTTCTTCTCACTACTGAAAGAAAGCCTGAGAAGTTTTATGTCAGCTTTTGTGTATCCAAAGGCAAAAGATGCAATCCCTGACAAGCACTTGGTCCTTATGCCCTAGGAGGAGTTTTAAACCAGGTGTTGTCTTCCAGTAAAATCCTGCAAGGGGATCCTTTTTTGTATCATGCCTCCTAAAGCAGACTCCACACACAATATTTGATCGTGGTGTTTTGGCACCAAACAGCACAACAACCACTGCACTCCTATGTGAAAGTGGTACAGCCCTTTTTTTCAGCCCAGTGGAAAGGTTGTGCATCATCCGGTTAAATATTTTTGCACACAGAGGCAGACCCAAGAGTCACTGCAGTAAAGGTACATTTCCCTTACTATTTCAGCAGCTCTGTGTTATAACACATGGCACTGGTAGTGCTGATTTCTTGCTCATTCCTTGCAGTCAGAGGAGAGATCAAGGGGATCCCAGACTCAGCTTGTCATAGCCTGTCAGCTCCACGGCCCAGATGAAGATCCTCAGTCTTACTTCTGGTTGCATCCAGATCTGCTGCTCCATTTTCCCTGACTTCAGCAGAAACACTCTAGTTGTATCCCTTATGACTTCTGCATTCTCAAAAAGCACTGCTGTTTCTTACTCCAGCTAAGTACAGGTTGGACTTCTCTGTAAAGAAGTGCAAAGGGAGGCATGGCACTCAATTGCCACTACTGAGACAAAGCAGGAGAAAGATGGAAGCAGCTTCTGCCAATGAAGAAGCCAATGATTTCCACAGTGGTTTTCCATAAACAGTATAGGAGAAAGTGTTTGGTCCAGTTATTTTAAGGCAAAAATGTATATATTGACATTCTTTAATGTTACGCATTACAATGTCAGCCAATGGCCTATACCAACATTTTATATGCATGTGTGAAGAAAATTAGTTATTGTTCAAAATGTTTCTATCTGCACTGCAAACTGTCGATATCTAGATAGATCAATTCTTTATTTCAGTCCACAAGGCAATTACTTCTGAGTGTAGAGCTGCCCACCCGGAAACTGACCAGGACAATTAAAAAAGATGCCGATATGCTTAATCCATCAATATTACAGAACCAAGGGATGAAAACAAGAAAACTCAATGATAAAAATGCTTACCAGACAAATCCTACCAGTCTTATTTTATGCAACCTGTTTTGGGCAGGCTGTGTCCCAAAAAATTTAGCAAGAAGAGGGCTGCCTCCCTCTTCTGCCCAGCCTGCTCTCTAGTGCAGTGTTATCAAAGCCTCTAGGTGACTTCTGTCAGAAGGCTTTGTCCAGAAGAGTTTTCTAAAGTTTATTATAACTCAGGACACCAATAGAACCTGATGGAATGAGAACAAGAGTGAAGATCCCCATCCTCAGAGGATATGCTACACAGGGAATAGATGTGGTTTGAAATAATTTTATTTTACTTTCATCTTTCCTAGAGGTCATTGTTCTCTGTTTCAAAACTTCCCCTCAAAAAAGTAGACATATATCAAAGTTCTGGCTCACTTGGGTTACTGCAGCAACATCATAGAGCTTTTTAGAGGTTTCCATTGATGGCTCTTTCAGGTAAAAATTAACATATCAGAACTGCTTTCACATTTAATGTTTAATTTTTATTTATTGGTATGGATTATTTGGGAAAAATTAGTATAAATAACTGACTGTAACATATGTGTAGCATTTTGGGACCTTTCTTAATATCTTCTACATCCCTTTTTAAGGCTTTAAATATGTCATCGTGCTAGTTGGACTAGGAGGTTTACAGCCTTAACTAATGTGCGAAATGGGGTTTTTGGCTAATTAAATATTTTGTCTTATAAGACTGATTTATTGTTTGATTCTAATCAGTTTGATTAAAATCACTGGAGTTGGGGTTAGGCAATGATTGCTGCATTTGTTATGTGATGAATGGAACATCATCATATAAAATATGCATGGGCTGGAAAAGATTCAAGGATAACCACAGCTAGGATCTGACATTGTCAGTGTCTGGCTCTGTGTTCATATAAAAAAAAAAAGGAAAAGGAAAGGAAAAGGAAAGGAAAAGGAGAGGAAAAGGAAAGGAGAAGGAGAAGGAGAGGAGAAGGAAAGAAGGAGAAGGAGAGGAGAAGAGGAGAAGGAGAAAGAGAAGGAGAAGGAGAAGGAGAAGGAGAAGGAGAAGGAGAAGGAGAAGGAGAAGGAGAAGGAGAAGGAGAAGGAGAAGGAGAAGGAGAAGGAGAAGGAGAAGGAGAAGGAGAAGGAGAAGGAGAAGGAGAAGGAGAAGGAGAAGGAGAAGGAGAAGGAGAAGGAGAAGGAGAAGGAGAAGGAGAAGGAGAAGGAGAAGGAGAAGGAGAAGGAGAAGGAGAAGGAGAAGGAGAAGGAGAAGGAGAAGGAGAAGGAGAAGGAGAAGGAGAAGGAGAAGGAGAAGGAGAAGGAGAAGGAGAAGGAGAAGGAGAAGGAGAAGGAGAAGGAGAAGGAGAAGGAGAAGGAGAAGGAGAAGGAGAAGGAGAAGGAGAAGGAGAAGGAGAAGGAGAAGGAGAAGGAGAAGGAGAAGGAGAAGGAGAAGGAGAAGGAGAAGGAGAAGGAGAAGGAGAAGGAGAAGGAGAAGGAGAAGGAGAAGGAGAAGGAGAAGGAGAAGGAGAAGGAGAAGGAGAAGGAGAAGGAGAAGGAGAAGGAGNAAGGGAAGGGAAGGGAAGGGAAAAGTATATTTTTAAGAACTCTGCTATCTCCTAAAACGATTGTTTCTTTTTTCCTCTCCATGTATACATATATGCATATATGCGTTACTCCAGCTCACCAGTCCCTGTGCTTTGCGTTACTCCAGCTCACCAGTCCCTGTGCTTTGGCTTCTCTTCAAGACAAAAAATAAATACATTTGACTGTCTAAATTTATTCTTATCCTGAGCTCAGAGAGTTAAAATTCAAGACATAAATATGTTTTTAAGATTTAACATTTCCTCCCTATTATTAACTTTCAGTATAATTCTTGATGTTTCTGAGATTCATATAAATGCTGAAGCTCTTTTTTTAATGTTAATCTAAATTTTTAGCCTCAGTGAATCAATTTGGAATATTTTACACAGATAAATGACAATAAGTGAGTTCTGCAGATTAAAAAAAAAATATTTTTTTTTTTTTTTTTTTTAATGAATACAGATTTTAAAGCCAGAAGGGGCCATTATAATCTTCTAAACTTTCTGTGGTTATGAAGCCCATAGTGATTTTGCACAGCTTCTCTTTTGAATAAAAGCATCTTTTAAATCAGTCTTAATTAAAAAAATCTCCAGAGATAAAGAAACCACCATACTTTCTGTTTCTTGAGTTATGAATTTCAGTGCAATTTTCATTCCTCACTCAGTATTTTAAATGTAATAATTGTGCTCCATGTTTATATGTCTGGTTCATATGGTACAAAGGATTGCTTCCTTCCTCTGCCTTATATTTTAAGAAATACCTACAAAGATCTTGTCTACCAAACCCAAAACTAAAGTTTCATTTTTTTTCCATTCCAGAGTGAAGGTTCCAAATTAATAAAATATTTACACATTTTTATTGAATCACAGCCTCTGTGTTTGCTTGAATTCAACTTTGCTATTGATTGTTAGAATTTATCCATGGGTCATTCTTTGTTTATTTTTTGACTTTTCCAAGTCAAAGGGAACATGACTTAAAAGTACTAATTTCAGGGTGCAAAAAAACCTTCAGAATTTTATAAGTAAAACCATGAAGAGTTATTTTCAGGTATTAACTGGCAAATGCATAATTCCAGTATCTCTAAATACTGTGTATTTCCATCTTATCTGACTCTCTAGAATAAATTAGGAGAAAATACCCAGACAAAAATATACAAGTTCTAGTATAAAAGCAAAGCTTTCAAGACCAGGAAATCAATGAAAATAATCTCAGACTCAATGACAAAATCTCAGCATGTTTCCTTCTTTTTACAGATGTGTACCTATATTTATCTGTAATGATGGCACGTTTCTCGCTTCCATGCATCCTTTAATAAAACAGCTGACCTTCATTAAAAAAAAAAAAAGGTAAAAGTAGATACAGATAAGCATATAGATAACTGAAAGTTTAATCTTTGCTTCCAGTACTGAACAAGTTCCTCATGTTGAAATAATACAATTTCAAGGGGAAAAGGTGGGCTGTGATGCAAATGTCCTTATAGTATAACTCTGATCCCAGATTACATTCAGCTTTTGAAAGTCTATTTTCTAGCTTCAGATGTCATAACACAGAAGTAATCCAATAAACACGTAGGCTTCTTTTTATTTTAAAAATAGTTTCTGAATTTTTAGTTCAGTCACACAGAAGCTAAAGTTTAGTCTTTATGCAGCTTTATGCTCAAAAACTAGCTAAAAAATCCAAAAGGAGCTTTGGAATTGTAAATACTATTCCTTCAAGCACAATCTAATTTTTAATAGCTCTTATTCTTAGAATATTCCTCCATGATATTATCATTCCGTGATGAAAGGATGACCTATTATCATGTGCTTAAGCCCCAGAAATATGAATAGAGCATCTGATTTGTCATCTGACCACTGCCATGTCAATGGTCCAGTGTTAGGTTCAGTGTTGCTAATAGAATTGTCCCTTAAATTATAAGGCATAGCTTTCTTCTTCTTGCTATGGACTGATCAGACGTGTTCAGTGCTGTGCATTTTCCTTGGTTAAGCAAAAACCTCAACAAACTATAGTCCATGCATTGGCAAGGTGCCTCTATAACCCTTCTGATGGCATCTCTCTAATCTGAAATGCCAGTTTCATGGCAATTCCTTGACTACTAGGATAAGTGGAACTGCTACTGTCTTGACTTCAGAAATCAAGACAGGCTCTGTTCTTGGAAAGTGGTTGGTGTAGGGTTTGGGTTCGGGTTCTGGTCAGTGGGAGTTTTTTTGGGGGGAATGGGGAGGGTTGTTTGGGGTTTTTTTGAAGGAGGCATGTTTTGAGTTATTCGGGGTTTTTAGAGAAAATAATATTTCCATTTTATAGATTTTTAAATTTCTAACTGGGAATTGATCCAAATCCAGAAAAAATACCTGAACTATCAAATGGTTTTATTGCTTCCTGTGGCTGAAAAATCAGACCTTTTATATATCAGGTTCCAATGCTGATGACAAATCAGTCATTATAGTAATACATCAGACAAAACTGCAACAATAAGAGGGAAAATGAATAGAAAAGTAAGAAGCCTTTCTATAAGAAAACAACTTACTTTTTGTTTTATTTTCTCTAGAAGCAGGTACTTTGTAGATTAATCTGACAGCAGCTAGAGTTAAGATACCATATAAACATAAACATGAAATATTTTCTTAAGGTTTTAAAAGGAATTTAATCTAATTGTTCTTGAAATTTATTACCTATTGGATTTGCATTCTGACTCTAAATGAGCAGCTTATTTTTAATTCATCAGACTCATCTATGCTTTTGTATTTTTAATGTGAAGGGTAGAACAGAAAAAATTCACTTCAGGCAGATGCCATTTTTAATATAATGTTCTCCTACTTTGGGGACTTCACTAGCTGTGTGGGTTACCCACTAATGCCACTCAGACTTTATAATTGACAGTAAATAATGCTCTTGCAGTCATCTACTTCCATTTGCTAAAGGAAGCCAAGCCATAATAAAACCAAGTCAATTTGAAGTACTAGAAAACAGATGAAAATGTTTAGATATCTCAAATTTCTGTTCAGTAGCAAAACTGAAACCCCCTAATAGATACTGATGAGAGAAAGTTGATTTTTGAAGTTCATATATTTCTTGGCATAGAGGTCTAAATATTATTTATAACATGCAAACCAAAAGCTCAAGAAGGATGAAAAGTGAGTGAAAAAGTGATGGAAAAAGTCGAATATAGAAGCAGTGGAGCCTGGTCAGCACCAGCATCCACTTCTCTAGACAACCTTTTTCAGTGCCTCATCACTCTCACAGTGAAGAATTTCTTCCTAATTTCTAATCTAAATATGTCTTCTTTTAGTTTAAAATCTTTTCCCCTTGTCTTATTACTATCTACCTATGTAAAAGGTCACTCTCCTTCTTTTTTATATGTAATGGAAGGCTGTAGTGGGATGTCCCAGAGCCTTCTGTTCTCCACAGTGAAAAATCCCAGCTTTCTCAGTTTCTGTTTATAGGATAGGTGCTCCATCCCTCTGATCATCTTTGTGATCCTCCTCTGGACCCACTCCAACAGGTCAAACAGAAATAAGGGGCTCAGCTGAAGCAGGTGTCATCCATCCTCCTGCAGCAACACAACAGTGTGCTTTGACACCAAAGATATGATCTCTGATTCAGCCTGAGCTATCTCATACAGCAGAAAAAAATCTGGTAGTCAGCTAAGTACTGCCAGAAGACATGTTAGATAGTCATCACAGAATGATAGAATTGTTTAGGTTGCAAAGAACTACAATGTTGTCGAGTCCAACTGTAAACCCAGCATTGCCAAATCCACCCCTAAACCATGTCCCTAAGACCCAGATCTACACACCTTTTAAATTCCTCCAGGGATTGGGACTCCACCACTTCCCTAGGCAACCTGTTGCAGTGCTTGAAATATGGCATCTCTACAACTTTTCTCTGGGATTCAGAAGTTCAAATCCAATTCTGTAAGCCAGACTCAAATTTTCACAACTCCTTAGATATCAAGAGGAGAAGTATAAAACAGTAAAGTAGTTTTGTCACTGGTGGGCTAGTCTTTCTGTTTTAATCATATTTTTTTCCTCTTCTAATTTATTCTGAGCTTCTGGACATTAAAGGACATAGATATGTATTTACTGGAATACATTCACTTATAAAAAGCTAACAAGAGGTTTTTTAGCCTTCATGTATAATGATGCTTAGTCTTTTTCTAATTATACTGAGAATCTTATACGAGAACCTCTGGGGATTCTTCCCTCTTTCCACAAGGAAGACTTTTATTGTGTTAAGTAACTTCAGATATTTTTATAATAATTGCACAATTTTTCCTTTCTTGCTGTGGCACAGTGTTATTAGCCTCTGTAAATTTACCTTCTGGTGTAAGCTGATAACGTAAATTATTACTGGACAAAGCCTTTTTGGGGGGACATAATAAGGATATCATCTTTTAATTGCATTTGTTTCAAGTGAGTACATCTAATAATTTATTAAAAAAATATAAAATATATAAAAATGAACAATGATTTTCCATTTGAAATTCTACATCAGAATGTCCCCCTCTTTGGAAATTCACGATTTTGTAGTTTCCAAGATTTGGTTTGGTTAAAATAAAAAATCTTTTTGGCCATAAAATCACAAATTTATCTGCAACAAAAATTATAAAAATGAGGAAATTGATAAACTGTATTTGTCTATGAATAAAACTCACAGAATTATATCCTATATAAAGGTTTAAAGTCAGTGAAATCACAAGTATCTTATCAAGGCCCATTTTTACCCTAACATGAGGCCTTCTTATTGAACCTAACATGACAGCAGGTGTTAAAAATGAGTATAATACCAGCAGGATGAAAAGAGTCAGAAAACAGTTGCCACTATAGTGCTGTGCCAGAAGTGAGTTAGTAAAAAAATTTAAATTGAAGAACAAAAATCCCAATTAGAATTAATTCAAAAACCATGGTTGAAACACTTCTTTGCTCCTTGCTTCAAGTCCTCTCCTGCTGAGAGTAAAACAACATGCCAGCAAGAAAGGCACGAAGAACAGCTGGCAGCCCAATAACATACTAGAACTATCAATGCCATCCACATGGTTCTCCACATGAGGTTTTTAGGGACTCCTGATACTGTAATCTATAATGCATTGGGAAAAAAGATATCCCTTTTTAAGGCTCTTCTCCATAGAGGAGAAATATAGGGTTAATGAAAAAAAAAGAAAAGCACTTTCCTTATATGTCTTCGACCAGAAACTAAGGAAAGGACTTGGTAAAACAAGAAGCAGTGAAAGAGATTACTACTCAAAATGGTGCAAAAATGCTTATCTATGCCTGACAAAAAGTATTTAGATGATATCCACTTTAAAAAGAGAACCAGTTAGAAGCAGTGTTAAATAAAATTGCCACAAGACATGATTTTTCTTTTTTTTTTTTATTTTATAATTTACTTAAAAACTACTAGTCTTATAACACATAGAATCAGAATCATAGAATATGCTGAGTTAAAAGAGACCCATTAGGATCATCGAGTCCAACTCCTGGTCCTGCACAGCAGCATTCCCAAGAGTCACACCATGTGCCTGAGAGCTCTGTCCTAACACTTGAACTCAGACAGGCTCGGTACCTGCATGATTTCCCTGGGGAGCCTGTTCCAGTGCTCAGCCATCCTTTAGGTGAAGAACCTTTTCCTGGTCCTGCATCCAAGTTGTTTATGAAGATGCTGAAGAGCACGGGGCTAAGGATGGAGCCCTGTGAAGCCCCACTAGTGACAGGTCACCAGTCTGATGTCACCCCATTCACTACAATCCTTTGTGACTAACCTGAGAGCCAGTTGTTCACCCATCGTGTAACATGGTTATCCAGCTGTGTGCTGGACATTTTGTCCTGAAGGATCTTGTGAGAGAGAGAGTATCAAAAGCTTTGCTGAAGTTCAAGAAAATTACATGTACTGGATTTCCTAGATCAACTATGTGAGTTATTCTGAAGTAGAAAGATATCAGGTTTGACAAGCAGGACTTGCGTGAATGAGTGTTTGTTGTGACCAATGACTGAGTCATTCTTCACATGTTTTTCAGTACCTCCCAGAACAATCTTTTCCATGATTTATGCAGGTGCTGAAGTGAGACTGACAGGCCCGTAGTTTCCGGGGTCCTCCTTCTTGCTCCTCTTGAAAATTGGGACAATATTGGCCAGCTTCCAGTCAGCTGGGAACTCTCTGGATTCCCAAAACTGCTCAAAAACCATCGAGAGAGGCTTTGCAATGACATCAGCAGTTTCTTGAGAATATGTTTAGAAGGCAATACTTTGTTATTAAGGGCACAACTATGACTGAGGAAGCTTATGAAGAAATGATGTGCTATGATGCTTTAGCAATTTAATATATATTTTCACTTTGCATGTGAATATATTAGTTGAAAGCTGTTCTATTGTTTTTGTTAGCAGTGTCCAACCAAATGGTACATTTAGGTCTAACTTTAAAAACAAACAAAAAACCTACATAATTACTACAACAAGCAAACTTTTATTTAAAAGGCTTTTGTACTCTCTGTCTTGAATGAAGTGGATTTGGTTACTTCATATTTGACCACGCTTTTTGTAATGAGTACTTTTGCCCTTTATATATATAGTGACATTTAAGCATTTCATCTCTAAGGTCTTAGAGGACATGTCTTATGTAAGAAAAAGGCTCAAACTTTTCTTCTTTCTAACAAAATGGAAGTGATTTCCACATTCCTTAACATATAGCACTGGTAAAGTAAGGTATGTTGGGCAGTCAGGATGATAGCCAATATTTGACATAAATGTAAACCAGGAATGATAGGTCCCTTCCCAGATCCAACAAATTTGTGACTAACAAAATAAACCTAGAAAGTTGTTTTTGCTTGTTTGAAAATGAAAAAAATCCACATTTTCAAGACTTTAAGAAGTTCTGTACTTATTTGAGAAGAAAAAAATAGACTTTATATTTTGAAAAACATTTTTGTAGAAAGAGTTCTATGAGATCAAGGAATAAATTTGCATATTATTACAGAATTAATTTAGAATGCATATTTTTTGAAGACACTCTCTGTTTAAAGCATGTTTTTTGCAATTGTTCTTTCTCTTTCCATATGTTTATTCAAATTCTCCACTTGGCTTGTGCTTCTTTAGGCTATGTTCCATCTTCAACATTGTCAGAGTAGGTATAAAAGAAGCAGAGTTTGCTTTCTACTCAATAAATTACCTTTTTATCTTACATGGGCCATAGAATGACTGCAGGAAGGAATCCACAGAACTCAAATCTACCACATACAGAATGATACCTCTTCCCATTTCCCCTGCTCTGATTTTAATGACATAATTGTGGTGGGTTTACCCCAGCTGGATGGCCAGTGTCAACCAAAGCTGCTCAATCACCCTGCTTCTCAGCTGGACAGGTGAGAGAAAATACAACCAAAGGCTGGTGGGTTGAGATAAGGACAGTGAGAGATCAGTTACTGTCACAGGAAAAACAGGCTTTATTTGGGGAAATTAATTTGATTTATTGCTAATCAAATCAGAGCAGGATAACGAGAAATAAAACCAATTCTTCCTGGGATCATCTTGTCTCCTGAATTCTCTGCCTCATCCCCTCCATCAGTGCAGAAGGGATGGGGAATGGGAGTTGTGGTCAGTATCTGCCACTCTGTTCTCCTCAGAGGGAGGACTTTCTACACTTTTCCCCTGTCCCAGTGTGGGGTTCCTCACAGGGTAGACAGTCCTCCACCAGCCTCTCCAACATGAGACCTTCCCATGGGATACAGTTCTTCACAAACTGCTCCAGTCCCTCTCCCAGGGTGCAGTCCTTCAGGAATGGACTGCTCCAGCATGGGTCCCCTGCGGGCTCACAAGTCCTACCAGAAAACCTGATCCAGTGTAATTCTGTATTGGACATTGGGGAAGCTTATGGTGCCTTCTCACAGGAGCCATCCCTGTAGCCCCCCACCTCAAAATCTTGCCACATAAACTCAATAAAGTACGGAAAATCTGTTGTCTCTTGTGTCAAGGACTTAACGACTGCAGATAAATTCCAGATAAATTTCAGCCCATCAGTTTCTTGTTTTACCACAATAAAATATTATACTTTAAACTAGAACAGGGGCATTCAAGCTAAAATAATGTCAGCAGTTTCTACAATAAGTGTTGATTGGATAAAAACATTATCTTTATTTAGCAGCAATGAGTAAAGACGTAAATGTAAGAATGCAATGGAATTTCTTATTATAGGAAAAAAGAAGCAATATACAGTAAATAAACAAATAATCACTCTCTGATTTATCACAACTCCACCTCTACAGCATAAAAATAAAGTACTTTTTCTGTCATTTGCTTGTGATTTTTTTTTTTTTTTTT
>VZTJ01003196.1:116327-280067 GCA_013397795.1 Orthonyx spaldingii
TTTTTTTTTGGTTGTTGTTGTTTTTGTTTTTGTTTTTTGGTTGGTTGGTTGGTTGGTTTTTTATTATTAGTTGGTTTTTTAGAGAGTAGGGAACTATCACTATGTTAAGTCTAGAATTCAAAAGAGAATACAAGATATAAAATCATTTCTTTTCAGTCCACAAATTCATAACTCCATTTTTTTTGGCTGATATTTCAAACAACGTAATTATGAACTTTTAGGACCTTAATACCTGCCTGCTACAAGGACATATTCTATACTGTTTGCTAGTCTGTCACCAGGTCATAACCAAGTACTGTCCATCACTGCTCTACTGACCTTTACCAGTTTGGATCAAACTAGAGTCAACAGCTTCCATTATCTTAGAAACAATCCTCTGGGGTATCTACAAGTAAGAAAATATAATAGATGAAACACCGACAAAATCACACCAATAAATAACATCCCTGCTCTTGGCCAGCCTCAAAATTTGGGCTGTATTCCTCTTAAAGTCACAGATAAACAGCAAACAACACTTTACAGTACACATCCTTTGAGTAGCTCCGTTTGTTAGAGCATGGTGCTAATTCCACTAAGGTTCTGGAATCTAATCCCATACAGGCCATTTGCTTAAGAGTTGTACTTGCTGATACTTTTGGGTTCCTTCCAACTCACAATATTCTGTGAATCTAAAGTTAAATATTTGTTTCTCTTGCTACGGCTTAGTACACGTTTTTTTTCTGGTCGAAGTTGCCTTCCCTGCTGTTCTATATATTAGTCAATAGGTGGCAATGCCTACTCCAGTAGATTTCTTCCATGGGCATTTGTGATATTTATTCTCCATCTTTATATCAGCCTTCAGTAAAATGTTCCTATTCCACAAAAACAAAACAAACAAACAAACAAACAGAAAAAAAACCAAAACAAAACAAAACAGACAAAAAACCCCGCTCCCCCCAAAATACACCCCAAAACCCCAAACCAACCTACCAATCACACATATCAGCTTTTAAAAAAAAGACTGTATAACATTAACCTCTGCTTTCAGAGCCTTCTTTTACCATCATTTACCACCAGTAAATACTGGTGTCTGAATATTTTCTTAGCCTCCTCCCTCAAACTCAAATTAGATTTTTATCCCAATTACTTGAAACTGAGATATTTTTGGTAGCACTGCTTCAGAGTCTGCTATCTTTTCTTTGATACAAAAATATTTTTGAAACAGAAGTTCCCATTTAGTCTGAAGAAAGGGTCAGACGTTATTGTATTTCATTATAAATAGTTTTCAGAGGTACTAACCACTGAAGTAATTAATTTTTTGAAGGTAGACAATCGTTGCAAGCATCCTTGCCAATATTGCAAGCAAACTTTTAAAGACATGTGTTGTGAATGGCAAGTGGGACCTTCTTGCTCCTTTTTCACTCTAATGGTGAATTACATAAATATATCCACATAATTTTGGCACTAATTTAACCCTAATAGGTCACACTTAAGAGAACATTCAACAAGATTTTTATATTTTTTCCCTATAGAGCTTTACATAGCATCAAAAATGTACCCAGCTCATTTTCTAATGGTAACTAAAATAGAAAATATGAAGAAGAATGGTTTTTTTCCTTTCATGTGATAATGGAAAGCTGCTCTTGTGGCTCCAGTGAGCCATATTGAAGTGAGTTTCTAAACAAGAAACTACAAACTATACTCTTTGTTAAATTAAATACTAGGCAGTGAAGTAATAAAAACAGAACAGAACTCGGTTTTTCCTGGCATGTGCCAGATTCCTCTGGAGAGTGACCAATAGAACAGGGAAGACCTTGAAAATTTAGTGGTTTCAGAAAACTTTCTTCATTCCAAGATCAATGAAGACAAGCACAGAGTTATTACACTTGGGCTTACCTGTCCAGATTTCTGTCAGGGCCAATTTAAGCGATTACTACACCCTGGCTGTTTACTTCAATATGTGTTGCTCTTCCACTGGTGTTACAGAGTTAGGTGTAGGACTGCAGAGTGAGCTGATCTGGATTAAAAACTGTAGTTTTGGAAAGGTTGGTGATAGAATCAGTCTCCTGATTCCAGGAACAGCTGTAAGGCTTCTCAGCTGGTGAAATCCTCAACTGAAAATTTGTAGTGATAAATAATAATAATACTGCATTTCAAAATTTGTTATAAAAGCAAGCAGACAAACAAAAATCTGCGGAAAATTGCTTCACAGAGTAACTTTTCATAACGTGTTAGCTCTCTGTTACATTGCCATTGCATTTTTCTATTGAAACAGAATAACAAAGGAAGATTGTAGGAATGAGTAGGGATTCTGGTGTAGAGGGACATCATCCCAAAATCAAAGCCTGTCTGCTTCAGTTCTTCATGCTGCTTCTCACTACAGGGGCAAGAATGGCCAGAACAGAACGAGTCTGCAAGCAACACCATAAACTGTGTATAAAATCAAGACGTTGGGAACAGGGGAAGTTGAAAAGCAAATGTGTAAATGTAGAATAGGGATAAGAAATCACTGCTAAATGACAACTATTATTATAATGGAATGATTTTGCAAAACAGTGTCTGATATTGATTTTCAGACCTCTCATTGATACACATAGGAAATAATTCTTTCACTTTGCTCATGGAACACAAGTTCTGAGTATATATCTGTGTCCAGTTTGAGGTATTACATTTCAATAAGAATATATACATCTGGGATAAAGCAGAGGGGATACAATTATAAGCAGTTTTGGCAAAAGATCTTGTGAGAAAGAGAAGACAGAATAGTCTTCAAATTAATTTTCTACAAAGAATAGAAAGTAGAAATGTTGTTGTACCAATGAGATCACGTAAGTTTGAACATAAGAGCAATTGAAATCAGAAGATGTGGGACAAGATAGTTTAAATTTAGAAAAGAAAAAAATTGCAATAAATTACACTGAGAAAACCTTCCTATTGAAATTTTAGGTATATTTTTACAGTTTCAGAGCAGGGAAATGGATTCGATGTTCTTTTCAGATTTCTTTCAACCCAAAATTTCTAGGTTTCTCGCCACCCTCTAAGAAACCATACCTTCTAACTCTGCTTTCTACCAGCTAGTAGTTCCAGCTTTCATTTTCAAATGCTTCAGGAGAGAACATACTATGACAGGTGAGAACACAGACTGTTAATGAGGTATTGCAACAAGTGCCATTATTTAAAGCAAAAATACTAACAAAAAAGCCCCACCACTGCCAACAAAAAGCCCCAAACCAGGTGTATCTTATTTCCTACTTACTTCCCTTTGTACTAAAAGAAGATCAAATTACTGAAAAACTTCAGTGGTCTTGGATGTGATGTACCACTAATAATAAACAGTCAGTAAGTTTAGAACGGTACTTCCCATGACAACCATATGAGGCTGCAGTGACAAAATCAGCTTCTTGAGTGCTGAGACTTATGCAACATTAGGTCAACAGAACAGGCTGGAGGAAAAAGAAATGGACATAGAGCAAAGATGAAAAATCTTTATCATTAAAAAGTCACACACGATTAAACTGTAATGTCAGCTCATGGTTACTGATAATAACAATTCTTTGCCTTTGGCAAGTTGTGGCAAACAAAATAATTATATTTGTGTTAGAAATAAAAGGTTCTTCTAACTTTATTTCAAATCAGCATGTAACATTGATTTTTCTACCTCTATCTCACAATATACCAACATTTTGAGATGGTAGCACATTATAATGATACAGTTTCCATAATTGTGGTGAACAAAACAATATATGAAGAGGCTAAAAGATGGATAACACAAAAGAATCCAGTTCCATTCATTTCAAACTACAGACACATGGTTTTATTTTTTCCAAATAAAAAGGAAAATAAAAGTAGGAAAAACTAAACAAAGCTGAACTAGCTCTAATCCCTTCCTCCAGTTATCCTCACAGTGGAAAAAAAAAATGCAGTCAAGATACCTGCAGATATGAGTCTAACTGATTAATAATATTTCCACATAAAAGCATGTAGACAACAAAAAATAAGTTTACCAGGTTCTAATATATAAAGAACATGTGTCCAAAGAGCTTCAAAAGAAAGAAAGGAATCACACCAAAATAGTTGTGCATATGTATGCATACCTGTATACATAAAGGCAAGTCAAAATGTTGCTATGGAGCTCTCCTGGATTGAAGAGAAATTGTGACATTTCTGAAAAGGAGCAGTTTTGCCTGGCAGGTTAGCCTGTGCTACCCTCAGGAGTCTTAGTAGGATGTGGAAATGCATACTGTGCTTCCATGACACATCAGGAGGTATCCTGATCAAAATCTTTAAAAGTCCCTTAAACCCCAACTTTTCTGCGATTCTAAGATGTTACGTGTAATGGGAAAATTTTATCTGTGAATTTGGCCCTAAATATTTCTGGATGACTGCTGCTTTTGCAAAACTATAAAACTTGTCAGAAATCTTCATTCTGTGCAAGTATCCTGCATGTCAAACTGTTATTTTAAAAGTTGATGAGTTTGGTTCTGATAGAGCTTTCTTTAGATATTGCACACAACATCTGGCAAGTATTTTGTCACTTAAACTACTTTTTTAGGTGCAAGTGCTGTTTAAAAGCTGCTCGTACAAGCAATCTAGATCACATAGTATCAAAACATTACTCTCAAACAAACAATCTGTTCAAAATATAAACTCAGTTAAAAGCATTTCATCATCATATCTGGATAGCTCCAGTATCATAAGAAAACATAAGAAGGTTGGCACAGTATTGTGGGCATGCATCGCAGAGTGTCCAGAAGTCCAGAAGCTCATCTGTCAGTTCAGGATTTTGGAGGGTTTTTTTACTATAACTGTAAATGTGTATATGTGTATATTTTTTCTGATAAATTGGTAAATTTTCATTTTGTCTTGAAATTAAAACATAAACTACGTATAGGTGGTTGTGTTAGTTACCTGGTCAGGAAGCCTAACAAAGCAGTGTCTTGAAGTTTCTCTTTTATTTTTGTTCTATAAAGACAGGTATTTTACCCTATAATTTCTGAAGAGTGTTCATGCTGTGAAGTACTATAAAATTAGCAAAGATGATGATGATTATGATAATTATGGTTCCATTATATTTCATCATCAATCTCTATATTCTTTTTGTTGAAAGCCTTAATAATGCAATTCTGTAATCAAATTTGTAGTATGACTACAGAGACAACCTACTGTCCAAGGCTATGTGCTAATAATTAGGTATTTTAATCTATGGCATAGCCATACAACTTTATTGTAATAAAGCAAATATTATCATAAAGCAAATAAAGCAAATGAAAAAACTACCATGGCAGTAGCAAGAATGTAAAAGTGCACACCAGTATGGCAGATTTTACATGAAGGCACCACGGACATAAAGAAATTAGGGACCAATCCAAATAATCAGAAAATCTGTCATTCCTAAGCAGTTTAAATGAACACATCCAATTTACACAATCCACTAGGCTCACTTTATCTCGTAGCAATTATCACAATCTTACTGATGTTCTTGCATGCTACAGGAAATAGCAATCCTCTGTCTTGCCTTGAGTCTTGCTAAACAAGCAAATTATATCGATTGTCATCTTAATGGAAAATACCAACAGAAAGTCCTTAAGGCCTTTTATCTTGTGGAAAAGAGTAGAGAAACGCTCTATAAAGTCCTTTCGGCTTTGTTTTTCAGTCGAGAAAGAATATTTTACAATAAGCTGAAAAACCTCTCACAACATGCTTTTCACTTGTGTGATTCAATCTCCTTTCCAATCTGCGGCAAATAAATAGCTGTACTTCAGCCATTATTTAGATATGAGACTGAAGCAATAAACAGTCTTTTAATTGTAGTGGCAAGTTTAGCTTTAGTCATAATTATACAATGTATTTTTTTTCCCTTGCAAAATCAAGACAACTATAAAATTTCAGAAACCTGTTTGTTGTGGTATTCAGTGTCTTAAGGATTTGATAAGGAATTGGTTTTTTTCACTTCTTTGTCAGACAGTGAGATGTCTTCAATATCCTCTCAAGGGGAAGTGGAGGGACAAGAACCGATCTCCTCTCTCGTGACCAGTGACAGGACATGAGGAAATGACATGAAGCTGAGTCAGGGGAGATTTAGGTTGGATACCAGGAAAAGATTTTTCACACAGAGGGTGGTGGGATACTGGAACAGCCTTCTCAGGGAAGCGGCCACAGCATCAGCCTGACAGAGTTCAAGAAGCGTTTGGACAATGCTCTCAGGCACATGGTGTGACTCTTGGGGTGTTCTGCACAGTACCAAGAGTTGGACTTGATGATCCTGATGGGTCTCTTCCAACTCAGTATATTCTATGATTCTAAGTGATCCTGTTTCCACATGAAATTTTATAACTATGATTTTTCACATTTCATAGGTTGTGAGACTCAGAACTTTAGAACTATATGTCTTTGGAAAGGCAATCCTGAATGAGCAATTGATGCAAAAATTCTTAATATTGTAAGATAATGGATAGGAAGCTTGTGGTGGTACATTTTACCACCACCAACAACCACCTCAGGCCACACTCCGGTCTGAGAGATGCTTGTTAGGCCTCAGCCTTGATGAGCAGCATCTGGGCTAAGCTTCTCTTGATCTTAGCGGAAACACTGTCTGCTGCCAGATATTAGTGCTGTCTAACAAGCTCCTTTTTTTTAATGAACAGCCTTGGAAATGTATTTTTCTTGTTGAATAACAAATCAAGTGGAATAATATTTTTGCAATCAAACCTTCAGAGAAATTTACTGGCTTGAATTGTGGCCAGGATTGAAAATTACTATAACTAAAGCACACTCTGTTGCAAGCCTGTAAACAGTGGTCCAAAGTGAAACCCTTGGAGCTCTCCTGGACCACAGCAGGCTGCAACCAGCATTCTCTATTCGAGTGGGATGCCTCTCAGTGTCAGCAAACTCTCAAGATGGCTATACTCAGAGGATCACCAGATGAAAATGATGGATCTTGGGCTGATACTCCCAACCCCTCAAGGCTCAAACCTTCAACCACTGAGAAGCCTCAAGTGAGAACCTTGCTGAATTCAAGGGGAACATTTTCCACAGGTATATGTCTTATACAGACTCTATGTCCATTTGCATGTGAGTGTGAATACGCTATAGCAAATGTACCATGAATATTATTCTCCTAGATTTTTAAGTACTTTACATTTGTAATAAGTCAGGCCTGTAAATGAGTTATTATTGTGATAAAATAAATTCTATATGAAACTTTTGCTAAACTGTTTAGCCTCAGTTATCACTGAAGTACTATTAAGTGTTGTTAAGTCCTGTTAGGCCTTTTGGCATAAACTTTTATCCAAGTACCATCTCAGTTTAGCACGATGTTCTACTCTAAACCTTGTGACTCAATAGGAAGGTCTTCTGTCTTCCTTTTTATCCTTACCCTTTCCTATCCTTTTCTCTTCCTTCCTCATCCTCTCAGCCTCCACATAGATAGTCTGGGTTTTATTTCAGTTTGGATCCATTGATTTTGGATTTTTTTTTTTTGTTTTTCCTTGGTGCACTTTAAGCATCTAGTAAGTAAATAGGATGAACCTTGCCAGTGAACTTTGTGATGCTTTCATTTTTACATTAAACTAGTTTTTGCTGATACCTTTGCCAGTGATTTTTGAAGCGACCTTAAAACACTCCTTGGTGGAAACATTAAGGTAAGGGAAAAAAAGGTGCCAGGGTCTTGTACAAAGCATGCAATAGAACTGTCAGATCAATAATGCCTAGACCCTTTTTTCTTCTCTTTACTGTATATTTTATTATTTTTCAGAACTCATAGGCTGAAAAAAAATAATAAGAAAAACATTTCAGGCAGCTTTTACATGGGTCAGACTAGAATGCATTACTTTTTGAACTTATTTTAATGAAGACACAAATAAAACAGAAAAATATCTACCTAATGTCATAAAATAAACTAGATTTCTTTTATTTCCAAATCATTGTTTCAATCCTGTTTACAAGATCCAAATAAAATTTTGCTGATTTTAAGCACATCTGGGCTTGAAATCCCTAGCAATAGAATATAAAAAAAACTAGCTTAAAAGATGTCAAGATTCTGTGCTATTTGTTTTCACTTCTGGCTAAGCAGAAGAGAACAGTGACCTGTCAGGTAAAATCAAATATAAATAAATTACCTAAAATCTCATTTTTCCACCTGGAAAAACCAAAGGAGAATAATAAACTCGGATTTTTTCTTTAGGAGGTTACAATGTCCCACCCTCGCCGGTGTTGCACAATGGAAAAAAAAAAGAAGGCAACAGATTGCTATCAGACCAGCTTAGTGTCTCAGTTGATTTCAGTCTTACTGTCATAGTTTCACAGTCAATTTAACCTGGCATAAACTGGCAATAAGGCCAAATAAACCTTTCCCACTGACCCCTTATTTGCTCTCGCCTCTTTTGATGAGGCGCAAGAGTTAATGAGGCCATTGAACGCATGGGAGTAGGAAAAGTTTGTATGGATTCTTGTGCTGACATGAGACAGGGAACAAGCAGTCAGCAATGGGCTTGCAGTCAGGGATCAGAGATGCTGGCAGCTGAAAATAACTGAAGCTCTGCTCATAGATACCTCTGTAAAGCCTTGTGCAGTACTAGGAGCTGCAGAGCAGTGTCTTGTGGCCATGCCAGTACTCCTCTCTGATAGAGGCAATTGGTACAGATCACTGGCATGAGACAACCTCACACACAGCTGCAATTGTCACATGGAAAGAAGCAGAGCTTTTCAAAAGAGGCATGATTGTTCTTTATCAGGAGACAGGAGACAGTATGAAACACTTGTCTACACTTAAAGGCAAGATTGGAATGAATGGACATTGATAAGTTTGGTTTAATAACAGACATGGGAATCTTTGCATCTGCTTCCCATCAAAAAGAGTGAGTCTAAAAGCCTATTTCTAATTTGAAAGTTGTTCAGTTTATGAAAACTACTTACAATTTGGTTACTAAAGGCTTCTTCAGAAGGTTTTCTCCACTCCTCTGTTCTCATAATCCACTAGTCTTTGGCTGCCAACACAAAAGTGTTCAGCTAATAGCCAGGAAAATAAATGTTGCAAGAATAATAAAATTGTAAATAACCAAAAAAAGGAAGATTTAAATAGCTATTTAATAAAATAATGAACACACAAAACTAGTCCTTTCATCAGATTTGAGTGTAGAAGCAGCATTAAACTAAGTGCTTGGTATAAATAAACAAATTACTCCTACAAAGTATTTTGCATCTTTTGAACAAAAATTCTCCTAAATAAAGTGTGGGTTTTGTTAAGATGCTGGCAGACACAAAAAAGACCATGTTAGAAAAGAAGAACTGGTGCTCTCCAAAGGGAAAACAAGCAAACAAAAACCCTTTTGTTGTTCATGTTTTCAGGATAATAGTGTTGAGACTACCTGAGGCTGTGAAATAGAAATCCCTAACTACTGCAAAGAGGCTCCTCATGAGTTTCCATTACTTTCTGGAAGGTAGAAAAGATAGTGTTGACAAAGAGGAACATGCACATGACAACAGGGGTTTTTGGAAAGGTAGATAACCGCACAGATATGGTGAGACAACACAAATAGAGACTTTTATCCAGATAGTAAGGTGCATATGACATCTAATGATGTTTTGTGATTTTTTTCTCAATTTTGAAATACACTTTGCATGAAGATACTTTTTTCAAGCTCTGTCTAAAATGGTCTAGATTTAGTTTTGAGGATGAGAAAATGAGGAAGAGGATGGTCTTTGAGCTACACTAGTCCAAAGCATGAGACTAGGCAGTATCTTTCTAATAATGCTTCCAGGCTGTCATTGGGAGAAAGCTTAGGAAAAATTTGTCAGTATGAGCAAGGCAAAAGGGAACAGAGGTACAAAGAGGTTGATGACATTGGCTGTATGCATTCCTGAGAGACTGCTCCTTTGGAGCAGAGCAATACTGCACAACAGAGACCTGCCTTAATGATCACATAGAGTGAATTCACAGTGCGCCAATTTGCCCACAGAACCTTGTGTAGAGCAGTAAAATTCTCGCTTCTCTGTGAAATACATGCATCAGCCTCCTGCACAAGCAAGTGTTATGCTGTTCCTTGGCAACACTGAGACATACTTGGTCTTACCACCTGATGTCAACATCCCTTAAGGGAAACTTTCAGGTCCATCTTCACAGTTTCACTGTTCTGTTCAAACCCATTCTGCATCACAAAGAGAGAACAGAAAATCTGAAAAAAGTATCTGAAGCATACAGTGGGGAAAAGCTAAATGCCAAGAAGCTTCTGATGACCTGATAACAGAAAGACACACAATAATTTTTTTTCATACTTGGCTTTTATTAAACTTAGTAAGTTACATCCATAGGGAAGAATTTCAGGGGAAATACTGTGCCTCCAGCTCATGGTTTTTATCTTATCTAAAGTTAATAAGAAAAGCAATGAATAGGAACTGGAGAGTGTGAAATCAAGATTTAGAATTAAGTCAGGGTATGTTGTACCAGTTTTCCCTGAACCGTAAGCAAAAAGGTGTTTCTAGTAGAAACACTTTCATAGAAACATCATCAGATCATCTATTAAAAATCAACCTGTCTCTGTAGAACAACTCCTTGAAATACAGACATTTTAGAGCAGGAAAATGGAACTACAGTAAGCCATCAGTAAAAGGGTTGATAAGGCAAATTGTTTCCCCTTGGATGAACAGAAAGGTCTAGAAATTCAGTACTGCTGTCTTTTTCATTGACATAATATTTCTATTGCCAGAAACTACCTGATTTATTAGTGTACTGTGATTTTATACTACCAAAGAAGAACTGTCAATAGAACATGCATGTTTTTCTAAAGGTGGCACTGATCATGAAGATGGAATCCCAGAACTCTATAAGGTCAGTAAATCCTTCTGAGTGACACTTCTCTGCTGCACTGGGGTGGCAATTTGCCAACATCAGAAGCACCCTGAGAGAGGGTACACCAGAGTATGAAACATATCCCAGAACAAGAAGAACCTGTATTGCACCCTGGCTGTCTGTGGGTGGGAGAGAGGCAAATCTCCACCAGTTAAAAGGCATTAGAGCAGCTGCTATTCAAATGTGTTTCATAAGACGTGCTCGACAACAAATTAATGCTTATGGACTAAATGCATTGAAAGCTTTAGGTATTTCAGAGATTTCTTGTAAGACAGTTAATTTTATTTACTTATTATTTTGGGGTTTTTTTTCAACTGAGGTCAAATTTTTTAGCTTCTGAGTAAGAATTTTGTCAACAGGTGTCAAGAAAGACAAGCACTGTTTTCATTGGCACCTTGAGAAATTTGTTCATTCATGTTTTCTATAGAAGACAAACTAAGTAAGTACTGTCTTCAGTAACCGAATGGAAGCAAATAAAACTATTTTGAAACATGAATCTTTGATTTACACAGCAGTTAAACAGCTCTAGAAAAAAGTATGGATTGGTACCCAAGTCGTAACTCTGAGAGGCTTGAGACAATGCATCTGTGCTTGATTACACACACTTCAGGACACAAAAATAGAAATACACACAAAAGTGGGATTGAATACTCATGTTTCTACCTAACAGAAAACAAGTACTTCAGAAAAGCAATTGATGACCCACAAAGATAACTCACAAAGCAGACGCAATTCTTAAAATCTTTTTTCTGATCTTTGATAGAGTTTGAACCTTCCCAACTTCGAAACAGAACTGTATATATAGAACAAATGGAATTAGTGCACTTAGTCATACCTATCACATGACAATCCCTAAATACACCAGAATCAAGTTAATAGAAAGTTGGAATTGTCAGTCATTCTAAGACTTTACATATCACTATATCATTAAGAAAATGTATGCAACTAAATCTCGACATTAGCAATAGAGATCTAACTGGAATGTAAATACATCTAGCAATTAATCATCTTGAAATAAATTAACGAGCTGCCAATAAAATTAATTTATATGAGGTAATGCAAAACACCTTTGCAAGAATGTAATATTGGTGCAGGTTCTTATGACATTAGATATGATAATCAGTTTCTGTGCCGAAATTGTTTGGCAAAACAAAACTCAAAATTACTAAACATAATTTGTAAGCCTTCTTAGTTTTAATAACTGAGGTATGAAGTAAGCACAGTTCTTTTTTCTTTCTCTAATGTTGTTTGGTTTGTATAAGAGGAACCAGAAGACACAAAAACATTCTCGAATTCCACTGATAACTACATCATCATTAATCATAACAAAGAAAAACAAATTCTAGTTCAAATTAGTAGTTTATCTGGGGTATTAAAAAAGCAGTAAAAACTAAGCACTAGTGAGTTTTGTTTCTATATATATCTAGAAAGCAAACTGAATAGAAGAGGAATGTGCTAGGAAATACATTATAAATAATTTCAGAAATTCTCAACATTCCTAACTAGCTAAGAATAAAACAACAACAGCAACAAAAAAAACTAACCAACCAACCAAAACAAAATAAAAAAAGTGGACAGCCTGTTGATCACCAAAGTCACTTCACACAAATCAACATCTTTGATCAAAGTTATCTCATATTAACCTGAAAGGGAATTTTCTATAAAAATTACTCCAAACATAAGGCAGAGTCTGCATTCACTGAAATACACTAATAAAACCAGTTCAAACCATCATACATACCATGACATAAAAGTGCAGAACGGAGGCAGGTGAGAAATACATCAAAGAAGGTACAGCAGCACAATTTAAGGAAAGATATCAAGATAATATATATCTGTGCCTAGCAAACACAAATTATTTTGAAAGCACAGAACAGATACTACCAGAGAACACTTGAAGTTTAGGTGACAAAACAAGAAATGCTCTGTGTTTGTACCTGTAGAAAGACAATAAATAGTTAGCAAGAGTGTCTTATATAAAAATATAAGTATAGAAGAAATTATTTTACATAAGAACATTCATAATAATTTTAACCTGGGCAAAGATACTCAAATTTTTTTCCTTGTGCAACATGCACTTTTCAAGGACAAACACACTGATGATTAAATTATTTCTTTCACAAGATGACACCACAAATTATGTGCAGTTATACCATATCCCAGCTGTACATGCAGCTTAATCTTTTTCTAAAATTTTCTTGAAAACGTTTTGCTTCTGCATTGGGTTTGTGTGGCAAGGTTTTAAAAGCAGGGATGGTTACAAGGTGGCCTCTCTGAGAAACTGCCAGAAGCTTCTCCCATGTCCGGTAGACCCAATTCCAGTCAACTCCAAGACAGATTTGCCACTGGCCAAAGCTGAGACCATCAGCAACAGCAGTGGCACTTCTGGGGTAACAGTTAAAAGGAGAAAAGAAAGACCTGCACTCCTGGAATTGCAGACAGAGAGGAGTGAGAATACATGAGAGAAGCACCAGATACCAAAGTCAGTGAAGAAGGAGAGGGAGGGGGTGCTCCAGGTGCCAGGGCAGAGATTCTTCTTCATCCCATGGTGAAGACCACTGTGAGATGTCCAGTCAGGGTAAACCCATTATGAGTTTTTAACTGTACCTGAGGTGAACAACATGAAAAACAGGTTGTCATTGTGTTATCCAGGTGCTGAGGAGTACTGGACTTCACAGACATTCTTAAGTCTGTTAAAAGTCCGTGCAATGTATATGTATTCCATCAGACTTCATTAGACATGGCTTCTTTAATGAAGTGAAAAAACAGCTGTCTTATGCATGTGTACCAAACAAGAAAATAAAATTATATAAGATATGTAGTTAACCGAGTTTTTCAAAGATTTGAACAAGCATAAGAAGCAAATATTTAGGAGAAGAAATGAAAGGTTGCAAATCTATGAGTTTGGGAATTCTCATGTCTCTGGTCTCAAAAGGAAGCTTAACTTTCTGTGCCTTCCCCTTTGACATTATTTTTCCAGATTATTAACAGTGTGGACTATTACTCCTCCTCTAACTCTAAATGACTCTGACAAATGAAGTGCTAGTATGCAAAGTACACACTGAGCAACACTTCAGGTTCTCATAAACACAGGCAAAGTCCTCCACGCAGCCTCTTGTGCACGTCATATAAAAGCTGTTCAACCCTATTCTCTCACCTCAAATAGATATAGCACCTCCATATCAGCTAAGGGCTTTCCATAATTGATGGTGACTGTTTGCAAACTCTTCTAAAGCTTCTGTATATATTTCTCTGATGGAAATCTCTTACATCTGTACTATAAACCTGGCTATTTAGTATGAGCAATTAAACAGGCCATCAGTCTGCAACTGCCTCTCAGTAGGTGTATTTAGCCCCTAGGTACTTCAGTGTGACAGGAAACACTCATGAAGAATCACTTATTCTTTCTTAGGTTACATGGAAAATAGAGAGAATTATACATAATTCTTTCTTCAAATTAGAGGAGAAATACATTGTAATGTTTTTGTTGAAAGGGTTGTGAGTTATTTCATGGCTACTGGCAGTTAACTGTAACTTTTAAAGAGATTTTTATGAGCACATCTGGCTTTTGACCAGGAAGGGCCAAACTCTCATTGATAGGAAAGGCGCAATTCTCATAGTGAAGTGACTTCGGCAAACAGTTGTTTTAAGGCAAATAACAGTGAAACAGGAAATAAAAAACCTCTGTAGAACTTCTATTATAACTGAGTTTTCATGTGTCAAAGTGGAAAGTGATGCAGCCCGTGTCAATAACTAACATGATTCAGTATAGTCCAAAAGAACCTTATGTTTACTAAAGGTATTCCAAGATCTAGGAATTTTAACTTTCTTTTTTTTTTTTTTTTTTGGAACAGGATGTTAAATAGTGTTTGGGACTGGAACTTTACTGTATGAAATAAAGTAGGACAAGGGAGACTTGACATGAAAGATTTTGTAATTCAACACTACTGGACTGAAAAAGTTGAAGTAGGCCTGTCTTTCCCATTTGCTTCATAGGAATTTAGAAATTATTTCACTGAAACATTAATGTTTGGTTCTTTGGCTACTTCTGTTATAAATCTTGTTCATAGTTATGATGAAAAGTAAAATTACAGATTTGCCCTTCTCATAGTTCTCATATTTGGATGCATTCTGAAACAGGTTTATGTTATTTATCCAAAGTATATTCACAGAAAAATAATGTAAATTGAGATAGCCAAACTATACATCTGATTTGCTTGTTTGATCAAAATTACTTGGATGGGGACACAAAGGATCCTTTGTTATTGTATTGCCTAGTTGATGATAAACATACAGGAATCTGTGCATACACTTGAACACACACTTTCAATTAAATGAAAAGGAAATTTTTTTCAGAATACAAGAATATATTTCCAAAAGCTTTCTGACCATCTTAACTGGAACAGTTAATGGAACAGATAATGGTATAGCTTTGTAAACAAAACAAGTTTCTTTATGACAACATTTATGATATTCATTACATAAAAATTTAAACTCACAAAAAATAATGCCTACAAAGCACTTTTGCCCTGTGGGTGGTATTTTAACAATTAATATTCTGTGGAGGTAGGATTTGTCCAAAAGGCCACAGAGAACTGCCTGGCATGACAAAGCACATTTTGAAAGAATTCTCTTTGCCGTTTAAGATTTGGTGTAATAACTCTATGTAAAAATAGAATTCCTTCAACTTCTCCTTTACCTTGAAAAGAGGCATCCTGGCAACTCTTCATACTTTTGTTAAAAGCAAAAGTCATGGTCCAAGAATGTGAAGTCAATGGGGACCAACCAACCTACGAATACACAGCTTACATATTTAGTGATTGAAAACACTAGAAGAAAATCCATAGAGAAATTAAAAATACAACTGTCACAATAGTATAGCAGAGTAATCAATTTCACTAAACATTGCTTCAGTTTTCATAATGGTTGCCATTTATCCGATCATAATGAGCAATAATGGTACAAGTTCCTAAAAGTATCCTTGCATTATAAACTCATATTTTATGTATCTATAAACACATGTATATACATATGTATGAATATATTTACATGAACAAGAATAGGAAAAAGGCAATTATCATGTTCTAAATTCAGTATTTCTACCTGAGGCTGATACTGGTTCCAAATTTTCTTTTTGACAGTGCTCATTTCTGTGTACCTTCCTCTTGTTTAGGTACGCTTAAACCAAAGCTGAGAGGTACCCAGGAAGTGCAGGGCTAAGGTGTACTTTGCCAGTCTTTGAAACACCTTTTTAACCCTGTAGTGTTTGGAGAGAACTCAGGTGGATACATTTTTGTGACAGCCTGGAAAGATTAGAGGTTCCTACAGCTTTCGTGGATAGTATAGACATGGCAATTTTATTTAATCCCTACCACTTGAAAGTACATTATTGTATGTAGAAAAAAAAGGAGTCATAGAAAAGTTTCAATGTTTGTTTAAAATTATACAAAATTTCTGAAACAGCTACAAGTAGAAAGTTGACTATTGTAAGTCTTATTTTTGAATCACAAACCACATGTTCAGTGTACAAATGAATTATCTGACACTGGAGTTATTCTTGATACTGAATACTACTGGCAATGGATATTTCTTGAAACTAAAACTGTAATTATCTATTTCAAAGGAATAATTTAGTGCACTGAATGAGAAAAGTGCTTACATAATATTAATATCAACCTATAACATATACAGTTTAAGTTAGGCTAAATTTAATTTCTGTTCTTGCTTCATTCCTTCTTTTCTCCTCCTACTTTTACTGATAAGAAAGCAAACTATTTGCTGTGGGAAAAGACGTATTACAACATGAAAGGAAATTACTGTACATTTGGGAAACTGAAGAGACATGGCTTTTTTCTTGATGGAGATAAAATACCTTGCTTTCATTTCTGTAATGCAGTATGATATACAGTCATGCAGAGATAAGTATACATAAGTTCCATACATGTCAGATTCAAAAAGCAAAGCTACATTTGAAAAAAACAAAGTGAAACAAGGTTAAAGAAAGGTATATCAAAGGTTGGGTCCCATCCCTACCAAAAAGAAGTTGGATAAATATTATTTTTGTTTGTTACAAAATCTCTTCACTCTTTTTTGGTTAAATTACTGTGTTTTAAAGTGCAAATTAAAACCACAGCTCAAACAGTTGAGTTCATATTCTGATGAACTCCAACTACTCCACCTGTTGCTGGAGAAGAGAGAAAAAAGCATGGCTGTTTTCCTCCTGATCATTTACAGTTCAGAAGAAAGTGTCAAACGAGATCTTTCTCATCATCAGAAAGCAGCCTTCAGAAGTACAGATAAGCACCAGCATAAAAGAGATTTTACAGTTCACTAATTTAATGAACTCTGATAACATCAGGCTTTCGCACAGAAACAAAATATATACAGCTCTACATACGCCTTGCTAGAATACATGCAAAAGCACCAGGTGTTAAACACATGCATCAAGATAAAGAAATAATTATTTTCTAAAATAGAGAGCAGTAACATTTAGCTACAGAAGACATTTATAAAGATTTTTTTCTAATTAATCTAGCATGGGGAAAAGAGGCAATCAACAGTGCTAATATCTAAAAGTTCTCACCAAAAATATTGTAAAAATCCTCTAAGTAATGAGTCATCATCCCAGGAAATTAAATTTTACACAAGTGAATGGTGAAAAAAAGATAATGAGAAAAATGTACCCAAACCAAGAATAAAATCTAAGCTTCTCAGATTAGTGTCCTATTTGCTCTTCTGTGCCTGTGTTCCAAGGTTAGTAATCTGTCATTTTCCTTTTTCAACAATTAGGATACTTTCTTTGTATTTCCTGTGTCAATGCAATTGTTTTCCATGAGAACAGTTATTAAAGGCAATGAAATTACTCTGTACATTATATTTAGGAAGTCACCTCTACTGACAGAATGTTTTTATAAAAACAAGGCTTTCCTCTCTTAGCATAAGTGATCGCTATTTAAAAATAGTCTTTAATTAGAAAGGAAATTGCAAGTACAGCTATGCAAAAAGTAATGCCAATAGCACAACTCAAAACAAATCCATGAGTTGAAACAAGCCTGATTTTGGTAAACAGATTTAATTGCAACTCGCTTTGCTTTGTAAGTACTTAGCAGCTTTGTATTTGGTAAACAGAAAAGGTTGATAGTATTTTGTCTTGTATGTAAAACACAAACAGCCTGGGCATTGGTTTATACCAGTCCATGTCTGGTTCCGGTAAGAACTCATTATACTCTAACAATGACATAAGATGTTAATCTTGGATAAGCATAGATCATGTGAAAACAGAAAATACAAAGGAAAGAATATAAAATAGTAGTTTTCAGATATTTTCTACCTAAATTGAACGTTCATTGAAGGCATGCATGCCAGAGTTCCTAATGCTCATAATGAAGGTGCTTCCTCCTGACAATAACATGCTCCTTCCAGGACATCTGGTTATTCTTCTCCTACTTTTTTCACTGTGTTTCTTAATTTAATAAAAAGGAGTAAAGGGCTGACTTTGTAGCTTCTTGGATCACATTTCAAGAGAAATTAGTCTTTACAGTGAGGAAAAAAAAAAACTAAACAAACAAAATTAACTTTGTAACTCCTAGTTTTTCCTCATATTTGTCACTAATATGTTGCAGGATTAGCAAACAAATCCCTTTTATTTAAGATACAGACTCACCATTCTTCTTAAACTTTTCCTTTGCCCTGTATTAAGATCTTCTCATGAAAAATTTGGTAGATTATTGTCTGGTTGAAAGCCGTATGAGTGAGAAATCATTTAAGGGAGAGTTATTCCCTTCTAAGTTACTGGTTAGACACAACTTTAAATTGTCCTTCACTAGTCATATCTGATAAAACAGATATAGTTTTAACTAATACGTTGCTCAAGAAAGATATTCAAACAAAGTTTCTTAAGAATTTCACAAACTAAAATAATTTGTAACTTTTTCCTTTTTAAAAACTTTCTTCAACTGCTTTTAATTTTGAAAAAACTGCAGAAACAAGCCAATCCCAGAGGTGGGAATTTTTTGGATAACTACATTTTGTCAGAATATTTTTTTGAGGAGAATCTTAAAAAAGGAAGGTTAAAGTACCTCTTAAAACTATAGTCAAAAATAAGCTTTCATTTTGTGAACTTTCAATGAAACTTAGACCAAAAATCCATTAATATAATCTGAGAATTCAACACTTGTAGCTTGAAGTTACCATTAATTAGGATCATAAGATTTCCTTTGTTTCTTTGACTGAAAATAATTTTGCCCTTCTTTTTCAGAGAAGCAGATACATACATCTCTACATATGTATCTTGTCTGTCTAAAAGCTTCTTAATAAATTGAAACAATTTTGGAAAACACAGAGTTTATTATGTTTCCACCACTGAAAATAATCAGGTACACAGATAATTAGGAAGTCCTGAGAAGCCTATAAGAAGCAAACCAAAGGTAATCTACAGCAATGACTCACATCTGAGAGTGATTGCATAAAGTCACATTATTGGAAAGCCTTGAAAGACAACTTTTTCAGTCTGATAGAGCTGAGAAACCCCGAGAAAGATATCCAGAGACCTTTCCTGCTATGCTTGTTTCAGATAATACATCACTTGTAAAACAGGACCATGGCATACAGGTTTTGACACTTAGTTCTTCTTCATAACATTCCGGAGCTCCTCTGAAAAACCCGACCTATATTCAAACTTTGAAACTTTGTCTTTTCAGCTGACTTCCTCCCAGTGCACCTCAGAGCACTGAAGAAGAAAAGAAGTTACACAGTGCCTCTACATAACAGCACATTTCCATTTCAGAAAGTCAAGGGAGCTCCTGCCTGTAGCTTCCACTGACAAAAGGAGCGAGAGGAGTGGAGAAAGGATGCATCTGTTTCTTTTGCACCTAGTATAACATTTTTCCTTTAAGAAGGCATGCCCATGGAAGCAGTAGAGCTGAAAGATTTCATAGTTTTTTGTTTTTAAAACAAAAAAGAGCTTTGTTCTGTTATCACCCCGCTGTGTTACCTATCAAAGTGGACTGAATTTGTTACAGTAGTGATCTAATACAAACATAAGGATAATTTTGCATACAGCCTAACAACAAATGCATCAAGCTTTAATAACGTATCAGTAATATATGAATTATCAAGTGTCATGGATTTTGGACTCAGGTTCTTGCAGCAGTCCCTAATCTTTCTTTTTAAACTAGCACCTTTTCTGTCACACTTACATAGACTATTCATATAACAATGTGACAATATTTTAGGTGATATAAAAAGTTTAATAAACAGAAAACAAAATATGACCAAACATACCATCATCTAAATGCAAGATTCTGCTTTATCTGATTATTTATTCCTCTGATCATATTAAAAGAATTCAATTTCTCAAAATGTGTAAGAATATCTGCAGTGCATTGACAATTTACTTCAAGTCAGTTTCCACAGTTAAGCTGTGTGATAGAGAGTACTTTTGTGGTTTAACCACAGCTGGAAACTTAGCACCATGCAGCTTCTCACTCACCCCTCTGACACAGCAGGGAGAAGAATTAAAAAAAAAAAAAAAAAGAAGAAGCAAAACTCACAGGTTGAGATAAGAACAGTTTAATAATTGAAACAAAATAAAGTAGAACAAGAATAAAATAAGACTAATGAAAAGAAGAGAGGCAGAGAGAAATAAAATCCAAAAGAAACAAGGAATTGCTTATGTCCCCCAGTCAGTAGACTGATGCTCAGCCTAGCCCTCAACAACAGTTGGTATCTTCTGGCCAACTCCCCCCAGTGCATATATTGAGCATGACATTCTGTGGTATGGAATATCCCTTTTGCAAGTTTGGACTGGTTGTCCCAGTTATGTTCCCTTTCGGCTTCTTGTGCGTTTCCTTACTTGTACAGCACGCAACATTGAAAAGTTCTCCACTTAGAGTAAGCACCACTTAACAACAACCAAAACATCTGTGTGTTATCCTCATTAGTCTCAACTGAATTCAAAAGATAACACTATACCACCTAGGAAAAAAATTGGCTCTATTCCAGCCAAAACAAGGACAGAACTAACTTCTAAAAAGTCTTTCAAACAGAATGTTTGCAAGTGTTTGTCTAGTTGAGGCAAGATCTTCAGTTTTTCAGGTGTTTACAAATAACCTTCTTGTTCTTGTGTAACATGTTTCTAACAAGCTACAATTTTTGTACAGCATGCTGTAAAAGTGAAATATGTGAAAAAGGAAAGAAAAATAACAACAAAGCAATGGAACTGCAGAGTTCTACTGTTCTGAAAAGAAACACAACAAGAAATGATCTGAATACGAGACCAGAAGTTTGGGATTTTTTCATTTTTCCAAGCAGATGTCACACTAAAGACTGCTATAATATTGTCACTGTAAATAAACTCTCTGTCAGTTCCACTGCACAATATTTTGCTGAACAGCCCAAACTCTCTCAGCCTGTCTTCAGAGCAGAGGTGCTCCAACCCTCTGATCTTCTCCAAGATCCTTCTCTGAAGTCGCTCAAGCAGGTCCACATCTTTTTCATGTTGTAGAGCTGGATGCAGCACTCCAGGTGTGGTCTCACCAGAGTAGAGCAGAGGGGCAGAATCCCCTCCTTTGTTCTGCTGGCCATGCTCATTTGGATGTAGCCCAGGTCATGTTCGGCTTTCTGGGTTTTCTGGGCTTTCTGGGATGCGAGCGCATGTTCCTGGATCATGTCCAACCTCTCATCCACTAGCAACCTTAAGTTTTTCTTGACAGGGCTGGTCTCGACCTGTTCATCCCCCAGCCTGTGCTGATACCAGTAGATTCCTGTTTAAACTAAAAAGTAGCATGTTTTCAGATCACTGAAAAATACATCTATATTTGTTTTGTCTTTGAACAAAAAAAAAATTAAAAGCAGGTTTTGTTGTTGAGAGGTAGAAATCCCTGTTTTATAATTCTCTCATGAATTTGTAAGAGTAGTAGTTTTATTTTAGAACAATTTGGTTGCAATTGAAAGGAAGTATGTAGCTGTTTTCGTTATTATCTATGGTAATATAGCAATATGAAAGACTAAAAGTAGCACTTAAGAAAATGCATAAGGAAAAGAAATAATGAGGAAAAAAAGGATACGGGTAGAAAGATATAACCACCCTTGGATCCAGCAATAAGGTGTTGGTCAAAGTGATGGTTACAGTCTTGAGCCATCATAAGTGAGGGAAAGACCCCAGAACATGTAATTCAATGGGTTCATATACTTTTATATAGTACAGGTATATGTGGGATCACCCAAGTATCTTCCCTGGGAGGAGACTTTTACATTGGCTTTTGCAAAAGGCTCTGGATCTATTGCAACACTGCGGATCATGTGTAGACCTCTGGTGGAAGACTTCAGGAAACAGTCTGTGAGCACTTTGGGGGTCTTTGATGGTTTATGACCCCTCCTAAGACGTGACAACTGCCTCTCATTTCAGCATAGTTGAGCCAGTTATGCCCCATGGGAAGAGATGAACACACGCAGTTATGAGTACGGTCAGGTATGAATGTGAATGTCCTGTCCTGTGTGAATGTGACCTTCCCAGGGGAGGGGTCGGGTGGGCAGTTTTACAACTGAGTTGTGTAAAAGAGGACAATTGGCATGATAAAAAACACCATCCTGCCCTCGAAGGATCTGCTTCTGATCGACTTTCTCCCTTACCTGGCTCAAAACTCAAAGCCTCCTATGGTGGGTGCTCACCCCCTCTGTCTTATTCAGACCAAAGGCTTCACCACCCCATACCCAAAAATTCCTCCCCCTTGGGGGGTTTGCAAATTCAGCCACAGCAGAGCACTGTTCCACCTCCACAAATCAACAAATGTTTAAGTCATTAACTCTTAATATCTCAGTCTCTCATACTAACTAAATAGCTTGGTTAACTAAATAGTTAACTAAAGAAACTCCTGACAAAGCAAGGATCTGCAACAGTTTGACACTTTATGTAACAGTGAAAAATCCCCAAACCCTAAATATGACTAAAAATTGCATGGACATGGAGAGTAAATTAAATTACTTTTTAATGCCTTTTTTTAATACATTTTTTTAATGCCTTAGAGCGGTCTCACTTGTTAATGCTGCGGGAGAAAGTAGTAATGCATCTAAAAATATGCTTTTTTCCTTAATAAACTCTGTGCTAATCATTCCATACAAATAGAAAGACTGATAACTTGATTATTGAAATTTCGACAACCATTTATTACAGACCACCAGAAGCATGACTACAAAGGAGACAGCACTAAAACCAAATAATTTTGCCAATTATACATGACTGAGAGTATCTTAATTGTTAAATGGGTCTGCAGTGCATAATAGGACCAAATATGTTGTGCTGCAGGCTAAAGTTACTTTAATGTCATGGACAATGAACCGGGAATCTACTTCAACAAAAATAAAGTCAGACTTAAACCAACCTAACTCTAATTTGTTATATTCCAAAGAAGATCAGCATGATATTACAACTTGACTCTCAAACTTTTCTTCAGAAAGTGTCACATTTACACTGAAAAAAAATGCCATCCAATTTTTTACTTCAGTAATCACAACACTGAATTTTCTAATCATCCACAGCAGAATGGCAGGTACCTAACCATATTATTAATGCAAAATATTCGTGGCATTAAACTGTACCACTCTAAGCATTCTTTTCACAGTATTGAAAAAGTAAAGTAACAAAAAGTATAAAATAAGTGCTTAAATTATTGTTATTCCTATTGCTATTACTTCTATCTAAGAGGAGATTGGAAGAGAATGTGTGCACACATTCACACATGAACTGCCAAAAATCCACTTCAACTGTTCAAGGGCTGCTCCTGAAGTTCTCTTCAAAGCATTAGTAGGATTTAATAATGGTACTTGACCTTTAGCTCTCATATTAATGTCTATTTCACTGAAAATGCAACTGGAGGAGGGACGATAGATTTAGTAATATAAAAAATAAAACAATATTTCAAAAAAATTAACTTATAGGACACTTGGGAACAGATTTTGCTTTAGAGTGGGAGAACATCTCCGTGAAAGTAGTAACCTGGAAATCTTTGAAACCTTGTTCAAACTCTTGGTTTTGAGGCTCACTCTTCAAATTTTCCCTACAAATTGACTTTTGTGGAATATATACAAAGACCTTTGAGAAATTTTCAAGTTCCTGAATAACCTGGAAAAAATAGTGCTTTGATATAAAGTACAAATTAGACATACTAGCAATCAAATGAGGAAAAATACTTCTTGTGCACTTATACATTTCAAGACCTTGTGTTTTTCAGCAGCTATTTAACACTTGTGGAGGTCTATCACGTTTACTCAGCTACTTAACATTAGGCAGGAGCAAGCATCTATGCTGAATGTTTGCCGAGCCAGATCATCCAGTAAATTAAATTTGACATGGAGTCCCCGCCAGCACAGCACCTGCTCCTGCCAAGTGCAGCTCTTTATAAATGTGATGGGTTCAGCCTGGTGCCACCTGTGCAGTTTGGCAGTGCTGCTGATTGCTTCTCGCTCAAAGCTGCTCACCAGGAGCTCTTACTCACCCCTTGAGCACCCGTGGCGCAGCAACAGAGTAGGATGGAAGACAAAGATTTACAAAGGCAGAACTTGATGCCAACTTTCAAGAAGACACAATATGCAGTGTCTGTAAGACCATTGAGAAGAGGGGACCAGAGGACAGTGAAGTTGAATCTTTGAGCACCAGAGGTGCTGGCAGCATCTGCCCCCATGGGCCACTCACTCATTGACAATGGAGAGTAGCTGCACTGCCTCAGCTGCTGAGCAATTACTTCCCAGAGACCCATTCTGTGTGCTTGGTTCATTTTGTATCTCTAATTCTTAATAGTTCATTTTCTGTTACTGATTTTTGGTAGTTGAGTAGTTTCTTAAGAATTCAGCTTGTTGTCATCTAATAACTGTCTCCTTCCTCCTACTTTCTCCACCCCCTTCTCTTAGTGTTTCATGAAAATCCCTGGCCTGCATCTGATCTTCATTCCCCGAAACACCAATTCTTTTCCTTTAAAAGATTGCTTGTGTAAGCAAATCATCTTATTCACCAGACTTTCTTCTGTAACTCCATCCATATATATCCCTTGTACTGGGAGGCCCAAAATGTGACACAGAAATCCAGGTCGTGCTGAGGATGCTCTCCTCCCTGTCTTTCCTATCATTAATGGAGAATTTTATAGGGTTTGATCCAATATTGGCTCCTGGGGTACATTGTTGGCTTCCAACTAGACTTTGTTCCAGTGATCACCAATGCTCAGAGCCCTTCTGTCAAGTTTTCAATCCACCCTCACAGCCTGATCATCCAACCCATACTTATCAGCTTATCCGTGAGGCTTTTGGGGGAGATGGTATTGAAGACTTTCCTGAAGTCTAAGTAGACAATGCCCACTGCTCTCCCTTCTTCTACCAAGACAGTCACCTTGTCACAGAGATGTATCAAGTCAGGCAAGCATGACTTCTCATTGGTGAATCCATGATGATACTCCTGATGACCCAGACCTTCATATGCCTGGAAATTGCTCCATCACCTTCCCAGGGATTGAGTTGACCAATATACCTATAGACCTTGCTACATTTTTTTATGCAGTTATACAACCTTTATAGTCAGGGAATTGAATGTTTACATTTTAAGCTGTGGTTTAAGTATCCCATCTTTTACTCAGATTACACATGCAAAGGCTCAGGAAAATGCACTGTAACAGGGGCTATACTAGGAATGTCTGAAATCAGAGAACATTTAAGGAAATTTAAGGACAAACTTGCATACTAGAAGGAAACAATATAAAATATTCCAATAGAGAAATATCAGTGCTCATTTTGGAATTTATAAAGGCCAGTTATGTTGAACTGTTTCATTTAATATAGCATGAGCAGAAGCAGCATAGGAGTCCATTTTACTCCCAGTAATTTCCTAAATATTCACCCTGTAAAAATAATTTTTGAAAACAGTATTCTATGTGAATCCAAATTATAATCCTTGTACTATTTTTTCTGTTTCAGGTTTTTAACATTTTCTCTATAGGAACTGAGGCAACGTATCATATCCAGCACTTAGAACACACCAACATGAAAGAGACAAGACCTATTCTTTAAACCATGTAATTAAATTCAGTATTTCTCATCTCTCTGCCAGCAGGAATACCAATTTGCTTAAGTCATAAAATGGGAAAAATTCACTTAACAAGCAGCTATTTAAAACCAGGCCTTATTTATTCAAGGCATAGTAAACACTTGACATCTTCGTTAAGTGTTTTCCTTTGCATTTATTATCATAGCCCCAGCCACAGACAGTTACTGTCCTCCCTATTGCTCAGCAGTTAACTATCTCTTACTAGGTGAATAGATGTCAGTGAAAAGCAGCAAGGACATATTCTTCCTTCCTTATCATTCTCTGTTCACTTTCATATTTTTCCATTAAGTTTTCTCTCACAATATCTACTCCCACATCCATCTTTTAAAATTTTACTTTTTCCAGCCACACCTTTTAGGAGAAGTTGATTTCCCTCCTCTTTGCTTTCAAGGAGTGGGAGAGAGCAACTTTGCCAATGGCACAGAAACAATCAAGTCCCGTATATACAAGCCCAGGTGTAACCAAAACATGCAGCTGGATTTTTCATTTCAACTAAAACATGCTCAGCCAAAGGGCAGGTGTAAACTGCAACCAGAGATGCAATGGTGGTCAGATTATTGCAAGTGGTGTGTTTTGAATGCCATTTGCATACAATTACAAGAAGTAATTCTGCAGAAAGGCAAAGGTTTCACAAAATCCTTATATCTGTTCTTCAGCAAAGAGTAGATAATTCATGTTATTAGACACCATGGCAACATTTCCTTCCTTCTTACGACATAGAAAGAAACTGAAGACACTTTTCATTAGAAAGCAACAGTAACCTCAGTTATCAGTGGTGCACGCAGAGCTTTAGAGGAAAGTTGCAGTTTTGATGAGAGGAACACTCATTACTCACTAGCACTCATTTGCAATTGCACATTTATTGTCTCTTATTCTCCTTTTCTTTTAAGAAAAGGAGAAACAAACATATGTGTCTAAGATTTAAGACTCTGAAGTCAATCCCATAAACAAAAGCAAATATTTTGCAAACCATGCGTCATGAACAAACTTGGAATACCTCTTGCTACTTGTCACAGCTGATTCCAACTTTCACAAACATTATCATCCCAATAAGTGGAAAACCACTTTTTTTTCAAAGGAGAGATGCACATTTCTCTCTGTGGCATGACAAGTGGTAGTATTACAGTCTTCCTTGGAAAGGAATATATTGCTTCACTGTTAACACTCACTTTAAAGCAGAGTAGATTATTTTAGACGATTAAATATTTCTTGCTCTGAAATAATAAGAATAAATAAGAATAAATGTTCTGCTGCTTGTGTTAATTCACCACTCATGATTATTTTGCTTGAAGAGCAGAGACTTTATCACAAAGTTTCTAATTATCTGTCCAGCAGAGTTTCCTCAAACATTGGCGGAAGACCATATGCTTAAGGGCAACTGTGCACTCCACAAAACAACATGTAGCTTTGTCATCTTCCCCTAGCAGATAGCCTCTGCTCATGATGGTAATAGCAGACATGTTACCCTGACCTAAACGGTGCTTGCACCAGAAAAACCTTATGTTTTATGATTCAGAGGTCTTCAACTCAGTTTCCCCAATAATTCCTCTAGAGTCTTTGCATGCATTGGGATGTTGATATGTTGTAACAGATTTATTCATAGCTTAAATAGAGAAAATGCCTTCAAATATATTTCGAATGAAGAAAAATCAAAATTTTGACTGGAATTGCAACCTCAGTGAGAACAAGCTGTCCCTATCTAGACATTAGAAAAGCTGATTTTGATCCCTCAGGGTTGTTTATTCAAACAAGTTAAAAGACAAAAATATCTGACTTTACCTACTGACCTTTCCATCACACTACGCCAAATTTTTAGTCGACTGCTGTTTATATCCTAAAGCTGTCCTAGGCTGAAGCATAGGTTTATCAGGAAAGCAGTGGAGTCAGGCTGTTCATTGGTGGTGCTCTCTGCATATTGCTGAGGCATCTGACACACAGATACCATTGCTCCCATTCACGTTGCTATTTCTTCCCATAATCTTACAGACAGACTTTTTATTTATCTGGGATTACAGAAAAAAGGTTCTCCATTGCTCAACAGGAAAGAAATTAGATGAAGAGGAATAAATTTCTAGAAAAAAACCTGTTAACCCAATAATCATGAGTTTGGATGGTAAACAGGAGAAGGAAACTACAGTATTATTGTTTGATAAATGGATACACTATGCAAGCAAGAATTGCAAATAATTATTAGCAGCAAATAATTCATTGCTGGACGGTTACTACAGTAAATATAAAAATCAATTCATACTAATATTTGAACTCTACAGACAAAGTGAAACCACTTCAGAAAATTTATTTAATTGCCCATAAATTTATATTTGTTCTATGAGAAATGAAGATACATACGTCAATATTGCAGTCAGAGCTGGAATGGAAATAAAAAAAAATATTTCCATCACTTAGTGGACAGACAGCAGAGAGTTTTTTAATTTATGCCCTCAATTCCTAATAGAATAGGCAAATTAATAATTTCTTTAAAATGTGGAACACAACCATTATATTGCAATATGAAATAAATAGAAGTCTTGAAGTTTTATTACCGGTCACCATTATTCAAGACTTCTATCACCTTAAACCTGCTTACCTAGCCATTTTTTTTTCCATAGAGATGCTTGAATTTTCCCATGTAGAATTTTTTCTAAAAGCACACACATACATATGTCACCAGCAGCAGTTTTATTGTATAGACACCTGGGATGATTGATAGCTGAAACAGGACCAACCACAATAGCACCTAAGAAAGCCAATAAAGAAACTAAAAAAAGCAAGTACACCTCATATGTGTACTGTATTTGGATGAAAGAAACAGCAAATAATCTCTCTCTTCTAGAGGAGGCAGCATGGGGAAATAAGCAGGAAACTAGAATATAAATAACAACTTTAAAAGGAAATATCTACCTGGGCAGAAACCAAGGTTATCGCACCACTTCAAATCTTCAGTTTTCCTCTATCCTCATAGTCATGGTTTAATTGACAAAAGTTAGTTAAACTGGTGGGAAGTGGGTGAGCTATTTTTCATTGAATACCACTAGTTCTCAAGAGGCTAAGGCTAAGTCTGCTTGCATTAGTGTGGCCAAATTGGAGCAGGTTTGTGGAGTAAAGTGTATGTTACTGATGATATTTAGTGCACACCACTACCACTATATATTCAGAGACTAGAGTATCTTTAGTCTGACTCCAGAAATTAATTATCTATCAGCTTCTTCAACACATTTTTCTGTTCAGTTTCATCTTGAAAAGATCTACTTTACACTCTTCATGACTACTCCAAGCTAACAAAGAGAGTTAAGTGGAATTATCAGGGTATCTACTTCCCATGCACACCTCTGCACTAAGATGTTTATGTAGATACACTTTAAGAAGTGGTGAGACATAAAATATAGAATAAAAGAAAATAAATTACATAGGAAATAGAATAGTATCTAAATCACAAATAGAAACGGAAGGAAAACAAAGTAATAAAGAGCACAGAAAGGCAGCATCGAACACAAAAACTTCCCATTATTTGAACTAGGAGTTCAATTATTTTGCTAAGTTTCTCTTATATAATCATACCTACATATTCAGTAAAGACATTTTATGGGGTTTATGGATGTAGCAAAGCTTAAAGAGGTGGGAGGAAGGTAAGGAAAAAAGAAATTTTCATCTAGAAACATATGAACAACATTTATTATTTATACATTTCTATGCAATTTTTTTCCTAAAAGAATAGTTACAAGTGAAAGGTTGATACTGTGAGAAAAGTGTTCTGAGTGCATCTGAACCAGAGTTCTGTTCAAGTGAATTAATAAAGAACTAGGTGCCCTTTTCCAATTGCTTGCAGAAAAGAATACAAAAAAAAAAGAATCATAGCTGACTATATACACTAACCAAGTTATCTTTTCCATCAGCCTACTGACTGTTCTGATTGTAGATTTAGGTTTGTTTCACACCTACAGTCTGTTGCTATAACTTAATAATTCTAAGATGTTATTACGTCATGTAACCTTGTGGACTTTAGTGCTATCACACTAAATTTATGTGACCTACAGATCCTGTTTTTAAAACATCTTGTGTACCATAACTTATTTCTCCTATACATCTTCAATCCCACTCTCAATATGGTATTTTTGAAGGAAAGTCCCTTCAAAACTTTGGATTTTGAAGTATTTTGTAGACTCCTTTGAAATTAAATAGTTAGGTTTTCTTCCTGCAATCATTTCCATATTTTGTTTTACAAAATATATAACATTCTAATCAAGTATTGAACATAAATTATTACTTTCCCCTTGTGTAGTCTTAAGGATGGCCTCAAAAAACTTACCTATTTTTAAAAAATATAGCAACAGGTCCACGACACTATGAGCCTGGAATTGTATTATCTTCATTTTACACAAGTACATAAACATACACAGACATAAAGTGCCTAAAAGCTTATTTGCTTAAGAAGTAGAAATCATAGGGCAAAATTACTTGAACTGACTGTGTTAACTCCATTTTGATCCAAAAGTATTAATGAGAATTTGAAGTTCCCTTCCAACCTGGACTGTTCTGATTATGGCTTATTATCTAAGCCAAGTTATGCAAGCTACAGTACTTCTGCACTAAAAGTGGCAAGTTAAATCAGTAAATTTGCTATAACATCCCATCAGTAAATTCACCAAACCATAATGTCTAATTTTGGGGGCTTTTTAAGACAAATAACAGCTAAGTTTCTAAGGTCTCAATTTCTTTGGAAAACAAAAATAGCAAGATGTACTTACCTTATTTTAGAGACTGGAATCGTACAAAAAAGATGACAAGAAGGAGGAAGAGGAATAAGAAAAGAAAGAGGAAAAAGAAGAGAATGAGGAAAAAGAAGAGGAAGAATAGAACACGACTAAATAAGTTATATAGAATTACAAAATTCTTTGGGTTGAAAGCTGTCTCTGGACATCATTTGGTCTAACTCTCTACTCAAAGCAGGATCTATTTCAAAATTGATCAAAATTCAAAGTTAGATGTTACACATAGACTAAAGAGCAAAACAACACTGCCTGATATGACTGTGCTATAGGCTGCCATGAAGAAGACTAGATATTGTCATAACCTCTGGGCACATTGCAAACAGAGAAAAAAAAAACAAACAATGGTAGTTTTATTTAAAGTAATAAAAAAATCCCCAAATCAATCAACCAACCAACCAACAAAACCCCCCTATAACTCCCCGCCTGAACAAACCTCTACGTGTAATACCATAAGGACATTTAGAAATTCAAACAACTTCTTTTATTAGCCATGATATAAATTAGTCTATATCAATTTCTGATCTTATCACCATATTTGAAAGTGCCATTGGTAAAACTTTCAGCATAACTTGAATTGCCCTGTTGGGTTTTGACCATTTGGGGGTTTTGTTTCACTTTGCATTTTATAATGCTTTTACAATTTGCTATCCTACATTCTAGAGTATCAAACATCTTGCGAGAATGTCTTCTGTTGGAAAAACTAAAATAGAGCTCTAAATGACAAAAAAAAAAAAAAAAAAACAAAAAAAACACTAAAAAACATGGTATTGGTATATATTACAATTATAGCTATGATGGAACTGAAAAAATTTACAAGATCTGTAGTTAAGAAACAATAATATCATCAAGCTATATTAGTCCATCTGAATGTCTAGAAGACTAGAATGTTTATCTTTTCATGAAAACAGCATCACGTAATAGGTATTGAAAATGTCAGGATATTAAAAGTGGATTTACTAAAGATAGACCTGTTAAAATACTTCCTATTTTCTCAGGTGAGTGAAAAAGAGGATACTGAACATATCTGTAAGGCTATTTATTACAGAAGACAGTTCAAGGAAAACCTTTTCACTACCAAGACTGTATCTTAGATCAAAACTGAGACCAAAATAAAGAAATGGAAAGAGAAGGGGAAATAAAAATTGAACCTTTAGCTCAGAAACTGTGATAAACACATACCCACATAGGTACTTGGACACCAGTAAAAAATGAGATCTGTTAACATATGTAAACATTAAGTACATTAAATATGATGGCCCAATTATAACATTAGAAATCACAGTGCTACACAAGGCCACATGCTTTTTACTTTCATCAGTAACAGATTCTGAGGAATGTTCTGAATTAGTATTTTTTTCTATAGATGAAAAATGAAGATAATCTGAAGAAAAGCACACAAAATTATTTTCACTGGGATCCAGATAACTGTCATGTTTTTTAAAAATCTTTGTATTTCAAGAAATGAAACTAAAAGAAATGTGCTGTTCGAAACACCTTTAGAATTTTGAGTGAGGTGTAAAAAATCAGAATCTACATACTAGTTATCTTTGCTCATATATTAGAAAATATAAACACATTTTTACAAGGGAAAACACAAATATCAATAGCCACAGAAAGAAAAATGTGTGTTGTCAATCATCTCACAAACTGTTTCTGTTTCCTGGTCAAAACAAGTATCCACTTTTAGTGTAATGTCACCAAGATGCTAATAAAAAAACTTTGTGACATCTAGCTCATTCAAATTTTGATGTTATGTCTTCAGAATCCAGAATTAATATTAAATTTTTTGCCTGATGATTACTTCCACATGGTTTCTTGAAGTAATCGTACAGTGTCAGTGTAATCGTATTAGTCTAACAAAAAAGGTGTTACTTTTAAGCTCATGATGCACAGGTGCCATCTGCCCATGGTAGTATTTGGGTCTTTTTAGCATTACTACAAGGACTACAAGAACAACTGAGCTGAACAAAAGTAGATAATGTGTTTAGTTAACCCACCCCTACACTAAAGATTCTAAGCTTGTTATAAGATACTGAGCTGTGTTCAGTGTCATAAAAGATGCTCTGGGCAAAAAAGGTTACATAAATATCTGTGATTTATGGCATGCTGAACATATCACTGACAGCTACGAACTCCCATTTTCACATGTTAGCTTTCTGTCTGTATGTATCATCCTCTGGATTGTTTCCTCAAGGTACTTCCCAATTTCTTTCTTTGAGTCTTCCATGTGTAAAGAATATAAGTGCACAACACTGTAGGACCATCCATTTTATAAGTGTCATCTCTGAAAGACTATTTTTTTATTTAAGGTACACTTCAAGCTGACTATAACTACATAAATCATAGTCTTGCAAAAAAGAGTTTCCCTAGTAGACAAACAGATTTGAAAAGTATCAGTTTATTGCAATGGTTTAAAGTGGAAAAAAAATCGAGGAAAAGAAAAAGAAAGAAAAAGAAGAAGAAAAAGAAGAAAAAAAAGAAAAGGAAAAAGAAAAAGAAAAAGAAAAAGAAAAAGAAAAAGAAAAAGAAAAAGAAAAAGAAAAAGAAAAAGAAAAAGAAAAAGAAAAAGAAAAAGAAAAAGAAAAAGAAAAAGAAAAAGAAAAAGAAAAAGAAAAAGAAAAAGAAAAAAAAGAAAAAGAAAAAGAAAAAGAAAAAGAAAAAAAGAAAAAGAAAAAGAAAAAGAAAAGAAAAAAGGAAGGTAAGGAAAAATAAAAGGAGAAAAGGAAATGAAAAGTAAACCTGAAATAATGCAGCTTAATGAACAGCATCAACTATTTCTGTTTTCACTCAACACTTCTCTTACTTTTCAACTTGTGTTGTTCTTTATTCAGTCTCTTATATCTGACCAATAAGGGGGGAAGATTACATACAAAGACCTGATAAATTTTTGTGACAAATACTGTGTATTTATACAGTCTATGTTTCACCATATGATTATTTCTTGATCTGAAACTTCACATCTAAAATTAGATTTACCAAAAGGGGAGTAAAATAGAGCAAAAGTTGTAAAGTGTAGCTCTGCAGAGAGTGTCTACTCTGTTAAAGATCAACTTCTCTCTCCATATAATGAAACTTACAGCACCAGTCCCCTCACAGTGGGGTAGAAAGAGATGAAGACAGGAGGATTTATTTCTTCTCATTTAAAAAGGTTGTATAACACATCTTAATCAAAATAAATGGTGACAAGCCTAACAGTAAACACAGTAATACAAGATTCACAGGAACAATGACTAAGAAATAAAAGGCTAAAAGGTGTTTAGTTGCTCTCCTTTTTGCCTGTTTAGAATTATTTTTAATTAAGACTAACCACTAATTACTATAACTGTGTATGTGAAACAAAACATGTATGTATGTGTATGTTAAGGTGATATGTACTGGCTAGTGAATGCCTGATAAAAGCCTTCGGACTTTGCAGATGTTATATCTTGAAACACAATTATGCGACTAAAGCAGTGTGGTACAGAAGAAATGTGTTTAAGAAAGTGTATGGTGGAGTTTCTAAAACACTAATATACAAATTATCAGTGAGTACTAACAATGCCTTATATCTACTTTCTACTGCAGTTTTGAGAAATTTGGAAATCCTTGGAGTGATCAACTGGTTAAAAGAACTCTGTGTGGGAAATCGTAACCTTAGCATAGATGGGTTTAAGCCATGCAGCCTCTAACCGAATGAGCTTCAGCTGTGACCCTGGGTGGAGCAGCTAAGCTAACCAGTTGTGGTGTGCGGAGGAGAACGTGCTGTATGGTATAAAAGGTTGTGTTTTAAGAGGCTGAAGGTAGAGGCTGATGATGAAGCTGTCGGTAGTGTTATTGCTGAGGCCTGCCTTGAAAATATCCCGTGTGGCCATAAGAGTGCTGTGACAACTCAGTAGTTCCATATGCTTTGAATATCTCATGAACCATTTTAAAATGTCAAAAGTCTGTGTCAAGAGGAGAACACAGTTAAGAAAGGATATTACAACTGAGATGTCTTAAAATATTTTGAACTTAGTGCATAGCTGAGACTAGTTCATTATACACAATGTGTTATTACACAGATGTTTACAGCACAGCCTTGTTACGTGGTGCGAACTGTGCCATCTAGAGACAGAACGCCAACAAAGCACTCCTACGTTACCTAATCCCTGAGCAGGTCAGGTCCAATGACAGATCTTTTAGATGATGCTCTATCTTTTGTCTCCAGCCTTGATGGATGTTACTCTGCTTGGGTAGGCTGAAACGAAAAGGAAAGGACGAGATGATAACAGCTTGCTCAGCAGCACATCACAACACATCAGTGTTGCGCTGTCCCACTCATCACCCACGTTCAGCCTACACAGCGCTGCTCAGAGTAAAATAGATGCAGGAAATAAGAAATGTCGGTGCTCTCCACAGGCCTATTGAATAGATGTGTGGATAGAAACCCCACCAGATGGAGAAGATTAAAGCAGAGTGATGAATGCCTAGGAGGGAAAAGATCTATCTTGGGAGAGGATATTGATCACTGGTAAAGATCTGTGATTGTAGACGAGGTAGGGTAGGATGTGAAACAGAAAAAAATATAGTAGGAGTTCAGGGTGAAAAAGTATAGTTTCAAGTAAGTGAAATGAGAAAGAAGGGAGGATTTAACACTTTGAAGAATAATTAGAATATAGAGATTGCCTCAGAAAAAAAAGACATGACAGATTCTGTTCTGGTTTTGTTAAGGTGTATTGGTGGAGAGTATGCAAGGAAACGATATGAGTAGTCCTTTCCTCAGTCTATTCTTCTAATTTTGTTGGTATATTCTACTAGTTTGCAACACTTTGTACTTCATGATATATTGGAGTTGTTGGTCTCTTTTAAGCTTAGCATTATTGTGGCTGATTACATCTAGAGAGATATATGTATGTGTACATAAATTACAGAAGTCACAGCAACAGAAAAAAATCAGGTTGCTAACAAATAGATGCAATTTCTGGATTGTTGTCATGTTTTTTACATTAGGCTTGGCAAATACAGCAACTGCAGTATTGGAAATATTTCTGGCATGTACAAGCAATGACATTTCTCAGAGACGAGAGATAAAGGAGATTTCATACCCTAATCTTCTCATGTCAAGCTGTTCAGAAAAGAAGAATCCATATGAAAATATAATTTGGCAGATAAAGTGTTCCTACCATGTTCCTGAGGAAACATTGTTTCTTCTATGGCTAAATTTACCTATCAGAAATAAAAAAGACATATAATACATATATGAAAAGACTAATGGACTTATATCACAGAACTGATCCCAGTAGAGAAGTAAAGCTAGTTTAAACCTTTCAAGAGGTCACTCTGTGAAACAAACATCAATATAACAGGACTTTCACAGGCTTTTTTGAGAAAAAGTAAACCAGAGATTTTAAATGATTTTAAAACAGTGGGACGGTGGGACAGAGTGCACACTCCTCTCCAAAGCACTTTTGGGCCTGCACAGTTTCCAAATACCCAGAAAAGCAGAGTTTGTAGCTCAGACTTCAACTATGCACCTTTTTACGGTTTATACATTGGTTAGTTGACTAAAAGAGACAGAAAAGTATGGTTTTGTGTTTGGATTTGGTTTTGATTTTTTATTTTGTTTTGGTTTGGGTTGGGGTTTTTTGTTTGGGTTTTTTTTTTTATTATTTTGTTTTGTTTGGGGTTTTTGTTGTTTTGTTTAGGTTTGTTGGTATATTTTGTTGTTTTGTTTTGTTTCTCTTTGATTTTGTTTGGTCTGGTTTTTAATGAACTTTTCTAGTGTGGGGGATATGATACAAACAGAGGAAAGCATACTTCAAAACACTAGAAACAGATTCTCAAAATAACCGCAGTGAAGTACTTATCTTCTTAACTAGTAATTTTATTTACTGACATAGACAAAAGGTTAGTTACAATCGACTCTGTACATAATGCAGATAAAAAGTATGGATGTCCCAAAAATTAATAAGCTGGTTACTTCCATGCAAATGGCCTAATTGTGTAATTGTGTTCACACACTTTACTTTGTTTTCTATGTCAAGCAACCCTGCAAAATGTCCAAAATATATCTAGAGGAAAAATTGAAAAAAAAGAAAGGACTCAGAAAGAGAAAACAACATTGTATTTTCTTTGATGAAAAAAAACTTCATTCTCAAAAGTGAATAACTATTTTCCTGTTTTTAGAGCTCTCAGATATGGGGTCCTTTCACCTGCAGTGATTCTGATATGGATGACCAGGCAGCGATGATCCCTGTAGTACCAGTTCACAAACATTTCCTAAGTTTTTGATAAACATGTACAGAAAGACAGACAAAGAACCGGTAGAAAAATATATTCAGACACTAAGGTCTATTGCACCTTAAGTTTTTATTTAATTAGCTTAAAAACAAGCATATTAATTTCAACATTAAAACTGATAAGTGAACAGTCTGCTGTGTCCTGTGATTTAACCATGAATATGAAGCTATGCTGTGTTTTCATCCTTCATATTTAGATGAGGGCAAAATCAAGGATTTGCAGAAGAGACTGGAACTTTAAATCCATTTTTATCACCTTTAGGCGGTTATCATTCCTTCCCTTTAAAAATCAAGCTTCATTTTTGCATACCCTCTATTCTTTTACATTTGCATATGCGTTAAATTTCAGTTTCTGAATTATAATTTTCCTAAAACTCTTTTGATTTTAGAATGTAATGCTGTAGAAGACTGTTAGGAAGGATACATAAACACATTGAAGGGAGACCTTCAGAGTAATACATTTCAAAATAATAAGATTAGGTAGGATTAGATTAGACAAGAATTATTGATATTAATGTATAAAAAGAATTGCTATCCTCTTCTTTAGAGAGTCATCTTCTTTTTGGCAGAATAATTTCATATAGCTCAGTCAGATATTTTAGTGGATTTCCTAATCTTTTCTACTAAATTTATTTTTACCTTATTTTTAAAGCATTGTGAGAATTAGAAACCTCACAAAAAAAAAAAAAAGATGTAGGGATAGAAATAGTTTTTAAAAAGCATGCATATAGGACTGAAATAAAATTACCATGTAAAAGAATAATAAATTATACTTTGTTTTCTAACAAGGATGGAGGACACAGTTAATATTTTTGAAAGTAATATATCCATTCATTTTCATTCAGACCTGAAGGAAAAAAGATATTGCATGCTTTAAGTTCAGTGTCTCAGACGTGATTGAATAAATATGTTGTAGAAAAATCCATACACGTAAGAATTGTTTCTGTGGGTACAGAATGGTTGTATAAATAAGAATGTGCATAAGTACCAAGTTCATGCAGTTTCACAGAGGGCTTATAAGCATCGTTAAAAATCCATAATAGCTTTTTGATTGTTTTGTTTCTCATGACCTCTATTTAAATAGAACTTTTATTCTCTAAGATGAAGCTAACACAAACTTAACAAGAAAACCAACAAAAGCTCTGCAAGGATTGGGTGGGGTCAGGAAGTAGAAATGGTACTCTCATAAGCTCAGACCTCAATCTATATTACATGAGTCATCAAGTGAGCCATAATATACAAGAGACTGCACAAATAACTGCAACTTTTCATGCACTTTAAATTTGTCTGCTCAATACAACTCAAATTTACTCTTGAATTTCCAGACTTCTACATCACTTGCTCTGAACTACATTTGCTCAATTGACACACATCAGGGATTTCAATATGTACCATTGATTTCTTGGTATGAAAGTAACCTGTGATTCCATTTTCACCCTATTCTAAGCATTCTGAAAAGGGAAAAGAATATAAACAAAAGTTCTATTCATACATCTTAAGCCAGTTGTCATACCAAATAGTCAAGAGAAAAACCCAAGGATAAGTAATATAGTTTGGCCTTAAAGCTAGAGTATGATCTCTCATCTTTTTTATTTAGGTGTGCCAACAAAGCTTGAGGTAGCAGAAGGCTAAAAGTGGTGTTGGTGTACTTACTGTTGCTAATCAATTCTGTCTAAGTGGGACAATGAAATAACAGAAACTCATTGAGAAATCCTGTATACTTATAATTTTCTCTTCTGCTCACTTATGCCTCTTTGTTTCCACCAGCTATCTCTCCATCAAAATAATCCCATTTCACAGAATAACTTCATACATCACTAAATATTGCACATTATATATTACTATATATTGCAGTCACAGAGAGAAGAAAAAGTGAGTCACCATTAATACTGCAGATAAACGAATATCTGATATTGTCAGTAGTCATTTTCAATGCACAGATAAGGTCTCAGATAGCTGCAGGTGGAATTTGTGGTTCAGATACTAATTCTGTTCTGATACAGGAAGAATTGTTTTTTACTCTAAATCATATATATTCTGCCATTAAATGCAAAATTATCAAAACTTTCTATTGAGATTTGCAAAATTAATAATACATTAAAACTTTTTTGCAGTGATATTTTAGAATCTTACTCAAACTTGCTAATCAGGACACCTATTTGCCCTGTTTAAAACAAATACATGTCACTATCTTCTTTCTCCAGAATGAGGACCTGAAGGTTACCACAGAGATAGAGAAGAACATCCTTTGATGTGAATGAGACATTTTACATGTATTTGAAGGCAGAATTTTTCTCTGATAGAAAATATTTCTCTACTACGAAAATAAAATGGATAACATATTCATAGAGCAAAAATGTTGGGTGAGGAAAAAACCCAAAAGCTGTAACAGTATTCCAGATTCTGCTGTGGCACAGGAGTTTATAATTTTTGTATCTGACCTCACCAAAAAGATCCAAGACTTAAAAATCTGAAAATTGGGCAGAGCCAAAAAACTATCTACAGTTTACACTATCTACTCTCAAAAGAATTATGAAATCACATCCAGCTAAAATGATCAGCAAGAGCTGCTCTTCTTGCAGGATATGGTACCTGTTGCAGGATATGGTACCTACTGATGGCAGAAAAAGCATTCAGATGTGGGCACACACCGTAACAATATTCTAGTTTTAAGTCGCATTGCCACAAATCTCAAAAATTTTAAAAGTTTTTAGTGAATCTTTCTGTCTCACAATAGTGTGTGAAACAGAGTTAAAGAAGTATTGAAACAATTTTAAATGTCATTGAACTTTTTTTTCTAAAAATTCATGACAACAAATTCTACAAACTATTCCTCAATACAAAATATGTCGTATGTAAAGCTTTTTCTGAGACACAAAACAGAAATGAAAGGTGTATTCAACAGCAGTTTTTCCCTATCTAGGATAACTCAGCATATATTATAATTGTACTCAAAGCAGGAATATTTTGCAAGTCCTACACTTCCATATTCTATGATTGCATTAGTTTTCCTGCAGAAATAAAGACTAGATGATCAGTAATGTCTGGGGAAACTGGATGCCCATACCTATTAGATTTTGAAAACTGTGGACCAAACTCCACTCCATTCTCTACTATACTCCTATTTTCTAAGTATTGTACGTGAAGATTTTGACTTGTCATGCCCATACACCTTCCTGGGGAGAAAATCAAACCAACAAACAGAAAGAAGGAGAGAGAGACAGAAAAGAAGTAAGAGGAAGGAAGGAAGGAAGGAAGGAAGGAAGGAAGGAAGGAAGGAAGGAAGGACAGGTACACAATATTAGAATGAAGAAAAAATTATAGAAAAAAGTAAACACACTGAGTACAGAAAGACGTGTAAAATCCAAATATATAATAGCAGTTAGCAATGAATATCTGATGTACCTCTAAACTTTTTGTGGCTTTTGATTCGGTTGGTTGATTGATTGGTTGGGATTTTTTGTTAGGTTGGTTTGGGGTTTTTTTTGGATGCTACAATCATGCCTGCATAATACTAGATCCAGAAGAAGAACATCCTAACACAACAGTCCTGTGTTTTGATATTAGACAGTGGATATCAACAACATTTTGCCTCTAACTACCATCAAATATTTGCCTAACAAATGTGTTTTAAGGAGCAGATGTGAGCAGAACAAATATTTCTTGCAACAGCATTTTAAAAAATACACTGAAAGCAAATTTAATATACAAAAGGATTATACTGAAAAAAAATTAGGATTATTTACATTAATGCCTGATCATGAAGTTTTCTAGTATGATATCTCCACCTTTCATTTTATTCCCTAATATGTTGAAAATATTCCCAGCCCTTTAGAGTTAGTAACAAAGGCATATTTGGCACACTCACCACCTCTGATAGCATAATTTTTAATCTGCTTCTGTAACCTAAGAGAATCTTTTAATAAAGAGATTAAAATATTGAATTTTTATTCTTCATGCTCAAGAGGACAATGTTTGACCCTGACGACTAATTTAAAACTAAATTTTATTGCATTATACTGGACACTAAATAAACTAGTTGGGACACTTTTCCAGCAATGCAACAATCACCCAAAAAATTCTCAGTATTTAGGAAAAAAAATGAAAGTAATACAGCGAAATGGACAAATTAAAAAAAAAAAAAATACCTGCTTAAAATCATCAGAAATGAAGTGGGAGATCATAACAGAATAAGATTAAAAATAAAGAGGATTATAATTTAATTAAATTGGTTTGTGGCAGAGTTAGTTCATCAGATTTTTTTTTTGTTTCTTTGTTTTGTTAATATCCTATTTTGAGATAAGAGAGTTTTTCAGCAGGAACAGCAGTTGTTTACAAAGATGATGCAAAATTGTGTCATTGCAGTCAACAAAGTTACTTTACTTGCAGCAGCATTAACTAATATCCTCAGTCCTGAAGTATATTCCTGTAATAAACATACTTTGATGTAAAGTGACAATATCCTCCCAAATAAAGCCAAAATTTTGCACCATGAGACTGTATAAATAAATTATACTGCTTTAATGAGATCCATATTAAGATCTACATCTGATGCTTATCCGGAGTAAAAAAATATTTTACAGTCTGTGCTAGCATATTTAATATCACTTCCCTGTGTGTGTATGTGAATTTCATTTGTTTTTCTGACAGACAACAATATCTGGCTTGAAAAAAAAAGTAAAAAGATACCTTGATATTTCTTCCACTGCTTTTTTCTTTCTTTAACCAGCACTGCAGTTCTTGTGTCATGCTGATAATGATGTGGTAAAACTCCTCATTTCTAAGATTACATTTGCCCTACTTAATCATTCCAGGAAAAGTGTCCATGAATGGAGTAAGCCATGCTAAAACTATAGTGTCATACTCCCCCTGAAGCTCTGACAGTACCATAAAGGAATATTCATTTCCATCAGACCAACTGATGGAACATGCAGCTGATCTCATGAGATGGCTACACAACTGCTAGACCTGACACAGCACCATGTATGAACTCATACTTGAAAGAGGGAGGAGAGTAAAAGAGAGGGATGGGCATGAGGAAGAAAAGGAGAGGGAGAAAGGAGGGAGAACACAAGGGCGAGCAAGACTTTAAAGTAGAAATTCACTAATATATTGGCATATGCCAATCATGAAAAAGCAGAACAAATTTCAAGGCTTCCAAGCATTACGTCCTGGAAACAGTTTTGGGTTTTCAGGCTTTTTACTCTCTGGAAACTAGAAAAAGGCTTTGCCAACCCAGTGTGCTGATGAATTCAGTACTTGATAAACTTAATAAATTTAATTTTTAAATTACTTGGGGTTTTTTCCACTAAACACAAGCTATTGCACACCATTAATCACCAAGTTTCATCATTTTGTTTTTTCAAGGAAAGATAACAGACAAGATGCCCACAGGCTTACAGAATTCTTTTCCAGTGAACTGAAGCACCCACTTACTTGAATCATAAGCAGAACTGTACATTTTCTATTCTAGTTCTATGATCAGTTTTAAGTGCCATGTCAACAATATTGAGTATCACATAACTCTTTTTGTTGTTGTTTAAATTTTTGAAGGCATGTTGCTTTATAGGGCTAGTATGACAAATAGACCTGTGAAATTCTTAAAACAGCACACTTGAATCATTTCAAACTAATCTAACTCACTTTTAAAAAAGAAAGAAAAATTGTCCTTAAATAAAGAAAATATATTCTTCTCTTTTTGTCATACACATACTTGTACCCTTTAAAAATATGAAAAATATTCCTTTCATTTATATCCTTATTCAAACTGTAGGCACTAAAAATTCAAATGAACCCTAATTAGAGTTATTATCTTAAAACTTCAGTAGAACAGTTCTCATCTATATTAAAGAAGTTTCTAGTTCAAAGGAAAACTCTGCAGTGAAAGTCATGCATAATTTTTTTTCTCTTGTCAGAAATCAATCACGGTTTTGTCATCATTAAGGAGAAGAGTTGGCCTTTTTTAAGATAAAGGACAAAATACCCGGTCATGAAATATGCCTACTTAATTAAAATACCCCTACTGAAAGACTCTTATTTAAAATTATAAAAAAATTCTTCCTCATTCTTCAATTGATGTCAATGGGCAACAGAGGAAAAATAACACATATAAAGAAAATTAAACAGTGTAAAAGTATAGATATAAATTCCTACACATAACAAGATTTGTTGGGATGTACATGACAGAGAAGGAAAGGTGATAATGTAGGGGAAATTTACCACTGTATAAAAAACCCATAGAAATAAACTTCTGATCTATTGTTGACAATGGAAGTTTTATAATTCATGTATTAAGCTCATGCACACAAATTTGCCTAAAAATACTGATTTCCTAAAATCTAAATACTTAGTATCACTAGGTACTTTTGGAGCTCATAAAATCATAAGATAATCCAGGCTGATTGGGTAAATTTTGGGAGGTCTCCAATCTAACCTCCTGCCCACAAGAAAGAGCCTGGCTCTGTCCTCCGAATCACCTTTTCTTGTCTATATATATCTAGACAAAAGTGACTGTGAGGGCCTGTGGAGCTCTCACTTCCAGGCAGACAAGCCCTGTCCCCTCAGCTTCCCCTCATGGGGACCATGAATCCACCCCTGAGAATCCCCTCCAAAGGACTCCCTCCACAGACATAATATTTGATTTCTCCCAGGGAGCCCAAGACTGGGCACAGCCCTCCACATGGGTCTAAGGAGCACTGAGCAGAAAAGGGTAACAATTCCCACCTGACTGTCTGCCCATGCTCCTGTTCATACAGCCCAGGAAGCTCAACACTATCTCTGCTGTCTGGGGCTCAGCTCACTGCCCAACAGGCCCCAGGGACTTTCCCTCAGGTCTGCTCCCAGCCTGTCTGTCCACAACCTGTGTTATTGCAGGGCTTCCTCCATCCCAGGGTCAGAACCTGGAACTTGTTCTTGCTCGACTTTACAAGGTCTCTATTGGCCCGTTTCTCCAGCCTGGCCAGGACATTTTGCACAGCAGCCCTGCCTTCAGGCTTGCCAGATGCTGTCCCTCGTTTGTTGTGACCCTTAGACTTGGAAAATGTACCGGGGTACCTTCTGCTTACTGCTACAGGTCACTGATAGAGATAAGAAACAGGTCGACTCCAAGGAGACACTCCAGAGGCGTTCCAGTTGTTACTGACCTCCAGGCAAAGCACCAACCCCTAACCACAGTCCATTGACCTGACTATCCAGCCACGTTTTCATTCATTCTGTATTACTCCCCTTCAGACTGTTACTTCCCACCACAGACTACTGTGGGAGACCATGTCCAAAGCCTTTCTAAAGTCAAAGTAAACAACTTTTAAGGTCTAATTCTTACCCATAGGCTTTTTTTCCTCTTATCACACATCACAGCAATGAAACATTAGACAGAACTTATTAGCTGTTGCTGTACACAGCCAGAAAATAACAGAGAAAGCTCTTTCAACAGAATATTTTTTCTGAAATATTAGTACAATACATTGATTTTTAACTAGCTAAAGCAGATACCACCTTCTTTTCTCCCTTTGTTTTTATTAACTTAGGCAGATTAAATTGAAGCCACCACCCATTTAAGCCTTTCCAAGTTTTCTGAAAGGAAAAGGCATTTTTTCAGGTGATTTTTTCAGGTTTATCAGTGGCAGTATGAAAGCCTGATAAAATTAAATTATTCACTGAAGGGCATTGAAAAAACTTATCTCTCTAGGCTTCATTTCCTTTAGATAAACAAGAATCCACTGAGAAAAATTGGTTTTGGATATAACACCAAAGAATTTTACCAATGTGTTACTTAATCATATTTATCCCACAAATTCTGTCTGGCCTCTTTCATTATCTTGATTAGTCAAACAGAAACAAAACAGAAGAAAATGTAGCATGAGATGAAGACTTCCATGAAACCAAAGAATCCTTAACTGGAAAGACAATTTTTGCCCACTGAAAAACAAACTGATTTCCTTTTCTGTCCGTTAGATGACCATGAAACTCCAGCTATAACACATCCAGGACTCCAGGAAGCAAATTACCTGTTCCAAGCCATAATTCAAGGTCTGAAACATCTGGCTGTGGGGTAGTTGGGGCCAATGAATTTAGTCTTAGATTTTACTTAGACACAAAAAATTAGATTACCATCCAAATACTCTTGACATCTTGCTCTGGAAAAGAGTTCTGCTTCCCTTATTCAGTATCATAAATAGAGTTAATGAAAGAAAAGAGCACAAGAACCTACTCAGCAAGTAGAGCTGTTTGGATATAAGCAGGCAATTCCTGTTCATGTTTTACGTAGCAGTCATCATATCCTGCTTTTGCATACATCAGGCAAAGGCACCAACAAGAGAAGAGATGGCCAGAAAAATGCACCACAGACTCACACAGAACATGGGAATGGACAAAGCTGTGCACTGTGTACAAAGCGGAAAGACTTCACAGCAAGCTGGGAGGTGTCTGTTCTTTCTATCTACTTTGTCTACCCTTTGAACAGGACAAAAATGCAGGTTAAATTCAACTGAGAGGAGATAAAAGTCTAAATAAAGGAAGTGATGATTTTATCTTTTGACTTCTGAGGAACAGGGAGTACCTCATTATCTGTCTTTTCTTCTACAAGCTCTAAAACTTTTTTTAACTTCTGTTTTTCTGTTTCTTGGTGTCTATTTCTTTGGGTTTTTGGGTTTTTTTGATTGATAGTTGTTTTTTTGAGGTGTTCTTTCTTGGTGGGTGTATTTTGTTTTGTTTTCTTTAACTTTTGTTTTGTTTTCTTTAACTAAATTTGTCTTCTACTCTTCTCCAAGTCTCTCTCATCACCTCAGCAAGATAAACACTTTTTTAATTGCAAATATTTTCTTGAACAGAATGCAAAAAATTAATTGTAGATTCTGTAGATATCAGTGATTACGTTGTCAGTCAACCTTTTCAGTCTGGTAGTATATCTGACATTCTTCAAAAGCCAGAATTAAATCTAGCATTACCAGGCTAAGAGATCTTTTTATCTTCTCACTCAGTGATATCTTTCAGTTTTGTAGCCCACAATATGGATGCTGAGTAGTCTTCTACAGCACTTTTGCATCCATGACTCTTGTATCCTGCAATGCAATTACCGTTTTAGGCATGAAAGCATAAAGTTTCTTTGTTTTGTAAATGAAGGGCAAATTTGTAAAGTTTAGAGTTTTCAGTGACTATGGTCAAAAATACTGGGTACAGCTTGATGTCAGAAACATTTCACAAATATGGAGTAATTCTACAAACATGATTCTAGACTTATCCCACAGCAAAAAGGAAAATGTAAGTCAGAGAGACCTGTATTCCCATAATCAATATATCACTGACAACATTTCAAATTCATTATATGTTTATGTATATAGATATATAGATATACCTAAAATGGTTTCAAAGAATATATTATTTTGGTTTAATATTTATTCTGACTAGATGCACTGAACAAACCAAATCTTGAGGTCCAAAGCAAGAGCTGTTTAGCCATTGCTAACCCACTGCTATAAAAGAGTGCAGTAAATTAACATTTATATGTAAAATCATTTTACTAATTAAAAAAAATCTGCAAGAGTATGTGGAAAGATAATATCTATTCTTTTAAGGGTATCTGGTCAAACGAGCCATAAACAGAACTTACACAGGCAAAACTGAGTGACAATTGATAAGGGAAGATATGATAAGAATAAACACAGCCAATCACACTAATTGGTGTGGAGGTGAGAAGATTTTGTTTTTCTTCAGTATAATTGTCTGACTAATGACCTTGGGAAATTGGGATGATAAGGGAGAGAGACAAACAGAGATCTAAAACCTGAACAATTAGCCTTAATGAAGACAATAATCAGAAATCTACCTGTTCATTCACACTAATTGATGGGCTACCAAGAAACTGCAGGCAATCTGAGTCTTTGCAACTGGTAAGGAGGCAAACAAGAGGATACTGCAGGTGGGGAGGGCAGGGGACCTATTCCAACTGATGAATCAATATGCAAGTGAAGGGAATGTGGGAGGGGAAGTAGACAGAAAAAGATATAAAAGGGGCCAGCCTCATGTAGAATGAGACGAGTAAGTGCACTTGTCTTTGCCAGAGCACCAGCCTGTCCTATAATCTCATTAATTCTTTTCTCAACTCTCTCACTGCACGATCTCAGTCTCTATCCCATGTGTATTTGTGCGCTGCATGCACACACACCTGGTGGACCCAGAGTGGACTGGGGGTCAGGTACTGGAGCCACACTGGGGTATGGCACCCCTGGCCTGTGGTGTCAGCTACTGCAGCAAGTGGGGCCTTAGCACCAGCTACTCAAATGAGCTGGGATCTTTAACTTCCAGCTGCGGGGGCTGGAATGGGGTGTGTGTTCCCAAATCCTGCTACAGGGAGGACTGGTGTGAGTGAGGTGAGTGAAGGTTTCTGCATGGGCAGCTGGAGCAGGACCATGGCGCACAATCTGTGTGCCAGCTGCCAGCTGCTGGGGGCAGCCAAGTGTTTGTCTCTTACCCAAACTAGTTGAGTGGGCACTTCTGTGTGGGCTTGTGTCTGGAGAACTTCCTTTCAAACTTTAGGCTGGACTCCATGGCAGGTAAGGGATCCTTAGGTCTGGGCCAGGGTAGTAGGTCAGCAGGAGGTCCACGTGCTGCAGAGGACTTGAGAATGTGAGCTCATGAGAGATAAATTTGCCAGCGAGCATCGAGCTGAACCAGCTGGTGAGTCAGGGTCTGTGAAGCAGGTAAGGAGCCAGGATCTGGGCAGGTGTGCCAGGCAGAATGTCTGTAGTGGCACTGTCAGGATCTGCTTGTGTGTGCTTCTGAACTTGGAGAGTGTCAGGGAGAGTGGTGAGTAGAGAGAAGGGTGGGGCTGAGCTTCTAACATCACTTAGAGCGGTTAATTTGATGACTCCAAATGACACCATAATGACTGTTCCTAACATCCTGAACACACTCAAAAAGTTTGCAATTAGCAAATACCAGTGTGAAGATGCACTCTCTGAAGTATATGGTACAGAGGGATCATAAAATTACCTAAGCTTTCCACACTTGAAAGTATTTAATGTTATTATCAGCTCTCTTGCAGAGAGGTTTTAACAGTAACAAAACACAGTAGATAAGGGGGGAAAAAAGAAATATGAGCAGCAGTATTTTCTCAGTGGTACCAAGAAAGCACTATGCTTTTCAAAATCTTCCTTCCTAGTTCTATATGTAATTCAGTTAATGTTTAGACTAGCTCCTGGCCAACAGGAAGTGCAAATGCCTGAGAACATTTATTTTAAACATTAAACACTGTATTAGTTGCATTAATCAGGCCAGCATGAGGAGAGGGAGTGGAAGGGAGGAATTAAAGTTTCCAACATCTTTGATTGTGTTACAACTAAAGAAACCTTGAAATATTTTATCCTCTGGCTTTAAACTCTTCTTCCTCTTCATGTGTTATCTCACTGACAGCCTCTTTCAGTCATCACTCTTAGTAGTCTATTTTAATACCCTTCTCTCATTAGGTAGCAGACTGTTTTTCTCTTTGTCAGACTATGAGTACAACTGAAATCAGTTCAGTTTGGTTTTTTGTAAATAAGCTTCTTCAACAACACAATATGGAATTTAACTGTCTACCATTTTTTAAATAAATATCATTAAAAACTTAAAATATTTTTTTTTCATTCTCTTATAGAAATAAAATAATTTTTTCTTTAGAACAAGGGTTCAGTCACAGCATGGTGTGTTCCTTTGCCTTTGACATTTAACAGCACGACTGATTGATAACTTAGCATTACTTAGGTAAGAGATTAATCTCCAAGTAGATTCAAGAGTAGCAAGAAAGAGACATTGAAATTCTGGTTTTATACCTGAACTACTGCAAATTAGAAAAGTAAAAAAGGTAATTCATCAATTTTTATGCATTGACAGAAACCACTGTTTCTTTAAAAATACTAACAGAAGGAATAAGAACTCTTTAAGCCAAAACTGTATCCAAATATTTAATTTGTATATAAAATATCTGCAATATTCCTCATAATTTTTGAAAAATGCCCTGCCATCCAAAGAAGAAATTAATTAGAATATGGGAACAACCATTAGTATCTCATGTAGCATAGGAAACGCAGAACAAATAACAGTTAGAGTATCCAAAATGTATGTAGCAAATTTAAAATAATTCCACATTGAAGGAATTCTTAGCTGTTACAAGAAAAAAAAACAAACAAACTATATTTAACAGTATCAGGAAACTGTTTGAGAAGTTTTACTTGCGTTTCACAGGGCTGAAATGGAAACACTCCTGTAGGCTATGCCTGTGTCTTAAAACTGCTTAGACGAAGTCCACACCACCAAAATGCCCACACTATCACAGGGGTTATAGTAGTCATGACATGCTATATGCCAATCCACTGGCATAGATAATATTTCTGATAATGAGATAGGAGTTGCCAGGCAGTATGTCGAACTCGGGCCTGCATCAAGCTTTCTTGAACATGGTCAAATTTCTCTTAAAATTTATTTTCTGCTTTCGAGTGCACCACCAGCTGCAGCAGAGGACCATGACTGGACTCACAGACTTTATCTCTTCTCCATACTCATTTAGGTATTGAGGAACTTCTAAATTAGTGGATCTTCATTTTGTCCCTTTTTCCCTCTTGGATGATGCAGTGCATTCAAGAATCAGAGTGATATCCTAAATGTATACTTCTGGAATATCTCTTCACATAAATAAAATCAGTCTTCAAATTATAAAACGGCAATAGAACTTCCATTTAAATCACAATTTAAAGAGTAGTCCATTCTTTATGCAGAAGCAGAACAATGGATGAAATGTTATGTTATTCTGCAAAGATTATTTTCTAAATTTTGTCTTCCTCACATTATAGCACTATAGAAAACCAACAAATCAAATAATTTTAAAGTAAAATATACCATAACATAACGTGATATGATATAATATGATATAATAATGACAACAATCTGATCAAAGAAATTCAATTATCTGATTAAGATTTTAGAAAAAATCTAGAGCTCAAACACATCTTAGAATGAAAAGTAAGCAATATGTGAATGTAATTGCAATCTTCAGATATATTACTCCATATATTAATATATTTTTACACAAAGCAAACATTTTCAGACACAAGAACTTGTCATCTAGTTATGCAAAATTGTACCTAATAACATCCTTGTAGATGAAAATGTGATTGCTAAGTGAACTATTGTTTAAAACAAAAATCCAAAAGAGCTGCTTTGTTGTCTCTTTTGAAAGGCTGTTTCACTGCTTTGAAGCAAAGAATACTGAGTCATAAAGCATTACTAATGACTCAGAGTATCTTGATGCCTCATCTCATTTTCTTAACTATAAATCTATTTGGAAAGTCTTGCCAGAATATTAGCTGTAATCCACTGAATTAAGAACATATTGTATTATCTCTTTTGAGAACTGGAATACGTGTTTGGTTACTACAAGTCATTTGTTCCCATTCCCAAACATGTAATTGAATAAAATTAGAACGTAAATATCTCCTTTTTATAAGCACATGAAAACTATATTAAAATTCCTAATTAACTCAGAAAACTGGAGAGCCAGAAAGTGCCAGAATTACAGTCTACCTTTAAGTGCTTTATGTTTTATGGTGTAAGTTTCATATCATGAATTGAATACTGTCACTAACATACTGTCCCCAATTAATTCAGTTCCTGAGATGGATGGTATTCACTGACTGTGGAGCTATTCAGTGCTGGGGTTTTGGGTTTTCTTGTTAGTGTTAAGGGTTATTTTATCATTCACTGCGTGGATCAATGCATTATTAACTGCACATTATCCAAGTTATATTAATTTTGTCATGTTTTTTTCTGTGGTTTTCCTATCACATCATTTATCAGCACAATTCCCATCTGAGACAAAATTACTTGAGATCTTTATTAGCAGTCTTTAATATATGAGAGGTTGACACAGACAAATTTATGCTAAAACCATTGAACATGACTATGCATTTGAGACATCTGATTTTTTTAAAAGTTCTCAACAACATGAGACTTCTCATGTTCCTAGCATGAATGTTAAAATAGCTTAATTATTCATGCATTCCAGAACACAAGTTCCATAAACAGAGATATGGAAGACATCAGTGACTTGCTGCAAGCACTTTGTTTATGTAATTTTCCTAACACCACACAGCAAATTCACAGCCACAGAACCCAGGAACTGCTCAATTGTCATGTCCAAAACAGTTTCTTAAACTCCCTAAGTGACATTTCTGAACATACTGAACAACACTCCTCCAGCAGTGCCCCAATTCACTACAACCTCTGGTTTATGACTTAGGAAAATTAATTTAATTTATTGCCAATCAACTCAGAGTAGGGGAATGAGAAATAAATCCAAATTTTAAAGAACACCTTCCTCCAACCTCTCACTTTTTTTGGGACTGAACTTCACCCCTGATTTTCTCAACCTCCTCCCACCAAGCAGCACAAGGGGTTGTGATCAGTTCATTGCATTTGTCTCTGCCACTCCTTCCTCCTGGGACAAGGACCACTCACATTCTTCCCCCCTGCTCCAGTGTGGAGTTCCTCCAAGAACTTCTCCACTGTTAGTCCTTCCCACAGGCTGCTGTTCTTCACAAATTTCTCCAGCATGGCTCCCTCTTCTGCTGGACATGGGAGAAGCTTCTGGCAGCTTCTCACAAAAGTCACCCCTGTAGCAACCTCCACCCTACTACCTGGCACAATGACTTACTCAACTACAGAAGGAGATGTGGATTGATAGGGTAACAAGTAATGTGACAGTTCCCTGCCTTCAATGTCTGGTTTTGGTGTATATGGAACTGGATAGCTGAGAGTAAAAAAAAAGGAAAGGAAGGCCACAATTGAAGCCCTCAGCCTGCTTGCTAGATATTGCTGTGGTTCACTCCTTTCGGAGCCTGCTGGCTTTCCAACACAAAAACACACATACACATATGATGTGAAAAAGCAGGATGGTTATCTATAGCTTGGATTTTTTTAACATCTGAGGGACTGGTTGTTATACAATTGAAATCTCATAGAACCTCTCTTTTGAGTGGAATAATGTTATAAGCAGTTTCACTCAAGTCATTCCTAGCCAGGAAAAATGTCCATACAAGTATACATCTAAGACAACATTATCACAGATCATTTGAAGACTTTTGGTCCCCCTGAATCAAGTAATTTATAAAACTCTTATAAAGTAAAATTGCTTGAAATATCTGCACAAGTAAATTAAATACCTGAGATTTGTCACCAAATTTGCATCATTTATAGACCAAACACTGTATTCTGATAATGCTAAAGATTATATAAATTGATAAATAGTAAGATAGCAGAGGTACTATAAAGAAACAGTATCTAAAATTAAATTTAAGGGAAATAGTCTTTGGTTCTTAGAAAAAATATATGACTTCAGAAATTTGCCATGAAAACCGATGATTTATTTCCATACATACATACACAAATTGCAAAACTATTCTTTACTGTTTTCCTCTTGAACCACAGGATCTACTTTAGTTTAAATGCAAAAACGATAGAGCAACAATTAAATTTATCTTGTGCACTTAGAATCTAGCCCAGACCCTTTCAGGTCTCTGATGAGAGCATCTTTTACAGAAAGTTTTGCTTTCTGGGCCTAACTCTGTGAGATTGAGAAGTCCAATCTGCCTCTCTAACAATAGTAAGCCTTGCTTAATCTTTGTTAAAACAATTTTGAAAATATTTCAAACATATGGAATCTGCAAGAATAGGATTTGATGACCCAGAAGAAGATTTCTCATACTGGTGGACTCAACACAGTGAGGTGGTAAGGAATAAGCTCGAGGTCCTAGCCATGATCCCTCCTGGCTACTGCAAAAATTAACCCTGTCCTGGCCAGAACCAGGACAATGTCTAATGAATTTTTATTTTTATTTGCTCTTTATCTTTTGTAGTCAGACTAAATAAAATCTAGATATGTTATGTTAACTAAGCAGGTATAATCTAGAAATCAATCTGCTACAGAATATGAAATTCAGTTCAACTTGCTTAGTAGGGACGAAGTAATAAATGGGACTAATACACTTTGAGGTTACAGGAAGAATAATGCAAGACTGGAGTGCTGGGTTTCTTGATTAAAACATACAATTGCTGAGTGTCAGGATGTGATTCTACTTGTGTGATTGAAAATGCCTGTGTGGAAATCAAAAGTTAGATTTGTGACATTAGTATTTAAATGTGTTCTTAAGCTGCTCTTCCATACCTGTTTCACAGGAAGAGAAGAATTAAAAAGCACTGCAATGTGCTAGAGTGTAGGGAAAAATGTTAGCAAAACTACTAGAAGTTATATTAGCAAACTACGAAGCTACACATATACGAAAATATGTAAAAGCTAAAAAACTTTAGGCATCATTTAAAGAATGTTTTAACAGAGCAAGAGGGACCTTATGTGTCTCAATAAATAGTTTATGTTGGTTTCCAGACAACATGAGAAGACAAATTAAATTACCTTGAGATTGCACAAGTTTTTTTTCCTTTCAGTTATTTTTGTTTGAAAGCTGTCAAAAAGACAAAACTGCTTTATGGTTTACAGAAAAAAATATAACCAGTGTTTGAAAAGTTCAGCACATATTATAAAGAGATATGCAGATAATACAATATGAAAGGCCAAAAACTCATTAGCTACTCTAAATAAGTAGGTCAGAGTTTATTTCAGTATTTTTTCAGGAGAGATTAACTCCCAGACCAAGCTATTTCATTAAAAGAGACTTTGATCTCCTAAGTTATAAAAATATATTTGTCCACTTATATGTCATATGTGAAATGTTAAAAGCCTGACAAGGTAATACTTAGGTAAGAATATACTGTTGCATGTACAAGCAAAAAGCATCAAGTACAAACATAGAAAACTAGCAATTTGTACTGACAATTTACCTCAAAAACTCTAACAGCTGGAAACTCATAAAAGTCATCACACCACAGCAATGTCACGATCATGTGTTCTGTAAGCTGACTGGGGAAAACTACAGCACCCAAGTCATTACACACAGATAAGAGAGGGGAAGATAATAAAAATGCTATTTCTCAGATCACATTGATGAAAGAATGGGAAAATTTGTATCCAGGCCAACAAGTTCATAGAGAAAGCAGAGATGCCAAAGCCTCCAAGGGAACATACTCAGAAGTCAGAATTAAGAACACACTTCCGAAAAGCATAGCTTTATCCCTGAGATGCTTCAGTTGGCAACATCAGCCAGCACCTGGTTAAACCAGCAGCACTACCAGTTTGGAGTGAAAGCTGTTAGCAGCCAGGCTCTGAGAAAAACAGCCAGCTACAATATGGAACTGAAAAACAAACCAACAAAACAATCCATCTGACTAATTGAATAAATGTAAAATACTTGGGAAGCCATTCAACACTTGCATAGTCAGGAAAAAAAAAACAAAAAAACAAACAAACAAAAAAACCAAAAACCTTAAAATGTTTTAGACAGCTTAGTTTCATTTCAAGGGGGAGATATGCAAATAGATCCTGATTTCTTGCTGACATGAAGTGATGCTGCAATCCTTCTTTCACTTGTGAGCTGATATGTCTAGAAGGGACTACACCCACAGAAATCCATCCAGGTTACAGGCTGCTGCCTTGAGCTGAATACCTTACAGCCTCTGATCCTGGTCCTGCCCAGCAGGCAACAGCTCTCTTTGGGGGACAGGGTCTCAGCTCTGACATAGCGTGGATATGTATGCTGAATCTAAAGGTTGGACTCCTGACTTTTAAGAGTCTTTCTCATGCCCCCAAGCATGTTTCCAGTCCTGTAACAACTTCCTGAAGGGGCATCGAAATTGTATGTAATGTATAGGAGGAATTTACAGTTCCAAAGAGAAAGTACTGCTCTAAGCAGGGAGCTTAGCAGCAGACGTGTCTGAGACAGATGCTATGAATCAAAGTAAATCCAGATTTTTATTATTTACTCTAGTATGGAGAGAAATGTCTCCCTCAAATTAGGATCCATATTAACTCACCTGAAGGGTTAGCCTTGTAAAGGACAACCACTGCCCTCCAGTTTTTTCTAATAGTCCTTAAATATAGATTGCTCTTCAGCACTGATGCCACTATTTTATCCAAGAACTGAGCAGCTGAAAAAAAGTATTGCATATCTGGTTTTAACTTCATACATTTAAAAAATCCCCTCTAAAATGCTTGAAGCAGCTCTTTAATGTTGTGCCTCTTATCAAAAGCAAAGGCTCTTTCAAGATATACTGGCTGAATTCAACTGTGAAGTTTTGAACTGGCACAATTTCTCATCTTCTGAATCTATTTGAACACAACTTCCAAACATCCAGTTCTGTGCTGTGTATTTACAGGGCTGCTAATGACTCTCATTGATAGTATTTTTTGCCTCATGAACTCCAGAACAAATGGAAATTGGTATTTATCTTTAATAGAATTCTTTCCAACCAAAACCAATATGCATGTTTTTATATGAATGTTCTGTGGCAAATGGAGCTGGAATTTATTAACATCACCTCAAACACCTCAAAACACATGCAACATCCATTTAATATAGCGTGGTTTAAGACTTTTCATGTAAATGTTATATTTCATTACCTTGTCTTCTTTGCAGAGACTTAGTTAAGAGATAGAGAAACTATCTTTTGAAATGGAAGGTAATTTACGTCTAGGAAGGTATATGTAGTAATTTTCACAGCAGTCTCAGGCTAAGATGCTTCTCTCTTTCCTAATATAGAAATTAGGAAAATACATAGAATTTATCTACAATGCAACTACTCACAAAAACCAATAGAGGACACTTTGGCCACAGCAGATCTTATATTTTCAAGACAATTTATTGGACATGCATGGGTAGGTTACTGGATGAGGGCATAGCAAAAGGAAGACCCTAAAGGACATACACAAGTTGTTCTTTACTTCACCTCTGATTACACTCCTGGAGCAGTGCTAAGTCAAAGCATGAAGGAATATTAATAGGAAGATGCACAATCAAGAAGAATGCAAAAATTAACTTTTATACCATAGCACACTCTCCCATGGATTTCTGTCTTCATACCAAAGCAACAAAAGTTATGTTCCTCCATCTTTTCTTCCTTTCCCTGTTTTCTACAGAGAGGCATTGTGGTTGTCACTGACAGTTTCAGACAGAAATCACAATATGATCTGTGCTCAGCTGAGTTAACCAGGGACCAGTACCTACTAGAAAAGAAATTATGAGTCCACTGCTAAAGGAACTATTTCCAAATAGAATCTCTCATATGTTAATTTTGGAGAAGATATCTCAAACTTAATAGGCTATTCAAAACAAGATTTTCATTGCTACCTCAGCCTTAGTACAATTCTTTCCAAGGGACAAAAATATACATTTTCTGAAGGCAGTTGCTGCCTAAACAGCATACTAAACTGAACATCCAAACTGACATGTTAAAATACTGCTTTTGAGGATACATTTGTAAGTACGATAAGACAACTTCTTTATTTTCCCTTCTTTAGGTAGGGAATATTACCTCACAAGAGGACAGGGTTTACGGTCCTGTGTCTAATGTTCCCTGCTGTGCTTCGAAAAATTTGAAGAAAATAGATTTTGTTCTCTCAGTTCATATTTAGTGGAGTTGGGCTACATCAATCTTATTCAAGTGAAACGTGCAGTTCTAAATTAAATGTACATTTTTGAGCTCAACCAAGTCTCTAGTGAACAGCAGTTTTCCCACGAAAAGTACTACACATAAATCATCATAATTCATTGGGAAAAAAAGAAACAACGGTATTGAAGAAGGTGTTGGTGACAGCATGGTGCTAATAATACCAAGATTGTGGGTTTGATCCCTGTAGGGGCTATTGACTTAAGAGCTGGACTTGAGGATCTCTGGTGGTCCCCTCCAACACAAAATATTCTGTGATTCTAAGTGAATTGTGAATGATGTAATATGGGAGACTGCCTTTAAGAGGGCACCTATTAATTTTTATAGTCCATCAAAAGCAAGAGGTATCAAACTGGTTTGATTTTACATTCAACTTTCATTTTTCTCCCACCAAAAATATACAGCATAAATATTGGTTGACCTAAGAATTTTGATATTATGACGTTTACTGTGCAGTACAAGGATCACACCAGGAACAACAGTGAGGTAAGGGAATTCCCTTTCTTCCCTCATCATTGGCCATAAAAAACCTAGCTGTTAACTTCAGATGTGTTTTTACAAGAAATCTGGATGTAACAGATTAAATTAGAGCAAAAAGTCACTCTAATCTGGAAGGAAAGTAACTTACTAGGAAGAAGTGGTAAATGGAAATCAAAGTTGCTGACTGGAGAGGGGATGAACTTTTGTGATGGCCACAGCTGACTTGGTGTTTAGTTAGTTCAAATAGAAACATTTGTGACCCTTTTATCATACATTGATATTCTCTGCTTCTATTGTAAGGGCATTTAAGCCACTCCATTTTGAAAGAGACTGATCAAGACTTCTCAACACACACACATTGGTCCTCATTTTTCTTGTATCTTCTGTAGCCCAGAATGTCTGCACATAGTGAATAGATTTTTAAATTTTTTACTTTCACAAATAATTTCTAGCTTTAGAAATCTAAATAGTGATACATGGTAATGACACATGTATGGGAGGTGTGTATGTGTGTGTGTACATATTTATAAATATATTTTTCTTTTATGGTACTGAATATCTAAACCTTTAATATAGGAAGGGAAACTTAAGGATCAGTGTTTATTGAAGTTGGTCACTGACAGATGTTTATGTCTAGATGAAGAGAGAGCTCTTTTCCATCCCCACTGCATGAAAAGGCTCATTTAGTTTCAGTGAAGTTACTGGGAAAATCCTCAATGTGACAGCAGGGTTAAAAACATGTCATTGCAGATGCAGTCTCAAAAAGATTCACTTGGCACAAACACCATCTCTGAAAATGTGTGTAGGTCCAGAAAACCAATATAAGTCAGATGGCAGACTTCACAGAATGAAGAATAGAATTTAATTAAAATCCATCTCATCTGCATTCACACCAATAACTCTGAACTAAAAAAAAAAAAAAAGAAAATCTGATTTCACCATAATATTGGAGAACATTTGCTGAAGTGTGGCATGTCCAGAATTGTACTTCTTAGTATGAGATGCTTTCTGTTCTTTGGGCAAATATCACAACTACAGATGATTTTGTGTCAGAAGCAATTGTTTGGTTTGTGGAGATGATTGAAAACGTCTATGATGCTACCCTCTGTTATACACAAACTTAATTTCAATAACATATATGTGGCTTATAAAAGATTTTTTAGCAGAACAACAGTTCCTGTATATTTAATATATTTTATGATTGACATTTATTTTTTATCCAAGAGTAATTAAATTTCATCTCTTGAGTTGACTAACATTTTGACTAACAAAAACTGCCAGATGCTAAATAATGTCTGAAAAGGACAAAGTGGAAAAAAAAGGATTCCCAGTCCTGTAAAGATAGCCAAAATTAAGGGAAAGGATCCTTTTAATATCTATGTCAGCATGCATTCCAAACAATTTCTATTTGGTGCATTTTTTTCATATTTTCAGTGGCTATCATAGTCACTGTGGTGATTATGAATGCTGCTGGACTTGTCTTCAAGCTGCTCTGAGGATTCAATGAAATAATTAAAAAAAATAATAATCAGAACATTGAACAGATTATATACAACAAAGGACTAGTTAGCATATATGAGGGTTTATACAGAGAAATTCTGTTCAGTTAAAGATATTAAAAGACTGTTTCAGACAGAGATTGATAGTTAGAAAGCCAAAAAACATGAACAGGCAGCTAAAATTAAAAACAAAAAGACTGCTTGACAACAAAAACTAAAACAAAGAAAAAAATTTAAAAAAAAGGAAATTTAAATTTGCAACAGTAAAAGGATATTTCTACACAGTTATATTGTCTAATATGCTTTTAATATCTATATTATTTCTTGTAAGGCTACAATAAAAATAAAAAATGTGCATAAATAAGAGTTAGTAGCATTAGTTTCATATTAAGATTATTGATCACTCAGAATTTAGTGATATTGAACATAATTCATTCTGATCAAAGAAGAATTGCAGTGGACAGTACTTTTTAAAATCTTTTCTTGAAAACATTTCAGGATTTCCTGTGGAGTACTAATTCAAAGCTAATAACACAAAGAAGAAGTAAACATTGACACTTTTAATACAAGACATACTTCTGAGAACCCTATATTCACTGAATGAAACAAAAAATCCTACTAAGGGCGTAATAGTAACCTAGAGTATTCCTGGCGAATAAAATTCTAATAAACATTTTAGCCTTCTCTGTAGTTTTGGACAAAAAAATTATCTATTCCTTTCAAGGTTTTCTTGTCTCTCAACCATTAATATAATTTTTATTTTAATTCTTCAGTATTGATTTTTGTTTATTTCTAATGAAACAAGAAATAAATTCCATTTTCATTTATAGAACTGATAACAGCTGCTATCCATTTCTCTTTTAAGTAAATCCATAGGGGTTTTGGTATGAACAATGTGAATGTTTAATCACTGGAACTGCTGCTAAGTGGAGTAGCAGATTCTTCATATTATCAAACAAAAATTTTATGACAGAAAATATTAAAAGCCTGGTCCAGTTTGACTAGATGAAAATTAAAGGTCTGCAATTACAAGAGGTCATATCATCATGACATCATGCTTCTTCTCTGCCCTAAATTTTATTAAAAATTATCAAAGATGCTGCTGTTCCCCACCATAATTCAAGGACTCAATTCTTACAGTTCAATGCTTGTAACTCACACGAAGGACCATCACTCAAGTTCAAATTTGGAGAAAAACTGCTTTGAAAGTCTGCCTCTCTTCCCCCATTTTTTTCTAAATATTTAAATGACAAAAGTAATTCAAAAAATTAACACTTCCAAAAAGAAGACCCTTGAAGTAGTTAGGAAAGAAGTTGAAGCCTCTATCTACATTCATGCATAGAATTACACACGTTATATACACATTGCACTAGTTTAACAGAATCCCAGGATGATTAGAGGCTGTAAAAGACTTCTGGAGATCATCTAGTTCAACTTCCCTGTCAAGGCATGGTCACCCAGAGCAGGTGACACAGGAATATGTCCAGGTGGATTTTGTGTGTATCCAGAGAGGGAGACTCCACAATCTCCCGGGGACAGCCTGTTCCTGTGCTCTGCCACCCTCAATGTAAAGAAGTTCTTACTAATGCTGAGGTGTAACTTCTTGTGTTTTAGTTTATGGCCATTTGCTCTTTGTCCTGTCACTGGGCACCACTGAAAAGAGTCTGGCACCATCCTCTTGACACTCACCTTTTAGACATTTATATGAACTGATGAGAACTCCTCTCAGTCTTCTCTTCTCCAGACTAAATAGGTCCAGCCCCCACAGTATTTCCTCATAAGAGAAACACTCCAGACCCCAAATCATCTTTGTGGCCTCTGCTGGACCCTCTCCAGTAGCTCCTTGTCTTTCTTGTACTGAGGAGCCCAGAACTGGACACAACATTCCAGGTGTGGCTTCAGTAGGGCCAAGTAGTGGGGCAGAATAACCTCCTTTGGCCTGCAGGCCATGCTCTTCCTGATGCACTGCAGGATACCAGGATTCTTTCAAAGGAGAACTCATATGGAAACTATGAAAAATGTATAGCTGTGTCAATGGAGTTTCTACAGTTTTCCCAGGCTCGTATAATCATAAGAAAATGTATGTTTTCCTGTGTCTATTTCTTCAGGGATGGAGAAACCCTGCAGTAACACAGAGCTCATTGGTACAGATTCTATGCTCTCACTCACCCAGAGAGGACTGGCAGGAGTGTCCAAGTTTGCCAGAAGCTGGAAGAATTTCTAGAAAATCTCTCTAACATAAATAAAATAAATTTAGGGACTACTTCAGACATCATTGGAAACTGGCTTCCAACTATCTCCTGATCCTTTATATTTATTCTAACAGCTTTCCAGACAGACTAAAAAAGGGACCCCTGTGCTATTAAACAGTTCTAGATTTTTATCAAATTTCCTGATGCTGAACACCAGTGATCAACTTGTGTTGAAAGGTTACTTAAAGGAGGGGGTTGCAAACCAGTTTCCCAAGAGAAAAATAATGTAAATTTTAACCAAAAAACAGGTGTTTCAACTCCATAATACAGTAACTAGCAAATGATTAAAGATGAATGTGGGATATTTAGCATCATAAAACAAGCTACAGAATTGATTAATAGAATATTCCCAAAATACTCTTACAAATAAATCACATAGACAGTATTGAAATAATGATTAAATTCCTGCTTAACTCACAATATCACCAAAGATTAAGTATCATGTTTGAAATAATTAACTTATAAATTGAACCTGTAAAAAGATTTTTCATACCTTTTATTTTGTTCCTCATGGACTGTATATACAAAGACTAGATGATTTTTTTTTTTAAAGCCGAGCCTTTGTAAAAATACTTAGACATAAATATAAGATGGTCTTTTGGAAATCCATAAGAACTAGAATAAAGTTATTAATAAGATCTGTGAGTTTGAAAATCCTCCAGTTATGATGACAACATGGTCTTGAAGATGCCAAGTTTTAACATTGAAGACTCCCAACAACCCTGAATCAATGTTCTGAGTTGTGGGCAGACTCAGGAGTGAAAAAGAGACAGCAAACACACCCCAGGTGACTCCCTTTGTCACGATCTAAGTTACAGTAGTTTGAAGACATAAATGAGAAGTCAATTTCACACAGTACAAAGTGTTTCAAGGTCCTTCCAGAGGAATCAGTGTCAACATATCTGAGTTCAATTCCACATTAGCATTGTCAGTTGATTTCCAAATTGTGGGATTATCATATCTGAGTAATGCCACCCTAAAATATGTAGGCATGTTACTACAAACTAATCTGGATATTTCTTCATATTAATGCATCATGGATATATTGTATATTATTTAACATTTCCTTTCATGTTTCTGTGTGTTTGCATTTCAAACAAAACTGCTTTAATAAATACATTTTGAACAGTAAACCAAAATTCTTAATTTAAAGAAATAATTGAAGACAGTAAAATTTATAAAACATTATGCTTGTAGTTTTTCTTTTAAATTTAGAAAACTGCTAAAATTAACTGTCATTTAAAAACCTTTTGATTTGAATTAATGATAGGCAAAAATATTACTTGGATTGTAATAAATAAATAATCTTAGCCTGAAGAATAGTGCAGTTTTATTAAACTTAATCACCTGTACTTATTATTAATCAAAGTTATACTCAGTGGAATATACATAATAGTAATTGGTGAGGCTTGATGAGTTTGTGTTTTGCTATCTGTTCATGTGTGTCACAGAAATCAAGATCAACCTTCACCCTCCAAATATCTCATCTTCTTTCATTTAGATTGTGTATCCTGCTGCCTCAAATTTTAATTCACTCTATATGCATATTTGACTGCAAGATGAGTTTCAGTTGACTTCTAAGCCTTGATGAGAAATAAAATTTTTAAGCACACACATCGAAACAAATACGTTATAACAGATTCCTCTGAGAAACATTTCCTAATATACTGTTCCAGATGGCAGGTTCCTAATAAGCTTAAAAGCTTCATGGATAAAACCCTGGACATTAGGACTGATAAATAAATTGCTTTAAAACAAAGAAGAAGAAAAAATTTAAAGTTATAGAGGTCAGACTGTACTCTGAACCCTGAGGTTTTAATCCCTCTAAAGCATATATCTGCAAACTAATTCAATTTAGAGATGGCTGTGCACAACTAATTCCTTGCTAGAAGCAGGAAAATGAAGAATTTTGCTTATATTAAATAAAATTTATTCTGTAAAACAAAACAAACACCAAAAAAATCCTGTATGTTAGTGCTTGAAAAGAGGAAGGAATGGAGAAAATAAGTAAAAAGATCACTTTCTTATTTTAAAAATAACAAATCAGTTTCATAGACAAGATAAAAACAAGATAATAAAAGTTTTAAGTGAAGAATAATTGGAAGAATGGATACTTAAAGAAAGAGGCAATCTATTTGCACTTCAAAATTTTTACCAATAACTATGCCAAAAGCTATCTACAAAAAGAGCAAGGGGTCAGAAGGAAAGTGTGGGGTGAGATTTTCCCACCAAGCAGTCACGGATCTTTCTTCTATAATACTTTGTCACTGTCTGTCACAAGTTTGAAGGTAATCAGTAAAAATGCATCTGGCTAATTTATCATAAAAACAATATTTATTAAAGCTAAACCAAAACAAACCAAAATCCTCTGAAGGTAGTTAACAAACACGAATTGTCAACTGGTCTGTCAATCCAAGAGGGTGCAGCAGAAGGTCAACTTGAGCAACCCCAATGCCATTGTTATCTCATATATTGATGGTACAGGTGACAGAATAAAGAATACACTTTGAAAGTTTTTTGAGGACACTAAGATGAAAAGAAGTGAAAGCGGTGTGGTGAACACCACTATCTTTTTTAAACATCTATTCTCTCTGAACAGATCTATTCCAAAAATTTCCCTAGAAAGCCCACTGAAATACCACCAAAACATGGAGGGAAACTGGCACAGTGTTTGTTGAATAAATGAAGCAGGTTCTATTTGATCCATACTGGGAAAACCCTCAACGTTCAAAAATACAGTCTCAGAAATTTCTAGTTTGTCATGTTTAAACCACATTTCAGTCCATTAGCACTTTACAGTGAAGACTTAGAGACTTTAATTTGTATTTACTATCTTTCATTAGATTATGATTGTTTCCTTAATTATATGGTGATTAAAAAACACATCCCCATTTATTTTATAATCAAGATTAACATGTATACCCATAAATGATGACTACAGCAATTTCAGAGATTTAATGAAAGTAGATAGGGGATTAAAAGTGCTTAAGCCTTAAAGAAAACAGCATATTAATTCCAAACGTTTATCTATTTGTAAATTTCTCTGTCCCTAGCCACACAAAATAACATTTTAAAATTGTAATTAGCCAATTTTTGATTATAAACAAATGTAATGCACAAAGTGGTGTGAAAATCAGCCTACCTTCTAAAATAAAATTAATGGATAGGGAATGAGCACTTAGGAATTAAAACACTTTATTTACCTTTAAGTTTTCTACAACGATAATTCAGATTAATCTTATTGATTACCACAGTTATTTTCCTTAAAAAAAAAAAGAAAAAAGAAAATAACTAATAAAAGCATTTTAACAGCTAAAATTGTTCATAAATAAACTCAAACAGTTCAGAATTCTGTAAAAGCATGAATTTGGAGTTTGCAGTTTCATCACATCATGGAGATGAAGATTCAAAAAGTTTTTCAAAAAATCTTAAATATTGAGGAATCCCCAGAAGTTTTTCCCCATATAGACTAAAGTAGATTAATTCTCCTATCATGTGACAAAATTGGGAGGTAAGAGAAAAGGTCTTTCCATTAAATTTGTACCTTAGATTCCAAACGTGCACATAAACTTCAGTCTCAAGGATTAGATGAGTCTCATTAGCTTTTACTTGAAATAATAATACTTTTTAAAAAAATCACAATAGCTTTTAATATAAATAAAATAGATGTAAATAAACTGTTTTCCATTTCTGCTTTACTCCAGCGCTCCAGCTAAGAGATGCATGGCATCCCTAGATGCACCAGCTGCCCAGTTGGGGTGCAATGCCACCAAAAGAAGTTCCAAGGTTATTTCCAGACAATCTGAAATGTTTGTCAAAAGGAATTGGGTGATTATGACGTGAATTAAAAGGAAAATGCTGGGAACACAAGGTAAAAGAAAACAAATTAAGACATGAAGCACAAGGAAAAAATACATAGGTCAAAGGGTTCCCCTCAGTTTCTCATAACATCACAAGAAAAAGGATAAAGTTTTGGAATTCACCTGTAGTTCAGGAGAAGTGCAGTACCTAGACCACAGGCCGTTTTAAATATTTTCTACTTCTTCATATTGGTGGTTATACAAAAACTCTAAACATAAACAAAGTTGCATAAAAATCAGATTACTGATGTTCAGTCTCTGTCTCAAATGAAAACAGTAAAAATTCTCTTTCACTTGAGTAAGGCCAGAAATTCTCCCTGTGTAACTATTTTCACTGAGGAAGCATAGAAATTAAATAAAAACCCTTTCAGGTAAAGACTGATGTTAAATCTGAACATGGTGTTGAGTTTGAGTATGTTGGGAAACAAAATGATTTTTTTTTTTTTTTATCATCACCATAAACACCACATTTGATACCACCATCACCACATTTGACTTTTCAAGGTTACAGAGGAGCTTTCTTGTATCTCAACTGAGGCATAACTGAGATACAAAAACAGATGGGAAAAAGTATAAAACAATTAAATACTTTAACCTTTCCATTTGGTAACCCTGAGTGCAAGTTGCATAGTAATTATTTTTCACTAGAAATGTGAAAGATCTCAGAAGCTGTGAAGTATTCTACATATTTACCTCATGATGACTTCATTAAAACAAAATATACAGGTCACTAACTGTTTGTACTGACTGAATACAGAGCGTACAGAAGCAGACTTAGCATGGAATAGTTGACATCCACAACCAAATTTACCTCCCTGGAACATATTAGTGTACATGCAACAAAACACATTACAGCAAACTGTCCTTCATTATGCCTATCCTTACACACAGCACATCAAAAGAAATAGAAAGGCTGAAGTTTTAAACAGAGAAAAAAAAAAAGTGAAAATATTTTTATATTTGACCAGTTCAACTTTTCATTCACTGGTATGTACTGATAGAAGAGAAATAGACTGGGGTCCTTTTCAAACCTAACCCTGTACAAGTAAGTAAGCAATAATACTGTTTGAGGTTTATAACTACAGCAAACCAGCACAGCCCTATGGACAACAGGGGAAACCACTGTGAAACATAAAAGATTTAGTCCATCTACCATTTCTGTTTAACCTTCATCAGGATGAAACGCAATGTTGTAGAGCATATTTTACCTACCTCTTTTCACACCCATTATCAAAATCAAAAAAGTTTTTAAATTGCAAGGACTGTGTAACTCAGGGGGTGGGAGGTGAAAGTACTGGAGTAATGTTTCAGAGAGTTTGCAGTCTACTTGATTATCCTTTACACAATTTGTCTTTTTGGTATCTGAGCTAATGATTTTTCTTTTTATCAAGATAATTTACTTTTCCCTCGAAGAAAATTATTTCATTAAACAAAAACATGATAACATGAGTAATCAAATTCCAATCAAGTTTCAATTCAGACTATTGTTCTGTAAAGTGATAACTTTCACTAGACATTGCAGAATGATATTCAAGTTGAAAGTCCACTAAATATTTCTTCAGTAGTGAAAACAATTACAGCAATCTGGGCTGCAGGAATGGCAGGAAGCATCCAACCAGTGTTAAACAATAAGAAGGACTTACTGTTCAAGCAGGCAATTTTCTCTGCATGAATATAATATGATTACAATGGGAGCTGCTGTAGGTTAATGATTTCCTATTCACTGTTTTTATGGCATGAAACTCAGGGAAGTGTTCAGCATTTCCCCTTGCACTTTCAGGCAGATGGTACTGTGGTGAGACTGCCCTTCCATAACACACTGCATAATCTGTGTGCTGCAGCAGTACAAATAGCACAGAGGTCTCTTCTGTGTATTGATGAAATTTAAGATAGACTAACAGAAACTTCAGCAAGGCAAATCGGTTTTGCTGAAGGCATTTAATTAATGGGATTTAAAATACATATTATCAGACTCAGCAGAGATTAATAACAGCCATAGTTTTCTTCTGTAAACAAAATTTTTTGGTGCTTTTTGTTTGTTTTGTTGTTGTTGGGAGGTTTTTCTCATAAAGACCATCAGCAAAAATCAAACATGGTTGTTTTAAGATAGTCTTTTTATTTAAGATTATCTTCAGCAAATTCTTATTGAAGAAAAAAACCCCAGAATCTTTTGCTAAAGAAAGAAATATTTATAGCATTTCGATGTCATTGAATTGAATTCAATATAGGAATGGACTCTTCTTCCACATTTGCTTTTCAGTATATTATCCATTGTTTATATTGGCAGACATTGAGTGTTGAAGTCAGGACTAAACATCCTTAAATACTGTAGCATAGTATTATCATAGCTTTCAAATTCAGAAATTAACCTGGGTTTGACTGTGGGACTTGAGATACTTTTTTTAAAAAATATTTTGCTCAAACCACATCTGAAAAATCTAAATACTTATGAGATATTCAGGCAAGTATTTTGTGATACCAAACCAAGACTGGCAAAATCAACTGATTGCTAAGTGAAATGAGCTAAAAGCTAAAATGATTTTGAAGAGATCTATAAGACAACAGTATTCCTCCCTGACTCCTGAACTACTCCTTGGAAAAGTACACCCCAATGTCCTATTACTATTTAAGGCCAACCACTAAAAAAATCATCCATTTTCTCAAATGATTGTGAAGTAAACATAAGATTCAAACAAAACTTTGAACTTGATTTCACGAACTGAATGACAAATCAAATAAAGCACAAGGTCATGTGAGTGGTATTGATGTATTGAAATCAACAGAATCCTTCCACTTTAGACAGGTGCACAAACTGCACAAAGTAGGCAGGTACTGTGCCGGTACTCGTTCTCTTGAACTCTTCAGATGAAGATTTTACTGTTTCTCAAGTCTGGCCATTGTTACCTTCGAGCTCAGGGACTGCAAGGCCCAGATTACCACTGCAGAGTCCACATACAGAATAGCATGATGCAGTCTTTTTGCCAAATGGAAAAGATTTTGCTTGTTTGCTTTGTTTTCCTGACAGCTCTTCATTATTGAATTAAATTTCCATTGCCAGTTCCAGCAAAATAAAAGCAGACTTTGCTGTATTTCTTTTTTGACTGCAGAACTGAAGATCAATGTCTACCTCTAGTTCAGTGAGAAAGTCTTATTTAATATTGAGGAACTGTATTTTCTTCCATATTTCAAATCCACATTCAAGCTCAGTAGAGATGCATTTATTTTGTCTGTATGGAGCTCTTATTCAGTTTTTATTACAAATGCTGTGGGTGATCATCAAACACTATTTGAAGCTGTGTGCAGGGAAATTACACAGGAACAGGTGTTCAGACTGGCTCAGCAACCACAGAAAGCAAACCACCTCCTTATCTGTCAGACTTATCGAGACTGCTACTCTCCCAAGATGTATTGTTATAGTAGAAAAATGAAAGGAAGACCAGCGCATCTTACAGATTGTGATTTTATCCTAGATTATATAGCTTTTCAAGTGAGATCCATTAGTTCATAAAAAAATTACAGACTTTTGTGGTTTAATTAAAAGTATTACATGCAACTTGTTGCTGGGGAAATGCATATACAAACACGACCTCAGCTCCTTAGTTTATTCTCATTCAGACAATTGTTTGGATGCAGAAACCTTTCTCACTTAAAGATCATTGCACTTAATGTAATTGCTCTTCAGATATTAAAGCAAAAATCAGATAAATCTACATTCTAGGAATTAGAAGAACTTGTCTTTGACATAATACATAGGCTAGGTAACCACAGTTTGGATCAATGAGAACAAGAGAGTCTAGTACCCTGCCCTCTCAAAACTCAAAGTATGAAAATGACAAATATCTACCTGCCGTATAAATTAAATTTTCACATACATTCTGAAGTTATGTCCAGGACTCAAAGTAAAGCTAGAAACTTAGTAAATGAAAACATTTTTCCCTATTTCTACCACTAAGTCTGTATGTTTCCCTCAGTGAGCAAAATTAACACAAGTTTCAGTAACTGCAGTTTGCTCATAATCTAAAAGGAACGTGGAGTTTTAGTACAACATTGGCTTTCAAAAATCGGGTTTTATGACATTGAAGAGACAAGGTGGAAGAACATAATGATTACTGTTTTTAGGACTAAAAGCATTGTAGTCTCAGAGAATATTTTGTCAATGCATTGTTGTGATCCACACAACACAACTGAATTTTTCAGTTTGCAAATATTAAGCCACAGTTGCCACTTCATTTTCCATTAACACCTTTTTATGGGTACATGGCAATACTTCTAACCTGTCTTAAACAGTTTTCTCTCTGTACCATGATCCTTGCATCGTAGAGCACAGTATTTAGTCCATCTTAAACTCACAGGAACAGTGAAAAAGCTTATTAGAAAATGTATTGATGCACCATCTTCTTGCTCTTGAAAATTTTAAAAAGATAGAAATATTATAAAGATGGCCTCTTATTCTCAGTGGTATGATTTTATTGCTATTTTTCCAGAAGAAATCTCAATAATTTATCAAAATTTACAATATTGATATTGAAGAAGAATCCAATGTAATCTGTAAACATCTGCAGAATTGTAGGATTTTCTGTATCCCTCAGACTGAATTAGTTTTGGTTCTCAGCAGAGAGTGCTGTGTGGTAGGAGTCATACCTGGTTGTCATGATTTTTACACTGACTTCAGAAAAACTCCCAGCTGTTTTGACTGACACATGGATTGACATGGTATTAATCTAAACAACTTATAAGAATGCAGTAATTTATTGAGCTAGTTCAATTCTCCTGTGATTGTTTGAAGAACTGTGTTAGACCTAGGAAATAAGGCACTTTATTTTAAATTTTGCAGAATGGCAGCCCTGGAGCACAAGCAAGTTTTCATACAAGTGCCTCCAGGGGTTCATTCATGTTAAAGGAATAGTTAGGCATGAGAGATGATGTTCTCCTTCAGCATCAGGCAGGACTGTTGCTTAGATACAAAGACTGTCTTTTTATTTGTATTCTTCAAAGGAGATGCAGCATTGCCCTTAGCCTCACTCCTATGCTAATGCAGCTCTACAATTGCCCTGCATGGCACAATCTCTTCCTTAAAAAGAAAGAAGGAGGATTCACGAAAACCTTGGGGTGCATCTTCCTAACTGTTCCTATTAATTCATTGTCATAATAAGAGTCTGAAAATTTGAGAATACAGAAATATTGTGTGAAGAGATTACTATATTCAATAGCTCTTTTAGTGCAAACTGAGACCCAGAAATTATTTGGATGGAATTTTTAATACATTTCCCTCTTAAAAACAAATTCTTTATTTTCTGGTAAACAACTGCATAGGCAAAGTAACCACTTCTGCTCTGAGATTTCAGATTATATTGCTTCTAGGGAAAAAAATCTCTCCCATAACAAAATAAAATGTTTAAATATCCTGCTTTCCTGCTTTAAGTTATACATTACCAGAATGAAGTTTGAATCATTTGTGCAAAAATAAGAGGTACTTTAATGAAAAAGAGAATCCACTTTGTTGCACTGTTAGAGGAATATGCTAAAAAATTAATTGAAGAGCAAACACATAGTCATAGCATTGTTTTCTTCTTTTCAGATTGGTCTTGGTTTCATTCTTCTTTTTAAAAACATGTACAAAAATAATTATATCTAATAACATGTGTTAACACAAAGTTTCCAGAATATATTGGACCAAGGAGCAAATACTCCACTGTTATTCTTCCTCAGTCTTACATTTCTTTCACAATAAGCATCCATGTCATTGTGGCTGCGTGTTTTACTTTCAATTTACAAGATTTTACAAACCAAGTTTTTTTTTTCTGTTAGAATTTATAATTCTTGTCTGTTGTGGACTATCATAACAATCACTTAACACCACCAAAAAAAGTGTTTCATCAGGAGAAATGTTTATGGATTAGAAATGAAATCTCCTCTGAGATCAGTATATACATATATACACACAGAAGTGATGCTTACATAAAGACCTGTAAGGCCTTTGTGCCAATATGTTTAAATTATCTTTTGCCATAAAAAACTAGGATGAAATTGTCAGAATATGTGTTATTTTTAGTTTTTGGTCAATATCACAAACAAAATGGCTAATTTCTGAAAAGGTACAGATCTGTAAGCACTGGTTTTCTGCCAGTTTTACCAGAAAACAAGACAGAAGCTGTCATAGGATATGAAATTCATTATCTATAAGGTATTAAGGTGAATTTTGTCCTTCAAAGCAAGGCTGGTTTATCATATTACCCTGTCTTGACCTCTGCAAATTCCAAACCACACCTGGTAATCATCTAGAATAATGAGAGCTGGCATAGGCCAAGGCTAGTTAGTGACTGTATTAAACATTGTCAGTGACCACATGACCATACCTGTATAGTTTTCTAGTACTATGGCAGTACTTTTCCAGGACTGTGGTTACAAGTACAGAAATAAGGGCTCATGAAAAGTTAAGGGCTCATCAAAAAACACTGCATTGTCTAGAACAGGTTTACTGTGGTACACTAAACACCGTTTATTGTGTGAAAGAAAATGTTAAGAAAAACACCCTCAGAATTTTAAGAGAATTTAAAAAAATAACGCACAAAGATGATTCTGTTCCCTTTAATACCATAAGCTCTGGATGAGTATTTTTACTCAGTCACACAATTCTGGAAAGTGACAGCTGCACTTTCTTATGATTCAATGTATTATCAATGACTCTCTGATGTTAAAGTTGCAAATGACAAGAGTTAATGGATGATTTCCAGCTCCCTACCTCACCTCAGACCTTATGTTTTGTTTTCCTTTTGTTCTAAGTACTTTTCTTCTGTAACATATAAAAGTTTTGAAGAAGGTTCTTTGAAGCTTTAAATAATAACATTTTTCTCACATAAGTTACTACATTTTTGTAATCAAAAATAACCTTTAGTAAAACATTTGCTTGCTTTAAAGTTTCCCATAATTTTTTCTATGGCAGTAAAACCCAACAAATACAATCTTTGCTCATCAAGACCAGCCTTTCAAAATCTTACTTATTTTTTCTGGAGTGTTTTTTTGGTAAACTGTGATGCCATAATTATGATATTTCTTTGAAATCTAGGAAAAAATGCCCCTTGGAGACCTTCTTGGTGAATTTAAAGTTATTTATATTTCTGAAAAAAAATTCAAATTTTCTCATCTCAGACTGAATTTATACCACTCTTTGCAACATTAGCAGTAACCAAGACCCTAAATTACAACTTCACCTATTCTTGTGTCAGTACTTGTTTCACTGTCAACTAGGGAGTCTTTAAATTGGTGTTAATTTGATATTTGTTAGACTAGCAGGAGCTGATAAAACTGAAGGAGACCAGGATCACTCTAAAAAAGGAAGTGTTGCTCGGGTGTTCTCTTGAGATTCCTGACAGAACCGACTGTTGCTGAGCAAACTCCACTGGTATCTGTTTCATGGATCATGATGCTTATCCTCGGTGCTGCAAAAAGAGTGTATGTGTTCACTATTCTGGAAGTGACATTTCATTACCTGCATTACACTAAATGAAGAAAGTATTGTGAGTTTGCTTATAACAGAAATAAGTACGACATTGTAGCATACTTATTTTAGGCATGGTTGAAGAATAATCTGAGTAGGTTTTGTGTTTTGTTAAACAGTCACATTCAGTAGGAGAAATTCAGATCAAATTACAGGAAGTCACATATTCAAGTTCACCTTCCCACCATCTGGATTGTTATCTCAGCAAGTGCTACCTGCAGTTTTATTCTTAGAGGTATGTCATATTGCATCCTACATTACATATTACATTGAGGAAAATAATGAAAACCAAATATATATGCCTTTCCAATGCCAATCTCCTTATGAAAGAAAAATGAATAATCTTTTTGTAACATTCTCACTGACATCCAGTTTGACACCATCTACAGAATTATGCTATTCATTATTCTGTCCCAGTAATTCTCTAGAAAGGGGCTGCATGAAGTCCAGAGCAATTTCCATTACAAAGATAAATAAGTAAATATATTCCATTCTTGCAGTCTTCAAAAGGTAAGAAATAATATAGATAAGATTTCATTAAGGCAGTGGTTGCAGCTGCACTGAAAATAATTTATTTGTAAGATGTTACTCCTTGCACTATATTTGTGCATAAGCCATCATATGTATTAGCACTTGTAGGTAGACAATTCACATTCAAGTTTACAAATTCAAGAAATAACTCACGAAAAGGATGTTAACTTGGGATTGATTTGCAGAATGTGCAAAACAGCTTGATTCTACAGTGTAGTAGACACTAAGGCTATGGACGAGAGATGCGTCTATCATTGAGAATGAAGAGCATGTTGCAAAGTGCCTCTATCCTCTTCCTTTGATAGGTAAACCATTCTACTCCTTCTGTGCATTTAAAACACAACTCACCTATCACAACAACCAAGAACTTTTAAAGGTTACAGTTTGCCATTGGCAAGCACTACAATGCGAATACAATTACTGTTCCTCACTCTCAGTGCCTAAAAACAGTATGATCATACAGATTTCTGGGAGACGTGAAAGGGAAAAGGAAGAGCAAGAGAATGAGCCATTTCAGTTATAATGACGAATTACAGGTACTCTCATAAAATTAAATGCCAAATGAGGTTCTAGAGGAAGAAGCACTGCTCTATTCTCTGTGCTGTTGCACTGAATTCATTACCATCAGCTCTTGATCAGAGAAGCTACAAATTGACAAATTCTGGAAACTAATTTTCTCTTAGAGTATAAAACTGCTACACTGTTTAAACAGCCAATGTTAGCAAATTGTAATTGTCACCCGAGTGGAGGGCTAATATTGATCTCTTCCTGCTTATGGCATATGTGTGTTACAGGTCTTAAGAATTGTGCTAAGGCTCTGCTCTGCTTAATGAAGAGATTCTTTGATTTAGGGTTGCATTGCCTCAAGATAGAGACTTCTGGCAAAAGGATTTCAATCAAAACAATTGCCTGATAATCAGATCATTAATTTTGTTTTTATGTAATGACATTTATAAAAAGTGAAAAAACATGATCACTTGCTCTAATAAAAATGAACCCTATTTCCTAATTGTCTGTCTTCTTTAGTTTAATTACCATACTAAATCTATCTGTCTCAAACTAATATATATCCACACAGAAGTGTTCTTGATCTTACAAAAAGAAGTTTGTTTTCAGTGCTATGAAACCCTGCTAGTGATTTATAATAAAGTATTAATGAAAAGACTTCTAAACCAATGTTGCACTGCAATTCAAGCAATAAAAAAAGCTATTAATTTTGTGTTCAGACACTTTGGAAAGCAAATAGGCAGGAAAAAAAAAGAAAAAGAAGCACTAAAGAACAAATAAGTATAAGCATCATCTCCTCGGTATGATTGTCCCACAGCAAACAAGCATTCTATCAATAACAGGTCTTCGTCAGACAGTATCAACTGGGAAAAATCCATCTGAAAAAGATATAGCACAAAAGATGCCCCAAATATGTGTGCTACAGCCCAACAGACTGATGCTTCAGACTTCACCCTACATCTACAGATTAGGTAAGTTTTCATAGAACTTTCAGCTGAATCTATTTACTGTGTGACAGCATTGTCTTGAATAAAACACAAAACCTTTTCAAACAATGTTAAGAATGATAATATGAAAACAAATTTTTGAAAGCTTCCAGGTGCACAACATATCTTTATATGCACACATGATACAGTATTTCTACAATTTTTATAGGGTTAATTGATTAGTATATCTAGCCAATACATTCAATAGGAGAACAGTTATCCCAGCAACTCACCCCTTGGTCAGCCCCTTGGAGCTGGTCCAGGGGCTTTTTTGCCCTATTTTCTTGTTATGTCTCTTAAGTTCTGACAGAAAAAAAGATGTGCTTGTCAGGAATTCTCTTCTTAAGAATAAGACTAAACAGAATTTCAGGCATGTATTAATAAGGAATTAGCTAAACTATCAAAGAGGGTAGGAAAGGTGCTGGAAGCTATATTACTGTATATGAAGAATCCTCAAAGCTACAAATATGAAAAACGCTAAAAATCTTTAGGCATCAACAGCCTGTGTTGTTCTGGTTATGGTAATTTGAATATGCATATATCCTTGTTCCCTCCATCTAAGATTGTTTCCAAAGCTAAATACAAACCATAGGATCTGAAAATATGCTCGTTTTCCTTATATTTTACTATATCAATCAAGTTACTGAAAAATCCACATCAAAATCATGACAAAGAAATATCTATTGATTATTCTTTTTGGCAAGAAGTTAACAGTATTCATTAATATAGCCATAGGATCTCCATTAAATACAGCAGAGTGAGACATCAGGCAGGGGTTGGGAAGTGAGGACAGGACTAAAAATCACATAATCCTTGAAATAACCGCAGTCACATGAAAAGCTAACATAAAGAGCAGCCACCAGATTTTCTGCCACCACATTTTTTGCAGTGTCTCCACAGCAACAAAGCACACAATCCAAATACTTCCACTAAACCTCATAACAAATGCCGAATTTGGCAATAAAACTGAACTTCCCTCCCAGTATAGATCAACTGTCTTTCTCAGGAGAAATGGCACCAACAGAAACTCAAGGTCATAACTGCTGTCTATGAAAATAACAAAGTGCCCCAAGGTGTTATAACTCCTTTGGTAAAGAGGTGAAGTCCTTAAACAAGTTACAAGGGTTGCATGAAAAAACTTGTATGGGTGTGCTTGATTTTATCTTAATCATATATTTGCACTATTTCATAAGATTGGAAAGACAACTAAATGCATCAGAACTCCAAATATTTACTAAAAATTAGAAAAAAAGAGAAATATTTATTTCCTTACATTTCCCCGTCCCTTGTCTCATCACTATCTAAACCATAAAGTTAAATTAAACCCCTGGATACATCACAGCAGTCATAATTTTCAAGCCACACATGCAGATTTTACAAAAAGTCTTTGATCTTGAATATAAAATGAATATGAATTCAATCTTGGACAGTTTAGTTGTACTGCATACTATCAGCAATGAATGAGGTTTTTCCTGTCTAAAACCCAATTTCTAATGCAATAGGAATGGGATATTAGATTGCAGAAGTGATTGAGTCCTGCTATAGAGAGAAACTCCATTTAAGAGCATATTTCTGACTTAATATTGAAATTTAATGCTTAGGGATTTTTTTTAGATGAGAAAAACTAGCTCTATTATATTTAAAAGAAAAGAATCTTTGCAGGCATAAAAACAAGCTACAATTTTTTTTCTGATATCACAGGTTTATTCAGAATCAATCTCCCAAAGAACTTCAGAGTGTTTATTATCCACAGAAATACTATGTACTTAACTTTGATATACTAGTTCAACTACATTGAGTTCCAGTTGCAGAATCAACAATAAAACTTCTGTGTTCCCTTAAGGAAGTTTTAATCTTCAAGGAAAAAACAGAAATGGGATAGTTTTAGATACCAAAGGGCACATTAAAAAAAAATTCTGCAAGTCATTACATTTGAAAAAGAGAACCCCACAATCTTCTAATTCAGTAAAACCTCTTTTGTCATCCATCAAGGTCAGTCATATCTCATTCAAAAACTAGAATTTCTGAAATTCTGTAACAAAGTAGTTATTTTATTTTTTTTTGTACCAAAGAAAAAATGCAAGTCTGGTATAGAAAAAGATAATTTCTTTGCAAAGATTAAAAATATCTTTGATATATAATGTTAATATGAATGGACAAATACAGTTGCAAAATTAATAAAAAAATACAACTGCATATATTACTTTTATTAATATATACATAGTTGTAAGTTATATGAATACAACTATTATTGTATTGACCTTTCTGGTAATAAATACAGTTTAAAAGTTCTGAGATAGCACATAAGACTAAAAGAGTAAAATGGGTTTGTAATATTGTCCTTGAAACAAAACAAAAAATTTTCTTTTTTCATATACTCTAGGTCTTATGTAAGCATGTAAATTGCTCTGAGTTCTACGGTATTTCTTTAGTGAATCAAGTTTGAGTCTGTAATCCATGAACATTTTCTGATAAAGAAAGAAACTAAGGAAATTTGCACTTCTAAAACCCCAATGTTATGCTTTCTCACCACTCTGAAATGCAAATCAGGAACGTTTCACAGCTTTTATAATGCTTACTAAATTTAAACAAATCCCGCAAAGGAATCTGGACTTGAGAAAAGCACCTTTATTATTATTCTGCATAACTGGAATCATCATCTAACAATGATGCACTATATTAATCACTTTCATTACACAGGTGCCTTCAGATGGGACTGGAGCCCCATTATGCAAGCACAGGCTTTGCTCAGGGTTTACAAGCTACATAACACAAGGTGAAGAAAAAGACATTACACATGACAATGTTAGAGCACCAAATACCATGTAGGCTCATGTTTATTCATTTTCTAAAGCTACTTCAAAAATGTAGTGACATACTTAAAAGACAGAAATGCATCAAAAGGGCTAGGGCAGGTCTTAGGAGCCACTTCTGAGGTAGGGTAACTGAGGTTCTTGATAGTAGATCCCTTGGGGTTGATTAGTGTGAAAAAACATGGTGGTCTTTGATGGGTGATATGAGTAGGAGGAGTTGCTTCCTTTCACACAGTTTCCTACAGTGGGAATTTTTGTCCGTATGTGTTAACCAGGATGTGCTCACCAGGTCTCGTCTCTACCAGGCCTGGAATCAGCACCTTCCTGCCACAAATTCGTCCCTCTGTGTCCTACTCCCTCTCTTAAGGGTGGTTGTGGTTTATATTATGGCAAATCTGTGGCCTTGTCAATGTTTGAGACAGGGAACTGTGCTCTTTAACTCCTTACAGCAGGATATACAGGAAACCAAGAGAGAAAAGTAATGTAACAGAAAGATATGTAGGTAGGCATGAAGTTGAGATCGATGCTGAAAGCAAAATAAATATTTGAAAAAGAGTAAAAATAATTAAAAATATGAAGCATTGGAGCTCACATCAGCTCCTAAGCAAGGCTAAAAAACTGTCTGGAAAAGTGCAAACTGTTTTTATTGCAATCAATTCTACTACCTTACCACCACCAACTGAATCCAGAAAGGTTCCCCAGGGTTCTTTAATTTACTTGCACAGTCCTCAAATGTCCATATGTCTGTGATTTATCAACTTTCACTCCACTGGGTTTTCTCTTCAGGTTTCACCCTCGCCATGTGGCAGTGAGGGAGGAAGGCATCACCTTTATCATAATTTCCCTTTACATGATATGCTCTGCCATTTCTGTATCCCTGGGCACAGGAGGATTGATACAGCACTCCATTAGATCTGCTTTATCTAATGCACCAACTCACATTCTCTTTCCTCATACACCTGCTACTGCTGATACCTGTGCAGTAGCAAATGAGGAATGGTGACAAACTTGTTCTATTTAACATAGCTGGTCAGTGAGGTGCATTGCCCTCAGCTGGCTGCCAGGTGCCCATCTAAGCTGCTCTATCACTGCCCCTCTGCTACAGGATAGGGGGAGAAAATAAGTATTCTGAGTATTCAAATGAGTGTATATATCTCATTTCACCCAGTGAAAGACAGAACCTTTATAGTGCAAGTTTATATAAATTAATCTCATCGTTAAGTGAAAGCATAACCACAAAACACAGAAAAGTGGGGAACACAATTCAACTGAATTCTATTGCTGGTAGCCAAAAATTCCATATTTGCCCAAAGCCTAAATCTAAATATCTTTAATTCATAATTTCGATGTTAGAAGTCTAGAGTCTTTTGAGAGACATTGCAGTTCTTTCTGCACCCTGAGACAAGAACTCATAGCCAAGGATCTTGAGACAGAGGTCAGAAGATTACTTAATCATTTTTGTAGTTGAAACCAGCACACCTTCTCAGCAGGTGCCTCACTAACACAGGAAGGACTCCAGTCACCAACAACCGAGAAAACTGTTCCTTAAATCATGTAGATATGTGAACTTCTAATTCACATCTTTGATGGCAACTCATGGATCACAGCTTTTATTGAATGTTAAGGGAGAGAAAAAGGTTTGGTTGGAAAATTTTCTTCAAGGAAAAAAACACAAAACAGACTTTGAGTATATCTAAAATGAATAATAATATGCTTCACCAACGAAGTTCACAGTTTTTTCACTGGTTTTTATACAACATTATGATCCCTTTGGTGTCTTAAATAAATAAAGTGGTGAAGGACATAAATGCCTGAGAAAGCCTTAACTGCAGCACCTTATGCATTGCAGAAAATTTAATCATGTTGCTGTTGCTTTCCATAAGGAAAAAGTAGGCAAATTAGCCTTTTGGAGCTCTAATACCTCAGAGCTACTGGATATATAATATTAAAATTTCAAACCATTATTTTCACCAACAGGTTAAAAGAAAATAGGTATTGAATGTGCATATATTGAATGTTAAGTAGCGAGGATCTAGAGATTACTTGATAGTAAGCAAGAGGAGAAGATACCGCATGTAAACATAAATGGAGCAGAAATGCAAAATTTTAGTAAAATTTCCACCAATATTATAGTGGCGAATTCTGGAGAAAACACATTCTAGTCCATAACAAACTATTACAGAAGCCTTACATGGAAACACAATGTCACCTATAATACTCTATCAATCAGCACAACTCTGCATACTCTTATTTTCATGATTTTCTTGTAAGGGTGAAGTGATAGATAACTCACATTTTCAAATAAAAAAGTAAAAGGCAGGTTCTATTTCAAGAATAATAATAAAATTAAAAAAAAAAAAACCAAAAAAAAACCAACCAAACAAGCAATTGCAGAACAACAATACAAAACCCTGCAGAAAGTTCTTATTTGAAAGTAGATCCAACAGCAAGAATGAAGTTATAACCAAATACATATTGGCCTCACTATCAAAGATTTATTTGAATGAAGTTCCTGGCAAATGATCCAAGAAAGTAGTAACCAATGACCTTATACTGAGATGTAAATACAGTAACACAACATTGTAGCCTCAGAGAATTCAAAACGCAAAATAAGACTGCAATTTTTGGCAGCAGCAAACTCAGCAAGTCAGCCCAGAGAGCTAATTTGCTTTGAAGTAAAAAAATGAACTTAGAAATAAAACAGCAGAGATAGACTACAACATGCTTCATAAAATACAGTCAATAAACACAACTATCCAGAGAATGAGTTCATTCAATGAGAAAAGACAGTCATGCCAGCAAAATTATAGATGTATGGTAAATCTAAAGTGTAACAGAAACCTAAGGGGGAAAATCAGGCTAAAACCAAATTTTAAAAAAAATCCCTTTAGTTAAGTAAATAAGATTAAAGTCTTGAAGGAAGAAAGGGAGTATACAGACAATTGTCATAAACATAAAGCCACTTTTGGAAAATAGTGAACAGACTTAAAGTTACCTTTCACAAAAATGAAAAATAAAATAGTAGACACACAACAGCCTGAATTTTTAATTTCAGAATATTTGTAAAATCCCCAATTTTTCCCTTCAGATTTTTTAAAATATTTATATGTTATATTTAAAAATTCTTCATTAATTTTTACTTTTAATTAGTGTGATGCACATTCAGAATACCCTAAATATGCAGAGCTTCTGGAGTATTATTTTACAAAGAAATTATACTGTAATTAATAATTTCGAATTATTAGATTAATAATTATTAGATTAAGATCAAATTTTTTTATTTGCAATTTTTTATTACTGCTATTTCTGTTATATTAATATATCACATATCAATCATAATTAATAGTTTGTAAACCAATATTTTACTGCACTATTTAAAATGGCATCTGAAATCATGACTGAAAAAGAATTTGTTTTGGAAATTATTTTCAAGTAAAGTATTAATTTTTACAAGGGTACTGCATTTCTGCTTTATTTGAAAATGCTAAGAATAATATAAGATGCAGAATACATTTCTGAACTTCAATTTCTACACTCAGATAAACCAAAAAGGAAATGTTTATTTCTTGTCTCTGTTGCAGATCTAATCTGTCTGTTACAAGTGTCTGGTTTTAGTGACAAAAGAAGGAAAAAGGGATGAAGAGGATTGGTCAAGAATTCACATGACCATCCTGCCATTTCTTGTAGAATAATAATTCTTATGTCTATAGGATAAATCAGTAAACACAATGAGTCAATTAGAGAATGATTTTTTTCATTTGCATATTATTTAACTTGAACATTGGTCATTGGCTTCAATTGATGAAATATACAAAATGAAGAGACTCGATATCACAATGCTAGAATTGAAAATGACAGTTCTTGGACAGTGACTTGGGGAAGGGAAAAAAAGAAAGGGATTGCCCTGGGTTCATGAACCAATATTTTGCAATTTAAATGAGCAATGTATAGATTTTAATGTCTGACTCTTCTCACATGTGGTCTAATTATGAACAGTAACTGCATTTTCAACTGAATGGAAGAAACTTTGACAAAACACATACAAAAAAATATGAAGTTAGATCCACATCGAGTAGTAGTGGAATGAATGTAATAAGCAAAGAAAAGATATATTTTTAAGTTAGAAGAAATAGAAATACAAATAAGATGGGGCAACATTCTCAATATATAACAGACTAAGAAAAACCCCACCTGATTAATAAGACAGCTATGATACTGTCTTTTAAGCAAGAATTAACATTGGGGTATGAATACCTGCAATGAAAAAGCATTTTAGAACTGATTGCTTTTGGAAAGACAAGGCATTTTTAGACAATACAAAGAAAGGTTGAAATTTCTCCCTAAACTTCAAAGCTCAATCTACAATCAAATAAAGTATTTTAATCTTATGCAATCTTATTAAACAAGGCTAAGGATGCATAGAAGTGACTACAGGCATCTGGAGATTTTTAGACTTGCTCTCTTAAACATCTAAAAAAAAGAGTTAGAGACTGGTTTTCAGGAAGCTACTATAAAATAAATTTGCATTGATCCCTAGAACTATCCATTGCCAACACTCATTGTTCACCTCCTCAACTTTCAGGTATGTCAGGGCAACTTTGCTGATTTTGCCTGGGTTAGAGCTACTTTTCTTCACAGTGGCTAATACAGAGCTGTGAGTAGGTCTGTGCTGAAAGCAGGGTTGATAACCCAGGGATGTTTTAGTTATCACTGAGCAGGTCTTACACAGAGTCAAGGCCTTTTCTACCTCTCACCCCACCGCACCAGAGGGGAGGCTGGGAGTGCAGAAGGAGTTGTGAGGGGACACAGCCAGGACAGCTGACCCCAACTGACCAAAGGATTATTCCATACCATATGGAATTACGTTCAGCATATAGACCCGGAGGAAGGAGGAGGAAAAGCGGCAATATTTGGAGTGGTGGTGTTTGTCTTCCCAAGTCACCATTAAGGGTGATGGAACCCTGTTTTTCTGGAGATGGCTGAACATCTGCCTGTCCATGGGAAGTGGTGAATGAATTCCTTGGTTTGCTTTGCTCATGTGAGTGGCTTTTGCTTTACCTGTTAAATTGTCTATGTCTCAGCCCATGAATTTTCTCACTTTTATTTTTTAAATTCTCTTCTCCATCCCTCCAGGGGAAAGTGAGCAAGTATCTGTGTGGTGCTTACATGCTTTCTGGGGTTAACCACAACACCAATCATGCTCAAAGTGTCCAGAATGCTTGTTTTGAGGTTATGAAAACTATAACCGCAGAATTCTAGAAAACTAGACCTAAAAAACTACTGGACAAATTTACTGATCTGTTCAAAGTCATGTCATATAAAATTGTTTTAACAGCCTGAAAAAATGGATACTTCAAAGTTTTCCTAATCCATCTACTCTAGTGTTAGAAGCTTTTCCTGCACTATAAAGACATCATTCTTCATTGTCATTTAAACCCTGTGTTTTTGTATTATAATCACAACACAAAGAACAGCTTATCTCCTATCTTCTTGAAGAATTTTTTTTGTGTATGTAAAAAAGTATTATCCAGTTGTTTTCTAAAATACCTCTTCTCTAGACATTTTCAGTTACTTCAGTTTCTCTTCTTGGATAATTACTTCCAAATTCTCCATCATTCTTATTTGGCTCACAGGGAATCTAATTGATCCAGATTTTTCTTGGGATACCAGTATCTTATATTGGTCCAAATATTGCAGGCAAGCATTGCCATTACAGATTCAAGAGTAAGATAATTTCTATGTGTGTGTAAAAAATGCATTTATTTATATAGCTCAGAAGAATGTTAGTCTCTTTAGCAACAGCATCATTATTGTTGTGTACTACTGACTAAAATAAAATCTATTAATTACTTTGCCCATTATGTTATTTTTCAAAGGCTACATCTAGGCCAGCTGTGCCTCACCTTTCTACTTATATAGCAGGCTATTCCTTATCTGCATTCAGGACTGTACATTTATTCCTATAACCCATCTAGCTGAGTAATGAGTTATCCAGTGTGTTCATTAGCCAGTATAGTTGCTACCCTTCCTTCCCTGTGTCAACAATCTAGGCACTGTCTCCTATTCATCCAGAAAACATAAAATGAATTAAAATAACAGAGGAAAGGAAGGAAGAAAGGAAGAGAGAAAGAAAGGAAGAGGGAAAGAAAGGAAGAGAGAAAGAGAGAGAGAGAAATGGAAAGAGAGAAAAGAAAGAAAGAGAGAAAGAAAGAGTGAGAGAAAGAAAGAAAGAACGAGTGAGAGAGAGGAAGGAAGGAAGGAAGGAAGGAAGGAAGGAAGGAAGGAAGGAAGGAAGGAAGGAAGGAAGGAAGGGAGGGAAGAAAGAAAGACCCCTAGAGAATCACAGGTGTTTATATAATGGTAGTCTTCATTTTGACAGCAAATCAATCATTACCTGGTGCAGTTTTCCAACTGCTAATGAATTGCTTTGCAACACTCTTTTTGTAGACTATATCTCCCCTAACAGGAAATCAAGACAGAGTATAAAGAAGCTGAGTCAGAACACTCTGTGTTTTCTGTCAGTCTTTAATCCATAAGTCCTTCTCCATTTCATGGAAGTAAATTAGATCATTTATCACTGCCTGGTTTCTTCTCTTTCTATCACATAGCTGTGTATGCACTCACACACATACAGTTTTACCACCATCCCTCCAGAAAGACTTGTTATTACAGAACCTGGGGTCTATTTTTGTTTTATTTCTTTTTTTGTTAACAGAAGCTAGGTTTCTGTCTGCTACAAATCTACAATTCCAATTGTTGCTGTTATCATATGTAGCTAGTGGAGTTTTAGCCAGCACATTGCTGTTGATTCAGAGCTAAGAATTCTCTAGAGCAAATCATGCACAACAATTCAAAATAATACCTAAAAGTGAGCAGAAATTTCAAATTGAACACTTAGTGCTGGGAACTAAATGTTTCTGTAAGTGCTTTGGTGGTATTTACTGCAAAGGAGAGAAAAAATTGTATTCACAGAATCACAGAATCACAGAATGGGTCAGGTTTAAAGGAACCACAGTCATCTGGTCCAACCTGTCTGCTCAAGCAGGGTCATCCTGGAGTACATTACATAGGATTGTGTCCAGACAGTTCTTGAGTATCTCCAGTGAGGGAGGCTCCACACCCTCTCTGGACAGTCTGTTCCAGTGCGCAGTCACCTGCACAATAAAGTTCTTCCTCATATTCAGATGGAACTTCCTGTGCAATGGTTTCTGCCCATTGTTTTTTGTCTTACTACTTAATACTTACTATTCTGTTATATACACTGAAAATTCTTTATAAAAAGGGGTTAATAGTTTTCTCAGCTCTATTGCAAGGACTCAGTGAGAGACAAACTGTTAATCAGCAATAATTAAAGAGAATCAGATAAATGTTTACTTACATATTGTGGCTTGACTTCTCCCTTTTCATCATAGTCATGCTTCACAAAACATTATTCAGTGTCAAAAGCCATGGTTGGTTACAATTGCTCTAGGATCAACATTACCAGCTTTATACCCAAACCTAAACAAAACTAATTTTAAGAAATTGTTTATTAATCTCTGGGGGTTTTTTTTTTTCAGAAAAAAGAAATCAGTGAAAAAAAAAAACCTCCTTTCAAAAATCTGGAACATCAGAATCCTCTTTTTTAGTTGCACGAGCAAAGGTGAATAATGTACCTCTCACTAGCTATTCTTACCTCCAGTCAAGGAGTTGACCTGTGCTTGATCAAAGAGAAAGAGTGAAGATGCACAGAATGCAAGAAAAGAAATGAGGTCACAGTTCTCTTACTAATTCTAAGGAAAAGTGGATTTTCTCTTGGAGAATTGTCAAACAGCTCACTTTATGCTGTGGGTAGTCTCTCTTCTCCATGACCCACAAAACAGACTATGACATGGTAAGATTCAAGCAATGTTTCTAAGATTTAAAGTTGTCCTTGCTGGTTTACATTTAGAATTACTTAGAATGTGGATGAAAAGGAAAAAAAATTCTGCACTATTTATTCCAGGAATAACTATGCACTTTTGCCTTGTTTACATCTTCCAAGATCAGATGCAGGCAGTAGCACCTTTTTCCATTCCTCTAACCAAATACTCATAAATATTCTCAAGACCCTACAGAGGCAAAATCCTTCTTAACTGTTATGATTCATTGGGATACAAGTTACACACGGACTAAGTGAAGCCAAGGTCGATATTTCCCATGAGGTCCAATACATCTTGGTATTGATTGAAGCACTGAAATCAATGGAATTATAATTGGAGAGAACTTTTAGGTAACTAGAAGTCCTACTGAAAATTTTGAGGGCTTAACAAATGTCAAAGGGAAATCCTTGGAATTCATGTATATAGAAAAAAATATTGCCACTGATTTTTGACTCAAGTCACAGACTGCAGATATTTTTTGAGTCTCGAACGACACTCTGTAGTGCCTGTCTGGCACTTAAAATAACCATTTAAAAAGATGGGCCAGGGTAAGGGTAAACAAAAAGTTTACTATAACAGAGGTACCTCCGATTACATTAACGGACTTTCCCTACAGGTTTCAGTATATACAAAATCCTTTTTCAACAATCTGATTCCTGGTGAGTACTAATACTCCATTGACAGGCCTCTGGTGATGTAGCACATGTTTCTGGTTACCCCATAAAAAATTTGCTCAGTTAATGCATTTCAGGGCAACTGATTATTATCCCAACTCTTATGGAAGGATGACTGCAGGATTCCAATAATTCCAGTAATGGTCTTGGCTCTGTGCCATCCTTGAAAGTAGCATGCCCAACATGTTATTGAGAAGACTTTGACACAAGCTGCTTTTTTTACTGTCTTAGCGTTCTTTGAATTTTTTTCCCCCATAATCAAACTATCATTGAAATAAAGCTCATCATTTTCTCTATTTTTCATGCAATCAAGCAGATTTCCATGTACAATATTTTTGGGGAAAAACACATGCACAAACACAGAAACACACATATAAATTAAGATATATATATAATTTTTTACCTATTTTTTAATATTTATAAATAACACCATCTCCATTCTCATCCATGCAAGGATTCTGTATGTAAAGAGAAAATAATATGCTCTCAAAATGCAGTCAAAGTAAATTAAATCAGGGGCAGAGCAGGCAGATTCCCAGCTAATATAGATCACCTTGGTCTACCAATTTCAGAGGAGTTATATCATCCATTTGGTTATGAATATGACCCTAGACACAACTGGTTTACTGTTTGTTTGGTGCATGATTGTACTTTTCCTGTAGTGATAACTTAAACTAAATTTCTTTCAACCCACCTTAAAGCGTTAAGAATACAGTAAGCAAACACATGGTAAACACTATAGAAGGGGTAGTAAATTATACCCCTCATATGGAAACTTTTACATTATTTTCGAGAAGGAGTGCAACTATATAAAATGCATTCACACAGACATTCACACAGAGTTTTGCAGCAGAGCTTCACAGATAAGGAATGAACACTAAAGGATTTTTTTTTTTCTTTTTGAAGAAGAAATAATATCATAGATGACCAAAAGCATGATATATGCTCTGAAATGCAATATAGTGTAGCAAAGGTTATACATGCTTTCAGTATGTCTTCTGAAGCAGTTGATGTGCTCCATATTCTACCTAGCAGAACTAAATACATCTCACAGTGGGTTGAATGCTGATGGTGTATGAAGGCAAGAGACTCATCATTTCTGTTTCTACTCTCTTCTAACCAAACTTATTGCAATTCCATAAAAGAAGTAGAGAGTCTTGCAAACAAAAGTCATTCATATATGTGCAATCTCCATTACTCTGAAAGAAGGCTTAAGAAAGGTGTAAGGCAACTCATCAAGACTGAGTAATGTGATAATAACATTGAGCTGAATAATTAGATGCATAGGGAATGAGGAAAAAGAAAACGCTAATAATCAAAAGAACTGGACAAAAACAAGACCTTAGCTTAAGAATTTACTTCTGTCCTTTTTTCTGAGAGATACAGATTTATAATCAAAGGTCTGTATTTCCTTTTTCATCTTTCCTGGATAGATGTTCGGTGCAGTAAGTTCATTTTTCACATTAGTATCTATTATTCTGCACATCTCTTTCAGCTGCCTAAAACTTGGTATGTGATTCATCTGCAAAAGAAGAAAAGTGATGAGCAGCTCACAGAAGAAAATATAATAATGAGAGTTGATGGTGTATGATTGTATCAATCAGAGAGCCTAATATAGTAAGGTCACCTCAGCACTACTCGAAAAAGGGTAAACAGAATCAGCATGAACAGCATCCTAGTCAACCAAAGCTTTTAATTCAAATGTTTACATTTGGCATGCATAATAAGTAATGTCTTTTCCCCATCACATTTTCCTTGCTCTTTCTTTTCAGAACTAGTTTGTGAAAAAGAAGTGGAAACTGAGCAATACACCTTTTCTTCTCTAGCTCCAAGAATATCCTTATCTTGTGTATGATGTGGTAAGTAAGTAAAATGCCAGGTATTAAACTGTCAACTATCATCCCACAGCCCTTTTGTTTGTTTTTGTTGACAGTTCATTAGTGCAGTTGCAAAAGGAAACCTCTTGCATAGTCTCCATTGCATCATTTACAAGGTCCTTCTGATTTCTGCCTTATTTTTTAATCCTGTGCATCCAAACTTGCAATCTTTCCATTGTCTGTCTTTATAGAGAAGCTGGAACACATGGTAATACTGGTCAATCAGATACGTGTATAACTTTTGTAATTGTCTTCTATTCAATTTTAATTTTTTTTTTATTTGGGGAGAGGGGTCCAGAGGGAGATTTCTAACTGCTTGTCTTTTCCCTGTCTTTTAGTTGTGACTATACACACATGAGATGTTATTTTCACTTGGGATTTTCTATTTTTAAGTAGACAAACTTAGTTAATATAGTGCAGAACCATGTATTTCCGTGCTGAGGGTGGTTGATAACCTCAGGCAAATATGCACTAATTTTTTAACCTTTTTTTTGTTTTGGTTTTGGAGGAGAGGGTGATATTTAAAAACTGCTGATAATTTTTTAAGTTTATTTAAACTAACATTGTGGAATTCTGAAACCACAGGAAAAAACTCAAATCTTGGGTGGGTGAGAGTGTAAAGGAAAAATTAGAATTAAAAAAAAAAAAATAGAATCTACTCACCTCTAATTATCTAATTGTCACAAGCTGCAGATTTCTTTACAGTTGCATGCTATTCACTGACCAAAACCTAAAAGATTATAATATGTAATTACAATATACTGCAATACTATTTAAATTCTGACTGCACTTGGATAGCTCTAGTGGCTGATGAGAGGACTTTACTATAATTTTTACAAGTTAACAATTAATACTATGCATGTGCTTATACCTCAGATAGATATATTTCATCTATCAATTGTATAATAATGAGCATTATAAAACACATTAATAAAGGTAATAACTGTCAAATATGTGTGATTAAGAAAACTCCTCCTTTTAAAGCAGAAGGAAAAAATATCTGAAATTAATTTGTTTCAATAGGAAATTCAAGATAAGGACAGTGGTAAAATTTAGTCTTTAGAATATCAATGAAATTTTATGTCATTTTTGAATCTAACTCGAAAAAAGCGGCTAAAAGTCAGACTGTAAAGACATATAACATACTGAATGGAACATAATATCACCAGGCATGAAAAAGTCTTACACCCCTTTTTAAATCTTCATACATTCAAGAAAATCTGTCATTCTTTATTTGAAAGAAAAAATAAAAATTGGACAGTAACTTCAAATTATCAGAAAATGCTTTTCCACGTTTTCCTCATTCTTTGCTGAATTTTCTAGATAAGAATGGCAATCATTTAAAGTATTGACAATCATTTAATGATTGTCAATATCCAAATATGAATAAAACTAAATATTTTATGATTTCAACCTTCTGATTGACATTACAAATATGATACATTTATATCTGTATTTTTTTTTCTTTCAAAATAAAGACCTTGCTTTGCCTTTGTTCTGACAGTAGGAATCAATTTCCTAAAAAAATCCTCATCCATTTTCAAAAATTAATCTTTAGAAAGCCTAAAATGTCACATCATCCAGATTGTGTTTCTAAGTTTTTACTTTTAGCCAATTCTTCACCTGCAGAGAGTACTTTTGTGCAGAGATTCTTCATCACAACCTTTTTTTTTTTTCTTGGAGACCTAAAGAAACTGGTTCTTTTCATCTACATAAACTCTGCTCCTGGGAGAATAAAAGAAAAGATCTGTCAGACATACAAACTCCCAACACCCAGAGAATATAACACATGCCTAAGTGAGTAAAACTACCTAAGATATTCATATATGAAGACTCTGTTAAATTACAGAGGAAAATATCCTGTGTCTGTCATTTATACAAGTTCCAATCTCACTGTTACAACCCCAGCTGCAAAAATGCCAAATAACTTTCTAATTATTCAACATTTTCTTGAATTCTTTTGACTATTAGACTGGCAATTACTCCACTATCAAAATATCTTGCTAGCTATAGGGAAACATCATGGCACTTCCTCATTGTCTTTCAAAGATTAAGCAGAAAGCTTTTCTTAAATGTCTCGAGAGATTCTTGCTATTGGACCAGAAAACCCTCTTGTTGGAAAGATATAACGGGGAAAGGACTTTGTAGGAGGTAAGATATGAAGTAAATTAAGTGATTGTCAATATCCAAATATGAATAAAACAAAATATTTTGCAATTTCAACCTTCATATATGCAAATAGTAAAAAACCCACTCTTTTATGAGAGAACTTTGTTTTGGACATCCCCTAAGACACTCAGGGATTTAATTTGAACAATTGTGTTCTACTGCTACTATTTATAATAAATCCCACAAACAGACCTCAACACCTCAAAATAAACCAATTACGTACAAGACTTAGGGTTTTTTCCTCAATATACAATATTTCTTTCACAAAAGCAAGGCTTAAAATCCAATTTCTGTTCAGCTTTTCTAATTGTTTTAGACTGTCACGGACAAAATATGGCATCTTCCTTTTGCTACAGAAACAGAAATACTTTATTTCAATGTTTTACTGCAGTGGAAGCCTCCTGTCGTTATTAGATTAATAAGGAAAGTGAAAGAGAGATCTAAAACAGGAATAGGTTGAATACCTGACCATACAGTGGTTGGAACGATCAATGAGAGCAAGTATCAAAGGATGTTCATCTTCCCAGACAATGCAAATCCAAAGGTTATTTCACCTGAAAAAGGTCACATTCTAAATACACTATATCTTGAAGGAAAAACGTGCAATTTATACAGTATGAGATAAGTAGGCTTCAGAAAATGAAACAAAGAAGGAGTTTTAAAAGTTTGACAGCAATTCAAATTTAATTTGAAATGGACTGCAGAGACTTTTAAATTTTATCTCTACATGTTCTTTTAACTTGTAAGAATCCCTTTGAGGACTGGTTTCATCTGCATAAGTACATTATGTGCTTTCACAAGTCTTTCATAATTTGCACTCCAAATGTTTCAAAATCCTGGTTTCAAGGATCTTTTTGGGTAAGTTTTTAGGGTTGTGTTTTGTTTTGGTTTTTTTTAAATCCATGTCACAGTTATGAAATGTAATGAAGAAATTTAAACAGGGGAAAGTGATGAAGGGCAATTAGGACATCATAAATTGAATCGGTATAGAAAGCTAAATGTCAAAGACCTAAGGCTCAAAAATGCATTAGAAAATATTTAAGTTCCAAACACACTTAAAATTATATTTGTAATTACAAACTTCTCAGAGATTCATGTTGTCCTCTACCAATGTCATTGTTGAAGCAATCATACCCACAGTCTTTGGTGTGAATTCCATTTTATCTTCCACACTTCTAATATAAAGTGCTAGCTCTATTACTTCAAGCACAGTGATTTAGACCAATTTCATATACATTCTACAGTAACCTAAACTGTCTCTAAGAGAAGGAGAACCAATTATGAAATATTTTCTCATTTATTTTTCTCCTTATAAAAAGCTCACAGGCAATTTAGAGGGATGTAGGATGACGGTATCTTACAGTGTATCAGCTGCTCCACTGAACATGCCAGTATGATTCAAGTCTTTTTGTGTCAAACCCATCAATTCAACTTGGGTAATTCATTTTGCTCCCACAGATGTTTAGGGTGACTATGAATCAATTAACCTGGGGTAGTATTCATCAGGTTAACACCCACAAAGGGTAATGTGCCTACACTGACATTCACCAAGTATTATTGTGACACTTCTAAGAGACCATGAAAAGAGCTTCTTGAAACTGCTGGAAAAAACATTCTTTCTAAATACAGCTTTGTTAATTAAAAAAATATTCTGATTATGCAATGGTTCTTTCTTATTGTTCTTGACCGAAATAATGTAAATTGGACTCAACAATGAGAGTTTTGGTCCAAATACCCAAAATTATAATGCAACATGAATCCCTAGACCCCAGACTGCCTCAGCTACTGCACCCAGGCAGGATGTTGCTTCAGACTGTTACCTGGAAGGCTAGGTAGATTAAAACAATCTCTTTAACTCAAATCTAGATATATTTTCATGTTTATGCTTTGAGACATTAAAATATTTTTCAAACTCCTCTCTCTCAACTACTCATGCAGTTTATAGACCAAGATGTTGGCAATGACTCCACGTTGCATAGTTTCTATCTACTCCTGGCATTCAAACTATCTCAGAAACAACTAGGATCTTGTCAGTACATGCACTGTTTGCTCCCTAAGAGCAGCAAAGACACAATGTAACCATTAATCCCAGGGGGAAAAAAGAAAAATAGGTACTAAGAAAGACTGACATGTACAGTGGGATTTGCTTAGACTATTTTTCCTCCTCTTAAAAAGTACTGAGTTATTGATGTTATGCTATAAAAAAATCAATTTGACTGTAAAAGACTACCATTTACCAAGGACGACCCAATGAAAAAAATAGTGAAATAAAATACCGAGTAACTGGCTGGTATTCAAGTACTTACTGAGTTCATTTATGTCTTTTTATCTCTATGAGCTTCTTAGTTTCCTAACCCTAAGCAAAGAACTTCTCTAGAACACAGGAAAAACCCAAGCCACATACGTTTTCTCCAAGAGATATTTTAAATGGTATTCCACCTCTCCTTTGGCTTTGGAGAGCTTCTTTCACCTACATCAGACTGCATGATTTACTATTAAGACTTCTATAAGAACTGTACAGATATATTTAGTTCTATTGATTTTCTGCAACGTGAAAGACCATAGACATTGTATCAGTCAGGAATAACTAATAAACGAGCAATAGTAATCAAAAGCAAAAATAAATAGACATAGATGCTTAAAGTAATTTCTCTTTCTGCCTGCACTGGTAGAGAAATTTTAAGGCATCTCAAGAGTCAGTTTAGTAGTGAAAAATTTACAAACTTGACAATAATTTATATCCTTATAAGTGATGTGGCTATCAGTTTGAAGAGTTTTCCCCACTGCTTGCCAAAGCATGTAATGCCACCACAATTAAGAGAAATTTCTTTGCAGCATTTGACCAATAACCTCCCTCTAGATGTTACTGTCTTAAGGCAGAGAAGAGGTTGTGGCTTCCCCAGGCTCTGGTTCTCTCACATCCTTGCTATGTCCCATACAAACACACCAGGTGTACTCAAGGTGCAATAGGTTGACACCCGTCTGTTGTCCAACCAGTCTGGCTGAGTTCCTCTGAACCATCTTGAACCTGTCAGAGCTGCTGCACACACGTACTGGGTTCCACAAAATCTGATGCAATTCGGCCATTTCCTGAAGTCACAGCTGAAGCATTCAGCACAGAACACAGGAAAATCTGGTGTTCACGCTGATTCGGGGACAACTTCAACAAATGCCAAAGGCACATTTGCTACGTCTAATCACTCCTAGGAAGAAATTAGCTGGTAGTTAAGCAAACTAATGCAGTGTCCTTTATTTGATCTTCAGCTTTCTGGAGATAAGGAAAATCAATTGAGTTGCACTGCAGCAATTGTAGGCCTGAGCATAAATGTTCCTTGCCATAAGAGAAATCACACATCAAGCACACTTCTTTGTCTCAGCGTGCTGTAACAATACATTATCAAGTATTTAATGCAATTTTACTTCATTCACATCAATAGACAAAGGGAGCTTCTCTCCATTCCTCTCTTCATGACACCCTCTATCTCTGAATTAAGTACATGTGAAAAGTATCAGGCTCATAAGTTAAACATTCAGTGAGGTTTAAGTCAGCTCTGCTGACATCCATTTTTGTAGTGATTTAAATGATTCACAACCTATTTTTCAGCAAAAAAAATGTACTCACTTAGCCTGTCGGTATCAATGTGTTACGTTCTCTGAGACCATACAGTACAGATTTGTATAGGAGTTTCAAGGTAATTTTATAAAAAGCAAATCATACATATACAACTTGGAAAAGGTTAGAGACTCCCAAATTCAGTGGATGAGATCTGCACATAATAATTCAAATCCTCACCATGATTAGTTGGGTAATTAACTTTGTTCCCACACATGACAAGGACCTGCTCTTTCCATCCCATCCCACCCTCTAGTGTGCTAATACTGAGCTGAAACACAGAAGGGATCAAGATTATATTCTCTATTCTGTAAACAGAACCTAACATAAAAATTAGGAATGGCTTTTGAAAAACTCCAAAACAAAATGATTCAACACATCTGATTTCTACACCCCCTCCAAATCATAACACATCCAGATGAAACTGAATACTGTTTAAGCAGTTTGATATGCAAACTTTTTTTGGGGGAAATAAACTAGACACTTAAAAGCAGTAGATCCAAAACAACCCAGTTGCAGCCCAAACAAAAAAGCCACAACTATTGAAACTATAGAAGTGTGTCTTCTCTAGATATTTAAATATTGTTTGGATAAGATTTTGCATGAGCATGGCAGAATCTAATATTAATATTTAACACTAAATTTCACAAGAAATTAGTGATTCATTGTGTCTTTAGTATTGTCACCCTCACAGAAAATCCATTATAAAATTTGTCAGACTCTTCAAAGACTGTAAGTAGCATGTTTCATTTTTGTTGCTGCAATTTTGTTGTCAAATCTTTTGTGTTTTAGTCTTTAAAAATCAGTATCTGAAATTTTCAACCCCTCAAGCTTCAATTGCATTGTGGCTTTTCATGCAGAATTAATATTAACCTTGACTACAGCATTAGGAAATTACAGCATCTTTCAATTACAGTGCAGTTTAAAAAAATCTTCAAATGAATTGAGCATCAAATCAGAGCAAATCTCTATTTTCAATGTAAAGCAGTGTCAGAATTCCTCACATTAAAATGTGGTCTGAAAGCAACTATTAAAGGGATTTTAATGGAACCTATGTCATCTACAATTCAGTTTACAAAATGAGCCACATTTTAGTAAACAACCCTTTAGACAAGCAATATTGTTATAGCAATTTTGAGTTGAAGTTCTAATTAAGCCTAATTTATTTCAAAGGGTTTATAATTATAAATACAGATTTACAATATTGTAATGTCTTAGCATATGTATCTGACTGAATTAATATTTCTTGCTTAACACAAACCTACTATTGAAAGTACAAGTTCCAGAAGTTGCACAGTTCTTAGTGTTTCTGCATAGTCCCCCTTAGAAACAAACTTGATAATAATTTATGAATTATTATCTAGTGGTGTCATGGTTTAACCCCAGCCAGCAGCCAAGCCCCTACACAGCCACTCACTCACTCCCTCATCAGCAGGATTGGGGGAGAAAACTGAATGGGTAAAAGCTGGGAAAGTCGTGGATTGAGATAAAGAGAGTTTAATAGGGAAAGCAAAATTTGCACACAAAAGCAAAGTAAAACAAGGAATTAAGTCACCACTCCCCAGGTCAGGCAGGTGTTCAGCCATCTCCAGGAGAGCAGGGCCCCATCATACGACAGTGATTTGATAAGACAAATGCTATCACTACAAACATCTCCTCCTTCCTCCTTCTTCTGCCACTTTATATATTGAGCATGATGTCACATGGTCTAGAATATCCCTTTGGTCCATTTGCATCACTTGTCCTGGCTGTGTCTCCTCCCAAGCCAGCATGGCCTACCAAAAGCAGAAAAGGCCTTGGCTCTGTGAAAGCTCTGCTCAACAATTACAAAAGCATCTCTGTATTACCAACACTGTGTTCAGCACAAATCCAAAACACAGCCCCATACCAGCCACTGTGAAGAAAATTAACTCTGCCCCAGCTAAAAACAGTACATGTGGTTAGATTTATATAAGGAGATACATCTAAGATTGATCCAATCTTTGGTATAAGTCTCAGTCTTTCAGGGTGTTTCAGGAGAGTGCAAACACAAACAGCCAAACTATAACACTTTTCTAAGTAGAGAGTATTTCACACTTCAGTGGAACTAGTGGTATGCCCCTAACGCACAGGAAAAAATAAAAATAAGAAGAAAATAGTCTTCAAGACTCAGCAGTGATATAAAACAATTCCAAATCAACTGCTGGTAGTCCTTATTCTGGTTTTGAAAAGCTCCTAGCAGGTGCTATATTTCAAGGCTTAGTGTATTAATGAAAGTATTAGACTCACTGAAAAAGTGTAAATTTATTTAGTATAAGGAGCAATGATCAGTATAAAAAGCCAGGTGTTTTTCTTTTCAATTCTCACATCTAAGAATTTGTTGCATGCTTTTCCTTTTTCAGTTTGATATTATAGCCACTGAAGTAAATGTTATTAAATAAAGATGAGACATTCCAGACAATATAAGGTTAATAATTTTTAAAATCAGTCATAAAAAAAAAATCACATCATTTAAGGTTTTATGCAGTAAAATTGGTGTAGGAAAAATATTTTTTGGTTAGTTTTGTTTGTTTTTAAATCAGCTCATTATTTATTATCTGCACAGAGACAAGATGACTTGTTTCCTTTGTAAGATCATTTGAGCTTTATGTTTTTCTTGGCAAATGTCTGAATTTTTTCATCTTCCAAATGTAACTCTTGAAAGCATGGGGGATGGATCTATTTGTCAGAACATTTATCCTAGAGGTGAGCAGCTCTGTTTCAAATCTGTTTTCACCTGAGATGTTTCATGCCTTTGACAACAGTTCTCCAAACATCAAGTCTAATTTGAGAAAGAGTCACGCTCCATTGCCCTTGGGGAAATGAAGCAACTGTGCAGAAAAGAGCGTAAGCTTCAGTGCATCATGGAAAAAGAAGGAGGATGGCTGTGAAGACATAGGAGCTGAGTAGTTAATGCTGGTACTCCATTTACCCAGGAGAAAAGTTGTTGACTCCAGAACTTTCACTTATTCTCAACAATTTACCTGATCTACCAGTGGGCTAAGACACAAGCAGCTGCTGCTTTCAAAATGTGAGAGCTCTTTAAACATGATGTGAGATTTTTAGCTTATAGGATTGGAGGGAAAAAATAAATGTTTTTATTCTTTCCTCCCACATTCAAAGGGATTTCTTGGGAACCTGGAGAGGTCCCATTTGACTACAAGCTGGATAGCATTCCAATTTTCAACAGGGCAAGAAGGATGACCCTGGTCACTACAGGCCTGTCAGTCTCACTTCAGTGGCTGGTAAAGTTATGGAGAAGATTATTCTGGGAGATATTGGAAAACACCTGAAGGAAAACACAGCCAGTACAGCTTCATAAGCAGAAAGTCCTGCTTGTCAAATTTGATTTCCTTTTCTGACAAGGTAACCTACGTAGTTGACCAAGGTGAAGCCAGTTGATGCAATCTGTTTGGATTTCAGGAAAGTTTTAGATACCATCTCTCATTGTATCTTTCTGGACAAAATGTCCAGCACACAGCTGGATAAACACATCATGCAACGGGTGAGCAACTGGCTCATGGATTGGGCACAAAGTGTTACAGTGAATGGGGTGACATCATACTGGCAACCTCTCACTAGTGGGGCTCCACAGGGCTCCATCCTCAGTCCTGTGCTTCTTTCAACATCTTCATAAATGACTTGGATGCAGGACTCCAAGGAATACTAAGCAAGTTTTCAGATGATACAAAATTGGGAGCTGTTGACTCCCTTGAAGGCAGAGAGGTCCTGCAGAGAAACCTCAACAAAATAGAGGGCTGGGCAATCACCAGCTGTACGAATTCTAACAAAGGCAAGTGCTCAATTCTGCACCAGGGATGGGGCAACCCTGGATGTATGGACAGACTGGAGAAGGAGATTCTGGAAAGCAGCACCATGGAAAGGGACCTGGGGATCCTGGTAAATGGAAAGTTGAGCATGAGTCAGCAGTGCCCTGGCGGCCAGGAAGTCCAGCCATGTCCTAGGGGGCATCAGGCACAGCCGGGCAAGAGAGGGAATTGTCCCAGTCTGCTCTGCACTGGGGCAGCCTCACCTTGAGTCCCGTATGCAGGTTTGGGTTACACAATATAGGACAGATATGAAGCTATTAGTGAACATCTGAAGGATGACAACAGAGATGGTCAAAGGGCTTTGAGGGGAAGCCATATGAGATGCTACTGAGGTCACTTGGTCTGTTCAGCCTGGAGGAGACTGAGGGGAGATCTCATTGCAGTCTACAACTTCCTTGTGAGGAGAAGAAAAGGGGAAGAAACTGATCTCTCTGAAAACCAGTGAGAGGACCTGAGGGAAGAATACCCTGAAGTTTTATCAGAGGAGATTTATGCTGGATATTAGAAAAAGGTTCTTTTCCCAGAGGCTGTTTTGGTGCTGGAACAGGGTCCCCAGGGAAGTGGTCACAGCACCAGCCTGACAGAGTTCAAGAAGTGCTTGGACAACACTCTCAGGAACATGGTGTGATTCTTGGGGTGTTCCTCTGCAGGGCCTGTAGGTGGACTCAGTTCTTGTGAGTCACTTTCATACCAGAATATTCTGTGATTCTGTGAATTGCAGTTGTTTAGCCTTGGCAATGATTGAAGTTCCTGAGTTTTATGTAAGTAGAATTAAAAAAAAACATAAAAAAACCCCAAACAAGCAAAAAAATAATATAAATTTATTTTTTCATGAAAAACAGGTGTTCAAAAAAAATAGTGTTGAGTCACTGCTTCATATTATGACTATCAACAAAGCTTTCATTAACTTGGACTATTCCAATTAACAATAAAATAAGCAGAAGAGCATTGTTACTAGTGTCATTTTTTCTATTAAACTGAAGAGTAGAGTTTCCATACTATTGGGATACAATTTCATACATACATCAATATTTGCATTGCCTGTGCAGAGCAATTGTAGTTCATTCCTGGCCTGTCATTATTCTACATTGCAAGAATCTACTGTATCACTTTTCTGCAAAATAAGATAAATCAAACTGTTGTTGAAAAGACCACATGCAATGCAGTCTTTTGTACTGGATCAAAAAGTGTCAACGAATAGGTACAAACCAGGAAGATTTCACTCATTTCTCTTATTAAGGGAAGTTAAAAATAACTATTCATCATCATGGCTATATGTTCAGCTGTATCCTAGTGTATTATATATCTAGTTCCTGACTGCGCTAACTGAACCTCGATGCAATCAACAAGACATATGGAAGAGAGACTGAACAGTGCTTCAGCCATCCATTGTGATTGTGCAGGTCCTGCTGAATTACAAAGCAAAGAGCTTAGAATCCTGAACATCCAGTGTTGTTGGAGGACAAAAGTGCTTTCACTGAAAGTGCTGTTTTCTATTTAGAAATAGAAGTAAGTCCACAGGCTTCCATGTTCCTTTCAAACTACAGAAGCAGAAGATTTGAGAATAGTTTGATACTTTTCCTGTTGGATTTCAAATGGTCAGAAGAAACAAAAAGATATTTTTATAATCAATTATGGACAGGACACGGCATAGTATATGCTACCCCTCACATACCTACAAGCAAAAGCAGAATCTTCAAATATAAAAGAATTAAGGATACTAATAACCAGATGCAGAACCTCCTTTTCCTGAAAATAATATTAAATTTTAAAGAAAGTGTTATTTGTTACAAATGAACAAATACCCATCCTATGATTTTGTTTCCCAGAAATGGCATCAGTTACAGCATGCAAACCTGTATAAGACCCCAAACATCCTAAGAGGCATGTCTAGGACTGAAAAACCAAGCAACAAAACAAAAACAATTTTACTTTTGCATTAGGTAGAATTCCACCTGTCACCTCACCTGCAACTGCACTGCTTTTACAGATCTTTCTTGAAGAAGCAGCACACCTCATGGTTTTGGGGAAAATCATAACCCCTAGAACACACACAGCTGCAGTGCAGAACATACTGTGATGTTCATTAGAAACCTTATGAATGTCAAAAAGAAAGAGATTCTAAATATAGCCAGTTCTGCAGATTAGACAAAAAACATCTTTTGTCTCTGTACCCCTGCATAGGCCAGGGCAGTATTTTATCTTGGCAGGGCATCTCAGACTGGTATGTACAGCTTCATGATAAATGATGACATTTTAAACAAAGCAAGATTAAGAAATCAAAGGACAACAACAATATCCTACAAAGTTGTTAATATGTTTAATGCCTAATACTCATTGGCACCTATAATGTGATTGGTCTTCACAACTTGCTATCCTGAGATACATCTCTCCACTCCTGAAACACAAAGAAAGGATCCCCAAGGCAGCCACGGAGACATCCATAGCTTTCTACATTACTGAAAAACAGCAAATTTATTATTTATGGCCTCATAACAGTTTTGACATGCTAATAAAGACTGTACCAGAGCCCAAGGAATTCTTAGCTTAACATAATTAAGCATTTCTGTGACTCATACAGACCACATGAGCACAGAGATGACACATTCTGCTCACAAACTAAGGAACAGAGAAAAACTTGATTCCACCAGGGAATTTTTCTATTTAATAGATCTAGCAATTCCAAATCCTTTACCTCATAAATGCAGACTGGAAAATGATCTCCAGAAGTAAGTCAATGAGTGTATAAAATATTAAGTCACCAACTATGATAATACAGCCAAGTCTTACTGGTATTAAGTACTGACATCAAGAAATGTTTTTCTGAGATAGTTTTCAAACTTTTTCTTTCTCTAGTCCTGTACTTCCTGATAATCCTCCAGTAAGTCAAATAAGTAAAAGTAAAAAACAAGAGTTGAACTAGTACTTTGAATTTATGATGATGTCTAAGAAAGAAGGAACTGCACCTGACTATGTGTCCCTTTAAGCATTTGCAGGGCTAGTGACTGGAAACATTAATAAATAGGGATGGTTTGGTTACAAAAGTGACAACAAAAATTTGCAGCTGTCTCTTTTTCTGTGTTCTTCAGCAAATAATTACTTTGCAAAAGGTTTTAAAGTATTTTCTTGATTCCAAAAGTACATGCTTCATCTGGCTTTTTGCATATATAAATATTTGTTCATAATTTTGGTTTTCAGACAAAAATCTCACTTGAACTCTTTGTTTGCCATCCAACTAGAAGTATTTGTTGTAGTATCATCATGCATTACCATTGTGATATCACCAATTTAAGGCAAATTTAGAAATAAATTCCAGAATGAGATAAAAAAAATTTAAAAAAACCCAAGTCTATTGCAATGACAGTAAATTAGAAGACTTTAAGACTTTAAGGGACATAGGTCTAATTAGCATTGAAGACATTTGGAAAATCATAAAGCCAACAAGGTTTTTCTGTCTTTGAAAGGAAAAAGCAGCCTATTGGAACTCATGCTGCCATCATCCTTAGAAATGGCTGTGCTGGTTCTGGCTAGGATACTTCTCTTCCTAGCAGTGAGTACAGTGATGCATTTTGGAGTTAGGATGAGAATAATTTTCGTTACTGCTGAGCAGTGCTCACACAGAGGTTTTCTCTGTTCCTCACGCACCCAATGAGAAGGCTCAAGGTGCACGCAGAGTTGGGAGGGGACACAGCCAGGACAGCTGATCCTGACTGACCATGACCATTCCTTGCTGTATGGTGTCATGCTCAGCATATAGAGCTGGGGAGGAGGGAGAAAAGAAGGGATGCTCAGAGGATGGTGTTTTTCTTCCAAAGTCACCATTATGGGTGATGGAACCCTGCTTTCCACGGAATGGCTGAACACCTGTCTGTCATGGGAAGTGGTGAATGAATTCCTTGTTTTCCTTTGTTTGGGTGTGATCTTTGCTTTGCCTTTTAAACTGTCTTGAACTCAATCCACTAGTTTTCTCACTTTTACTCTTGCAATTCTCTCCCTGACATGGATAGGTTATTTTCTAATGAGTTCTTCTATGTAGGATGTCTGGAAAAGGCAAAGGATCTTGTCTTTTTTTATTTTCGCAGGGCAATAAATAGTTTCTCCAAGACTGAACAAATTATTACAGCTATGTCTGTGGTAGGAACTTATTATTGTTGCTTTATGTGTAGGCAAGTTCAATCATTACAGCCACTGCACTTTGAAAAAAACACATATCAACTTGTATGTTCAACTACAAAGATTTTTATGGATCCACTTCCTTAAAACAGATTTCCAAACTCACTAATAATTAATATTTGAGTACACTTATAGCAAATGTATTGCTACCTAAAATAACAGCATTTGAATTATGCTATTCTTAGAAAAATTAGCAATATACACAACTAATTATAAGCTAATATTTGAAGGTGAGAAGTGTATATCCCTCTTCTAAGCAATGAAATTATGAATTCAGATACTGATAGGTGTCCAAAACAAGAAATGAAGAAAATTTGTTATAGTCTCAGTTGTCAGTTTTAGGTTGGTTCAGATGTGGTTTTTTTTCTTTATAGAATTAGACAAAATACTTGAAAACAAAGAAAAAATCTACATCCTAAAATTTCAAGAACAGATTTGGGTTTGGCTGGTGGTTTTGTTCAGTTGATTGTTTTCTTTGTTGTTGGCTTGGGTTTTTTCCTCCATCTGGCTTGCTTTAAATACACCTGCAGAATCATTCTACTGAGAGAGACAAGACTCATGTGCTTATTTTTTAGCATTTTTTAAGTGATATTTTAGTTCCAAATTTTTTTCCTATCACTACCCGTTTATGGGGTGTTTTTCCATTCACTCACAAACTACAGAAAGGGGGTTTTTTTTCTACAAGAAGAAATTAAGTGGGGATAGACAACAAACCTAAGAATACCATAAAAGTTTCAAAAATTTAGGTAGAAGCAAAGGAGAAAGGGAAAAAAAAGGCAGTTGAATGAAACTCTGAACAGGGACACTCCGAGTTAAGGAAAAGACGCACACACAAATCTCTTCAGGCAAAACTGTGTAAATATAAAGATTCACTTTCAGGCCCTCAATAGGGACATTTGTTTAATTCAATGAGGCATGGATACTACATTACCAATTACAAATCTTCACCCAGGGGCTTTGTTTCAAGATCTAAATTCTTTCCAAAAATGTATAGCTTAGAGAGGAAAGTACTTTTGACATTATATTTATTTTAATTTTGTTTTACTTTAAGAATTATAACTTTTTACCAGTTTGAAAATTGTTAATCAAAACTATTTTTTCATATTCTGCTATCGTTGACACTGACGCGATTTCACAAATAAAGAAGTGAATGGAAAATCCATGTCAAACAAGTTCAATGAGGCGCAGCTAGTGTAAATGAGTATTGCCTCACTAGCTTCCATAATATTTCCTGACATCAGTGGATCACTAATAATAGACATTATCAAACAATCTCATTTTCGTGGGGGTTTTTAAGCAGAGATGGTAGCTATCCAGAAATAATGTAAAGGTTATTTTAAAAAATGTTATCTAATCTGTGCAGAAGAAATATGCCAGAACATTAGAACAGGACTAATGAAAAGAGAAAAAAAAATATTACTAGAAATGACCAGAAATTATTGGCTGAACAGACTACAGAAAACCTTTCATGTAAAATATAAAATATGTGTAAATTAAAAGTTTCATTGATGGACCTATAAGAATCTCTGCATTCAATGAGCTGCACTAGAGCTGTTTAATCAGTAACTTTCTCCTTATTTCTCTCTCAGATCTGAATCCCAGTAAAGTGAGGAGAAAATGTGAAAAATTGAGATGACAATAAGTAAACAACTAAAGAAAACAGCAATCAGACCAGAAAAAAAGACCTTATAAAATAATTAGAACACACAACATTGATCAGATGGTTCCAAATAACATTCAGAATTTCATTTGAAATCAAAAATGTTCAACGAAGACATGGTTTTCAAAACATAACATGGTGTATTGAAGATAATTCATAAAACCAAGCAGTATAGCCACTATGCAAGAAAAAATAATGCTACCAATTGTTTTTTAAAATTCACCACTTTGTTTAGGATCAAATTCCATTTCAGTAGGATATCCATGAGGGAACGGAATGAAGCTATATAAGAGAAAGTTCAGAATGGACATTAGGAAAAGGTTCTTCACCGAGAGGGTGTTCAGTCACTGGAATAGGCTCCCTAGGAATATGGTCATGCCATCAAGTCTGTCAAACTTCAAAGAGTATCCAAACAATGTTCTTAGCCATATGGTTTAGTTTTAGGTAGTCCTGCGAGGCCTGGACTGGGAATTCCACTGATAGTTGCACTTAATGATCCTTATGGTTCACTTCTAACTGGAAAAATTCTATGACTCTGTAACAGTGGCCTTGTAAAAAAGGCTCCAGAGAGAGAAAGGTATGAAGAGTCAAATATTTCAATGGGCGAAATTTTTTTTTTCACCATTTTCATAACAATATGAATTGTCATACTGTAGTGCATTTGATCAAAAGTGTTTTGCACCATACCAGCTATTGATAGAAATCTTTCAGCCTTTTTTTTAAAAGTACATGCATTTTCTATGCAATATGCAGTTAAAAATCTGTCCACACAATGTTCTCACCCACATTTTCATGCTAGTGTCAAGGTCCTGGCAGCTCTCTGCAACAAATATTGTGCTGCATGTAGGACAAACAATTTGAAGACACAACTTGAAAAACAGCACTCAGAAGCAAGTAGGTAGAACAGGTTGTACAAAGAAAAGCATTCCTTATTTAGATATTTAGATTACCCTTGGTTAGCCTAGAAATACATATGGCATCTTCTTTAGCTATATTTTATGCAGCTCCTGCTGCTAAATCTTTCTACTAATACATCTTATTTGCAAAGCAAATAGACCTGTACATCAATTACCCAATCTTCTGTTCAGATAGGAGATGGCAGTCAGATAAAAGGAACAGTAGGAAAGCTACAAGTAAGCTTCTTTTACTGGGGGTCTGTGGGATACACATAAATTCCAGATGCTCTTAATGAATCAAACCGAAAGATGACCAAATTCAACTTCCTCCCTGATAGGATTTCTGGACCAGGTAAAAACATTGCCAGAGATCAAGCTATATGATATGAACTGATGGAGACCATCCCCACCCAAGGGATGAGCACACAACATGCTCATGTCGTAATCCCACACGTCTCTGAGATGCTGAAAATGCTTTGCATGCTGAAGTTGTGTAGTTATATTAGCACAGTGCTTCACCTGAACAACACACTTTACGACTCAGCAGGCTAATGAAGCAGGCAGAATGCCACACTAGCGTGACTAGACTGCTTCTGATGTTAAACGAGCTGGCTCCGAGCTTGCTATGCTGTCTCCAGATGGCACTGCCTTGTGATGTGTAGTTGGACTTGAAAGGCATGAAGGATTAAAATAAAATTTACAAAACATATTATCTCCTGTTTGTGTTTCAGGTACCAGGTACTTGAACTAGAACTAGGTAAAGATTGCCTGCCAAACCATATAAAAATATTTTGAAAAAGTGAAACCACAAATGCAAAGACAAACGAACATAAAAGATTAAAAGCAACTGAAATGTAATGTTTAAAAGGCAAAATTACTAGCACTGCTGACACCAAAAAAGCAGTCTTTCTTAGGGATAAGCTAGATAATCCATTGCCTTCTCTTCCTTCCTCTCTTCTGCTGCCCATCTCTTTTTTCACCCCTCCCAGTCAGACCAAGGGAGGGGGTTATTATTATAATTGCAGGAGCAAGAACAATGCTTTTCAATTTTGCTGCTGCAATCATTCACTGAAACATTTATTGATTGAAAAAGCCCCATGAGAATTCTGATTATCCTAACATTTTCTCTGGAAGTGAAAGGGACAGGCTTTCTTATTTCATTTTATGCAAAATTACAGTAATTGGTATCTGACCTTTTTGGAATAGACTGTTAAGTTTTACACTGCTGGATTTTTTTCATCGATTCAATTATTTAAATTATGGCTATCTCAAAAGGAGTGACAGGGTGCAAGCAAGAATAGAATATTTAAATGAAACTGAAAACTGAGTCTCCACCACTACCCTATTAATACCAAATAGACTATTAGCTGAAAATCCAACCTCTGGAGGCTACTAACACTTGGATTAAAATTTAGTTTTTAAATAATCAAACTAAACCAGCACAAAGACAAATAACATTTCTTAGAATTAAAACAAAAAAAAAAAAAGCTAAATGAAAATACAGGGATAGAAAAAAAAAAAGCTACATCAATATGTGAAAATGTGTATTGCAGAAATGTCATTCTTAATTATCTAAAATAAGTTACTCATTCTGACCACATATCTTTATGAAAAATAAGGCGAAAATAAAAAAAGAGAGGGCAGTTCAGTAAATAGTCTGCAAGGTCAAATGCTTTCTAGAACAGTCACCAGTAAAAAGTCACTATTCCCAATTGTTATAGAAGAAACAGTATCCTTCTTTCCTAATCAAAACAGAAGAAAGGCTGCTTAGTTGTCATTCACATGGTAAATCCATCAGAAACCAACCTGGGCACAATTCTGTAGGAGTTAGTTTAAGGCAAACTGAGATTAAACCACTACTGAGAACTATTTAAGTACATCTTCCAACCTCAAATAGTTAAAAAATACAAGAAGGCAAATGTACCATTTTCAGAAATAAAGATAAGTTAGATTCAGAGCAGGATAATTTAAAAATCATCTAGTGGAAATAGAGAGCCATCATAAATTAGTACTTTCAGTCCCTTCAGACAGACTCTTCTGGTTTGAAGTACTATCGTGGCATTTTTGCTTATACCTGGCGAGACTTTCACTCCCTCAAATAAGCCTTCGTCAGTTTCTATGTGAGAGCCACCACTGCCTCAGGAGGTGCTGAAAATGCAACCATACTCCTTGGGATAAGACAGCTAACTAGTGTCAGCTTCCTGAAAGTAAAGTATAACTAATGCACAAAAAGTGTATTTAGGGAAAATACCCCTAAGACAGCACTCATGCTGTTATCAATCTGCATTGCAGGGATTGACATAGTTATTTCCTAAAGTCAGAAACTATTTGGCTTCCCAGCTCCTGAGAGACTTTCCCATTTCCGTTAGTAGCCAATATACGAGTTCTCATTTTCCCAAAAATAAATCTGCACTTTCCTTCGAAAAAGGTTATAACACACCTGGAGACCATTTTCCTGCAAGCTTAAGCATGCCTTCAGGAGAAAAAGTGGTTTTATTAAGATTTTGATGCCATTAACTTCAATTTCTCTAACCAGAAGTACCACCCTTCCACCTTTACTTTTCTTAATCGTCCCTCCTGCCCAACAAGGCTGAGGGTGGACAAGAGATTGGGAGGGAACACAGACACGACTGCTAACCTGATTTGGCCAAAGGGATATTCCACACACCATGCTCAGGAACTAAAAAAAAAAAAAAAAAAGCAGGGATTGTCTTCAAAAGTGGCTACTACTCAGAGACTGTCTGGGCATTGGTCTGCTTGTGGGACATGGAGAGGGATTTTCTTACCATTAGTTCTTGTTTTTCTTTCCTTATTGAATTCAACTGTCCTTACTCTGACCCAAAAATTATCTTGTTTTTGTTCTTCTTATTCTCTCCTCCATCCCAGTCTTTGACGGCCTGAGTGCACAGGTGTGTGTGTGGGCTTATCTTCTGTCTGAGGTTAAGCCTCCACAGGCTACAAATGAAAATATACTTCCTTAGCTGACTGTACTGGAAATGATAAAAAAAATAACATCATTAAAAGACACATATACCATGTTCTTGTCATTTACTGTGAATAATAATATTTTTATTCTTTGCTGCAATAATACTGTTTTTTCCTACCCCTGATGATATATCTGTAGTAATCATACTGTTATAAGAAGGTCCTTTAAGAATTTCAGATAAGGTTGCCATTGTCATTTGGTTTCAGTTTTGCAATTAAGTTTTCAACAAGAAGTTTCCATAGCACTCATGCAGTGTAATGCACAATTTACATGGAAAATGTTATCTTCCAGCATCACATTAATCAGGAGTCTTCCTGATTGGGTACAGCCTCCAAATAATGAAATTGTAGAGGTTACATAAGCCATTTCATTATCTTAAGTTCCTTCATTAACATACACTGAAACTACTTAGAAAGAAATATGTGAGGGAAAATACTTGTCTTTCTGCTACTACAGCAGTGAAAAAATGGAAAAAAAAAAAAAAAAGCCAAAAATGAGACAGCATTCTAGGATTTTGTTCACAATGGAAAAAAACCTCAAGTTTTTCCATATTCACTTCTATTCTGCCCTGAAAGAGCTCACTATCAATCTGTGTACAGGCATTCATAATTTACAGCAAATCCCAAAGGAGTTTGCATTCTGTGACAGAGCATTGCAAATGATATACACAATCAAGGTGAAACTTGGAGAGACAAACACCCTCCATCCGACCAAGTCTCCAGTCTAGTGCAGTGCATTTCTCCTGCTGGTGAAGTAGATACAAATTTAATCACAAAAGCTTGAGTTAAACAAATTTTCAATTTAGACCATAAAACTTGATTTCTTTCTGTGAATAATTAAGACATTTTATTCTACAGAATACATGGGACAATTTTATCACGAAATATGTCGTTTTGATTTCTAACTTAGAAGTTATCAAGTTGCTGCATCAATAAACTATTTTGAGTTTTATACATATATAAAGTGAATGACAGTCTGGGACCTTCAGACAAAAAATTAAGTTTGTAGTGTTCAAATTTATCTTCTTTAAGACTTACCAGGTGGAGATCTTCATCTCAATGTGAGCTATTTCCTTTAAAGAATTTTCTTTTTTTGTGAAATCTGTGGGAAATGATCTCTGAAATATAAACATTATATTAGTCCTGATAATTTAACTCATATTGCATGTGTTTACTAAAAACTAGATACTTTGAAATATCTTTTTTTATTCAATTAAATTTTAATTAAAAAAATAATTCTGAATCAATACTTATAACTTGACTTGCATTAAACTTCTATGTCATTATTTAGTGTCTCTCTTATATACTAACTGCATGTTTCTTCATGTACTTTTGATTTATAGTTTCTTCTATGGTTTAGATATTTTTCAGCATTTTGTCACTGGAAGTCTTCTCTGAGAGTTTCTTTGACAAATTAATATGCATTTCCTAAGATCCATTGCTAGTCTGTTTCAAAACACGCAATTGAGCTTCAGACACAACAAAACTCTTTTCTTGCCTTTCACTGACAGATACTTTGTACCATTTTTATTTTTAGAACTCCTTGATATTTTATTTAAAATTCTGAGCATTGTGTAATTGCCCAATCAACTGTAATTGCACATGACAAGTTCTCAGGTACTACTTTTTTAAAAATTATAAAAATAAAACTTTAAAGTATTAGATGAATAAAAACCCTTATCCTACTCAAGAGACCTATCATTAAATTGAATTTAAATATTACATTAGTCACATTCACAGTATTTAATTTTTTTACTATTGCTACAATATCATGTTGAAGAAGCTCAACTAGCATAACAAAAAAAAATCCTATTCCTTTGAGATGCTTGTAATGTTTTAGGTAATTGAATACCATGCTGTTGATTCTCATTATTTATTGAAAGTTCTCATTCTCATTATCTTAAATCTTTAAAGACGGTAAATAAAACCTTGTTTTAATTATATTTTATTCTCAAGAATTATACAGGAAATTGTTTTGGTGACACATTATTCCCTTATTCATTCCTTTTAAACAGTCAACCTAATTTGCCATCTTTGTGAATCCTGAGTTCATTTTTGCTGCTCATTAGTTCAACTAATAAAGTTGAATACAACTTATAACTTATGCTACAAGTTAATTTTTTTACTTAAAAAAAAATCAGCTTCCTTTCTGTGGTATGTCCCACTGCTTGTTAAATATTACATGATATTATGAGGATTATTACCATAAGAAACAGTAATCAGTAGTCTAATTTTAAATATTCTTTAACCAGTATCATGAATATCCAGTAATAATTGTTAAATATTAACTCACATGTGCATATGTTTAATCCTAGATATAATTTTCTTTCTTTCTATATTCTTGATTACTTGTCACTCAACATCTTTGAAAGACAGAACTTTAAAACCACCAAATCAGATTGATCCAGACAAATAGGTGACAATTAGGACTGAATTTTAAGTGACAGGCTTCAGTTTAACTACATTAATATACAAGGTGTATCATAATGTGTCACTTGAAGAGTCCTGTCATATTTATGTGCAATTTATATTCTACCCTCAGTCTACTCAGGAGAAGGTCACCTCAGGGAATAGTCTCCTTGTTGTGACAGGAAAACTATAAGGCAATCTCTAGTGTGTGAAAAATCATAGCTATGAAAAACCAAACCAAAAAACCCACAACAAAATCCACCAACCTCCAAAAAATAAAGCCTCAGATTTCCCCAAAACTAAAATACCCTTCAAGACATATGAACATTTAAAAAACTTGATGATTTTCACCATCTTTAACCAATTAATGATTGTAATTAGCAGGGAAAAAGAAGCAATTTCTAAAGACACTGTCTCCTACACTTCCTTTCCTCTGACAAATGATCCTGCTCTACATTTGTAAGCACACAGAGCTTTTCACTCAGATGTACATATTTAGCTGGTTAACATGAGCTTACTGATGTGAGTTTCATACTGCTGTAATTTTAGTCTTTAGTGAAGTTACTTTGAATTCAAATAGTATGATAAGGATAGACTAGGTTCAGCTGGGGAGCATTAATTTTTATTTCCAGCTCCTTTTAATGTTGTTTGTAGAAGTCCAGCCTATAGAATAGCAGGAACTTAGACACATTTTGTTATGTGCACCCACTTGTGTACGTATGAGCACCACTTTCTGCATGACAGCAATTCATATATTGCACTAACTCATTTTAAGCATTTGGGGTACAGACTTTACATCTCATAGCTAGAAGGCTCATTAGAGATGGTTCAGTCTACATAGAGAGAGTGCTTTGCATTAGTTCAGATAATTACCAGAGCAAGAGCAGAATGAAATATCAAAAGGTTCTTTGGCGGGGGGATGAAATATCTAAAGGTTCTTCGTGGGGAGGGGAAGGGGGGGGAAGAAAAAGTCCTTCTCTATAGCATTTCATCATCATCATCATCATTTTATCACTTAGTTTTTCCTCATAGTACCTTGGAAGTGTTGTTAGATTCATTTCAAAGGTTAGATCTGAGAAACTGAAAAAGAAACATGTGAAGTTAGTCAGACAGCACTTACTTATGTTCTGAAAGCATTTTTCCATGACTGGGCCTGAGTCAAATATTCAGAAATTGAAAATTCATAAATTGTTCTTATGTGAGTCTACTTCAGTAGAAATATCTAATCTTTCTCAGTTATGCCCAGACACACCAGAAGGACTGCTTTCATGCTAAACTTTTTTTTTCTTGTCACCAAAACATTAAAATACATAAATGATCAAGGTTAGAAATCTGATTTTAATACATTAATATGCCATTTTACAAAGTGTACATGAAGGTTTTCTGGAAACAGTAGAAGAGTAATAGCAATCTATTAAAATAAATTAATTGAAAAATACCATCTTGAAATTACCACAGTATTTACTCTCATTTCTGCTTTAAACTACATCACTTGTAAATTTACTTAACTTTACATAAGAAAAAGCATCTTCTGATGTTAATTCTATATGATACTACTTAAATTTATTCCCTCTTTCACCAAAATTAGAACATTTTATCCTTTCCAAACCAAATCCCAAATTCTTAATCTCTCATTAACTTTACTTCACTAATTTTCTAGCTGCAGAGAATAATACATCTTACATGCTTTTTCTTAATGTCATTTCAAATAATGGAGTGAAAGCAAGAACAAGCATGAAGTTTAACTGAGTATCTTCTTTGCAAAAAAAGGTAGTTGCCTGCAAATATTGTTTCTACTTGGGGAAAATTATGGTTCTGTTTGTTCTATGAAACATGCTCTATAATCCATTGGAACTGCTGTTAGAGTAGGCAGTGCAGTATGGCTATTTTGAGCTACCAACATTATCACTGAACGTGTCAAAGATCAACCACATTAAAACAGACACAGCTATGTGCTGCATAATGTTCTGTCTAAAGCCTTGCTGCAAAATCAGGGTAAGGTGTCTACAGTCCCTTCAGTTTGACAACTGTTGGCAGTGTTCTCCCCCTCATGGATACTTTTCCTACTAAAAAACATTGGTTAAAATTCCCTGAAAATCCTGATTAGAATGTCTTTCCTTTACCTCCTCAAGTTCCTCTCCTCTTATTCCTTGCAATGTGTAACCAAAGTTATTGTTCAGTATATCCCTCATTTTTATTTACTTGCACAACAGGTATTTATTTGTGTTTTAAATGAAAGTGCAGCATTACATAGAAATAGCAAAAAAGAAGTTAATTAAATATAAAAGTCTGAGGAGGCAGTAATTTTATCCATAGAATCCTCTCAGACATTTTTTTAAAAAACAAATAAGTATTAGTACAGAATGAATTCTCATAATTCAATAGTAGGAGAACCAAACCACTTCCCTTTAGTGTCTAAGTTAATTTCTTTACAACATAAGCACTACTTTTAAGAAAATTACCAGAAAATGCAAACTTTTCTTTTACCCAGTGATAATATGTAAATCTTGTTGCAAAGACCTATTTCATACATCTTTTAAGTAATAATAAAGTTACAATGTTAGAAAGATCCCCCTTATGTTAGGAATATCATTTCAGTGCTAGCAGTAACAAAAGTAAGCACAAATTCAGAACAGAGGACATGGACTGGTGTTATTATTAGAATAATTTTCTAACTTTCTGTGCATATACTCCATATGTATCAATGTCATCTCCACAACAAACCTGCTGCGTTGTTGCAAGAGAGAGAATTCTCTGTATCCAGTTTCAAGAACCAAAACTGAATTCAAGAGAGGTGGCTTCTGTCCTAGCAAATTTAACCAGTGAAGTGACCTGTGAAAAAAACACTTTTGAAATTCAACATTATCATCAGTTGCAACAAAATAAGAAACTAAAAAAATAAAATGACAAACAAACAAACAATCCCAAAATACAACCAAAAAACAAAAAACTCACCACAAAATAGTCTTTATTGCCTGAGATACTATTCAAAGCTGAATTATTACAATCCAGAGTATGCTATTTCTCTATGAAATTTATATAAAAAGATTGTCTTTGAAAGGAAAAGCACATAATGGAAAATAATATCCTGGTAGAATGAAATTGCAATAAATATTTCTTTAAAAATTTAAAAGTAAGAACACAGTACTTGGAGTCATTCTCTTTACTCAAGGGATGGCCTTGCTGTAAAGATGAAAAGCAATTAGTGGGTAGAGCCACAACTCTTTCACCATAAAACTTTGGGATCGTTCAGGGAATATCTGTGCAGAATGTAATTGGGTTTTGCATGCCGTTAACACAACTAAAGGGGATACATATGCCCTTATTCAGTTATATAAAAAATAGACAGCAGTATTTAATTAATGAATACTTAGTCAACTCTGAAGACAAAACAATTTAACTTTAAAAAATAATAAAGATCAACCACTTTTAGTATAAGAGGATACATGGACCTTGACCCTCTTGCCCCTTCCACTTTTGATTTTTTAAAGTAATTAAGATATAACCTAATTTGGTTGGCTTGGGTGTTTTATTTAAAAAACCTCATAATTTATAAGAAATATTAAAAACCATCTTGGAACTTGATTATCTGAAAGTCTTACTCTCAAGTAAGAAAAAAAGGAACAAAAAGCATTTGAATTAGGATATTAAAAATATTAAGGTAAAATTAGATAGGAAGCCTTTAGAATACAAATAAATGCTTATAATAACGATATCAAAGGAAACAAAAATAGTAGTTTGTGGAAACTGCTGTAAAGCAGTTGGTTCTGGTAACATATCTATAGCAGTATGGTTCATGATTTCATTTAACTTCATAAAGGCTATGCATAATTTATTAGAAACAAATTCAGTCATGAATATAAATATTCTGCTCGTTGGAAAAAAAATCTTTATTATGCATATTTTGCAGTTCAGCTTCCTCCTTTCCTTGTTAAAATGTGCTATTATGGCACTTTCTTGCATAACTTCTGACTGTATAATTATAAACCAGCAGGGACCATCAAAAGAAATCTCACAAGACCCAGGTTTGTGATACTCATCTACCAGTACATCTGATTTATAACCAAATAAGATATTGTACTAAAATTTTTAAATTTTCCTTTAGGTTCTTTCCCTATATCTAATTCAGCACTTCACCAAAAATGCAGCTTTGTGGTTTGTTATGAAAGCTAGAGAGTTTATTTTCAAAATAAAAACTGACATAAAATGTGATTATTGTTCACATTTAGTTTAATCTTCCACTATTGCATGCTAGGGAAAAAACCCAACAAAATAAAACTCAAGAAATATCTTCCTAGTAACTGCATTCTACCCTCTTAAAAAAAAAAAAAAAAAAAAAAAAGTATAACAATAATTTGACAGTTTGATTTTTGGTACTAACATATACTATTAACAGCTTTTAGTATGCCTTAGAAGAAGGAAAAGGGAACACTATGAGTGTTGACCAGCGATCCACAAAGGACCATATTTCTGAAAAGAAGGGAAAAAGGGTTTTAGCAGGGTGGGGTGTTGAAATCCTTATAGAACTGCACTGTGGTGCCATTCAGAGGGCCTAAGCAGCTACAAAAGGTAAGGGAAACCTGAGAGAGAGAAAATGCAAACAAATAAGTAGGTGTCCTTGTCTCTTCAAACATCTAGATGAAAAATCTGTGCATAATAGTTGTAATCCAAATGCACTTTTCACTTTCATAGTTCACCATCCTGTGCAATATTATTGCTCTATTACATGTTATCTAAAACCAAAACAAACCCCTTTGAATATGGCTATATAAATTATTTTTTTAAAGCAGCAGTGAAGGGTTAATCATGATAAGGAGAGTCAGGAATCTACTTTCTCAATGTACTAAAAACTCTTGCTTAGTTCAGCAAAAAGATGAATGAGAGGGAATATGATTACGGTTTAAGAGTGCTTCAGCCGAGAACACACAAGGGCTGCAGGGGAGATAAACTATTTAACTAGACAACAATACTGGCACAGAAACAAATGTGTACAGATTGGTCATAAATAAATTTAAGCTGACAACAAACCTCTTACAGGCTTACAAAAGACAGAAGAGATGGGAAGAGTACAATAAAAAACTGTACTTCTAAATGGAAGTTTATAAAGCATTGCTGTGCGTTACCCAAGGTGCTTCTTATGACAGCCCATGGCTACATTTCAGCTCATGGGAAATCCTTTCCATTCCTATGTTTTTAAGATTGAATTCTTTGTCCAGTTATCCAGGAAAAGAAAAATAAAACATGAAAACCAAGATTTACTCTTAAGGAAAGAATACAATAGGACAATGTCTCTTGATTTTGAGGTCTGGGTTTTTACAACAGCTTTTTGAGAAACCTGCTGAATAGAGGAATTTTTTGTGCCTCGACAATTTTGAGATCCCTTTTCTTCACTCTTAGTTTTGCTCTAACATCAAGTTCAGAAATGTGCACAACATGCTGGAAAGGTCAATGCATTCTGATTCACAAAACACACATATAAAGAATTTTTTAAAAAATCACAGTTCTGAGAATCTCTATACTTTTTGAAGACAAACATTTTCACTGAAAAACCTGTTACATATTTTAAGTCATCACTAGGCATGACACAACCAGCATGCCAGATGTGAGCATAACCTTAATGAGGAATATACTAATGGTTTTACTAAAAGCACTTCAGAGCATTGATTCTGAACTGAATGAGGACATGCCAAATACAGAAGAGCACAAGCTTATTTGTTTTGATAAATGAGAAATGCTAAGATTCCTATAAAACCACACACAAAGGTGGAAATGTAAGTGATATAAGAAATTAGGTTAAGCTTCCCTATTTTAAAAACAGAAAGGAAAGCTGCTGGGTTTTGCTACATTTCCCATTTATGCTATCATAAGACAAAACATTCCTATTCGCATGAAGGACTAAGAATTTGCAGTTCTCAAAACTGACATAAAATCTTCAAAACAGAGAAAGAAGACAAATGTACAATGAATATAAAAGCAAAATAAAGGCACGTACACTCTCAGCCAGTGTTCAGTGTATGCTACATTACTAAATACTATCCTGGAAAGTAACAAAAAAAATTATCCTATCAACAGTTCATCATTTTCTCTAAATTCTCATTAAATCTGCATGTATTTCCTACATCATCCAAGTTGAGTGGAAGAAGAAAAGTAAAAAACCCAAAACAACAAAAATAAAACAAGCTCTCTAAAAGATTATCTGAATAAGCAAGGTGTTTGGTTTCTTTATGCAAACAGAAATCTAGGTCACACTGTAAAGTAAGACGTTATTTACATATAGGTTTCAAGGTTTCAAATGGCTTAAAATAATAATAACTTTGGAAATCCATTTAAGAGACACATTATCTTCACAGGGCATTGTAGTTTCAGAACTGTATGCTACATTATAATAACCTATAATTTTATGTTAAAGCTAAATTGGTTATATAACAATATATAATATATATTTTGGTTACTTAATTGAGTAAACTAACATAAGTAGAGTTCATAGACATTCATATTTTATATAACGCTCTAGACATTGAACAAATGACAGAAGTTATGTATAGACAAATTATTGACTGTGAACCCCACAATCAAGGAGGTTACTTACAAAGATTATACATACAGCACTCCCTCATTATATGCTCCTGCAGTAAACACCGCAGTCATTTGTTCTGCTCAGAAGCCAATCCCTGTATCTAACACTCAGTCAGTGTTGGGTATATAAAAACATATTCAAAATTGTTTGATACAATGATATATAAAAATATACTGTTCTATGCATGCCCTTAGCCTTCAGTAGCTTCAAATAATGGGGTAAGAAAAGTGGCAAAAAAAAAAAAAAGAGCAATGAGGAACACCAGCTGGGAAAGCAATTCATATCACTTGTTCCACCAGCAGATCAAATATCTTCCTTCTAGAGTAAGAAAAATAAGCAGAATGGATGCCTTTTAACACCAAGCTGTAACCAAATTTTTTGTTAAACTTAATCCAAATTTGATTCAAGCTGCCAGGATAGAGCACAAAATGTGTCTGATCTGGGCAGAGTAGAGCTAAGGAACAGAAAGTGAGGAGAGACCTACACAGAACCATAAAGACTTGTGTTTGAAGAATCATGGGACAAACCATTTACAATCCTATTTGGTGACAGGAAGTTGAAATTCCTGAGCAAAAAGCCAGCAATGAAAACTCAGTCCTAGAGAAGATAGAATCAAACACGGAAGTTGAACAGAAAAGGGAGCAGCAACCGGTCAAGAGGCAGAAATGGATTATCAAAGACATTGCAAATATAACTCTGGATCCACCTAGATGAAAATGAAAGTGTAGTTCATTTAATTATTAAAAAATATATGGGAAACAGGGTACATTCAATTTATAAAACTAAGAAAAAGATAATGCCAATACTAATGAAAGTTTTTATTTTAAATACACTTTTGTACAGTGGTCAAGTAGAGAACAATTGCTGTAAAAGTACTGCATGTAAGGATAAGGAATCATAAATATCTCAGAGAAGCACCTGATGCACATTGTGAAACAGAAACAGTGATCTGAAAGACAAGAAGTGCCATTTCACACACACCAGCAGCACCCATTTTGGCATCTACTCTGACAAAGCCCTACCATCAGAGATGGAGGGAGGTGTAATAGAAGGAGTGCATTAATAACCTTATTAACCAATATTACAGTAAGGTATATACATATTCACACACCCCTATTGTATCACCTTTCAGGGTGGATTGAATGTGAGACCTGAGGAAGCTTTAAGTGCTTGTACTGAGAATTTTTTTCCTTTTGGTGTTTATTTTTCTTATTCTTTGTGAAGAGAAGAATGGGCAAATGGAAAGGACTGTGAAATACACAGAACTGCAAGGTCATGTTGTCTTATAAACTACTTATTAAGCAACACACATATGAGGAAAGCAAAATATAATTAGAGAATGCAGTTGCAGGACAGGCTGCTCTGTGTTCTTCTGGGTCAAATTCACCCTTAATGTAATGCCTTACTTATTTTATTATCACTGAAGTTACTCAAGAGATTATCTGACTTGTGCAACATAAGACAAGTCTTCTCAGAAGCAGCACTTCACACAGGAACACTAAGAAAAGAAGTTTCCTTGTATGTCAAGCAAAGTTATCTAAAAATTTTCTTAAAGTTTTTTTTCAGACTTGTGATTACAAAGCCTTTGGTCACAGGCAATACCTTATTGATACCTCTGGCTCTCCAGAAATGTTGATGGGGACAGGGACATGTGAAACATGTTGTCTTAGGAGGGCAGGACTGTTTTCTACACTTGTGTCAGAAGACTGGTTCCAGAAGAGATCTCTGCCTCCAACAAGTGACACTGACACAATAAGAAAGTCTAGGTGAGCTGCCAGCACTGTATTCCTCCTTCCATTTCCTTATTTTGAAGGTTATAATACCAGTATGCCATTCCTCACTCCTTTACAAACAGCAAGGTACATTTTCCAGTTTAGTGAATGCTTGGCACGTCTGCCTTTTCAGCAGGTACTCAAGCTGTTAAACTCTACCAGACTCAACTCAGAGGTGATTGAAACCTCCAATTCGGTTAAAAAGACAGAAATCTGCTCCTGCTGTGCTCTAAGCTGCAAACTTTCAGCACAGAAGCAGGATATGTGCTATTTGAGTTGAAAAAAAGATTAAGGGAGCCATGTGTGGCCACAAGAAAAGATATATCATAAATGTTATTTCAAATGTAATTTAAGGAGGCAATGAAAACACAGGTCAAAGCCTTTCTGAGTACAGTATCAGATTTAGCTTCTGATAATGAGATGGATAGTTGTGGGGTAAATGATCAGCACTGATTGTAAATTAATCCAGTCAGAAGGTGCACTAGTTGTAAGAAATTAGTGATTTACAGAATGTGGGGCATATTATGAAAAGCAAATTTTACTTTGATGTTAAGAAGTAATATAACTCTAAACGAGGTAATGCCAGGGTTAATAATTTGAACATGAGAACTGTATTCTAGGTACATTTTTAATTCTTTTTTAAGGAACTTCACTTTGTGAGCATTCCACTAACATACATCTCCAACCTTGATGACAGAAATAAACACTAATTAAAAAATAAAATCTTACAAATACAGGAAAAAAACACCAAAATACACTACTGCCTTGGAAACACTGCACCACATCAACTTACAGTTGTTACTCTTTGCTGCCACTACAAGTGAAACAGGAATCTTTTCTCTCTTCATTAGTTTCCTACAGGTTGTTCACATTATTCAGACAATGCAGATGCAGAAGTTTTCTAAATTGCTTTCTTCGCTAGCAGCACAGAAGCAGCTGTAACATGGTGTGATAAACCAATAGAAATGCTCCTAGTTTAATCATTCTTTTATATGTGTCTGTCTGAAAAAGAGACATGGACAAATACATATTCCTTACACATCTATGGGAAACACCTCCTAAGTATGATTTGGTCAAGGTAGTAGTTACTATCTGGAAAAGACACTTTACTTTTTTTCAAGTCCTTATTTAACTATGACTGACTATATTGCACCATAGGACACACTATGCAGCAGTTATTTCATTTTGATATTTCTGCAACAATGGTAAAAACTTAATTTCATTATTTGGTGATGTGTTTTTTGTGGAGTTTCTTTTCCTTTTTTCTCCCTAATATGGAATTATTAGGAAAAATATCTATTTCCTATAGTTGCTAATGTATTTCTTCTAGTAAAGAGAAATAATCTGTTCATTTATTGCTTGATTTACGTCACTTCAGTCTACATTTTAAAACGTATTACACTTGTCTCAATAGTAAGTTATTTTCTTTGCATTTGACCATATAGAAGATCAATGGGCCATTGACTCCCTCGAAGGCAGGGAGGCCGTGCAGAGAAAGTTGAAGGCAAGTTGAACATGAGTCAGCAGTGCCCTGGCAGCCAGGAGAGCCAAGCGTGTCCTGGGGGGCATCAGGCACAGCATCGCCAGCCGGGCAAGGGCGGGGATTGTCCCGCCTTGCTCTGCACTGGGGCAGCCTCACCTTGAGTCCTGGGGGCAGTTTTGGGTGCCACAATATAAGAAAGACATTAAGCTGTTAAGAGTATCCAAAAGAGGGAAACAAAGATGCTGAAGGGTTTTGAGGGGAAGTCTTACAAGGAGAGGCTGAGGCCACTTGCTCTGTTCAGCCTGGAGGAAACTGAGTTGAGACCTCATGGCGGTCTCTAACGTCCTTGTGAGGGAAAGAGCAGGGACAGGCACTGATCTCTCAGGTGACCAGTGACAGAACCCAAGGGAACAGCCTGAAGCTTAGTCAGGGCAGGTTTAATTTGGATATTAGGAAAAGGTTCTTTCCCCAGAGGCTGTTTGGGCACTGGAATGGGCTCCCCAGGGAAGTGATCACAGCACCAAGCCTGACAGAGTTCAAGAAGTGTTTGGACAATGCCCTCAGGTACATGTTGTGAGTCTTGGAGTGTACTGTGCAGGGACAGGAGTTGGATTTCGATGATCCTTGTGGATCCCTTCCATCTCAGAATATTGATATTGTGTGATTACTTATTGAATTTGTAACACATTCAGTACTGTGCATTTGTTCTGAGGCTTGGGGATCAATGGAACAAAGTGAATATAACAGCCAGTAGCTGGGAAAAGTAAAGGAAGGAAATTGAAGTGACAACACAAAATGTAAAACAGAAATCAACCTGAATTAAATAAACTTATTCAAGGCATAAAGTAACTGTACAATCCAAAGCATAATCAGTAAAGTAACCAAGTTCTCTGAGACAAAGGTTTGTAGAAGGGTGCATTAAAGGTGAATTTGAATTTACAGCTGAGTTACAATCAAATTGGAATGCAATGGACAAGAAAAAAGAAGTAAATCCAGTCATGAATTGCTGATATATCCTTTTTTTGATCAGTCATAACAAGGCAACAGTGTTAAACATTTGGCATATTTCACCTGTATCTTATTTTTTAAACATCTGTTAAGATGTCAATGTGTTTTACACTTTGTAATGAAGTTTGTGAGAGATGAATGATGGGCATTAGCCACTATTTCTCTGTCACAGGATGAGAGGGACAGAGGCTGGAGGGGTGATTTGCACCTTGGGTGTCTTCAAAATACTTACAAGGACATTTGTTCATTATTAGTAGTACCTGAATCCTAAAAATCTGCTAAAAGCTACACAGAGGAAAGAATAAAGAAAAAAAATCCCTACTCTTGAATCAATTAATATAATTAATTCTATATATTAACTGTGATCACTAAATTGAAGTTTCATATTCCTCTATGCAAATTCCAAAAAAATTCTCAAGAAGCTTCTGCCTGAGGATGGTCTAGGCAGAAAAATGAACCAAATCCCCAAGAATCCCCCTCAAATCCTGGCCCAAAGTGCACAACATTAAACACAAATGTGGTTATTTATATATTAAGTATGATTTTATGAGATCAAATACTTCCATTGATACAGAAATATCTCTATCAAAATAGAGATGGAGTGTTTTACATAATAACTTAAATGCTGATGCCATTACTTGTTAAAGTAGACACAAAGAAGCACAATTTTTGCTAGGTTTCTCAAAAGCCTGGTTGTGTTTCATTGCTATGCCTACAGCACTATTGCTACTAAAAACTTTAATTAAACTACAGATACCATAGCATATGCCACTCGTTTTTCAGTTCAGAAATACAATTACAGAATATTTCTCATCTGGTAAAGATGTAATTGTACATATTTTACCTAAATGAAAATTTGCAATATAATAACTCCCTAATGTTAATGGTAAAAATTACCATGCAAAATTACAGTGGTGCTGCTAAATTAGTTACTAATTAAAAACAACAATACAGCTGCAATACATAATATCTATCACAATAGGCACTGGGAATAGCCAAGTTGTTTACTCACCAAACTCAAAAATGGTTTATCCAAAGGAGAAAGAGGATTTTTTTTTAATACTACTCAAATTTAAAATTTGTCTTTAAAAATCAAATGGAAATACTGCAATGACAGTCAGAATATCACTTCATAAAAAACATTTGTACTTTCTTGCCACAGAACTTCAGTTGCTGATAATGACAGATAGAACAAGAAACAAATTTCAGAAAATGGATTAGAAAAGTGAAAAATTAAAGAACTTCTGCTGCAGAGATTGTCTGGGAATGTTCAGCCACAAAATCCCCACTGTTTTAAATACACAACAAACAGACAATATATTAATGAATTTGTTACACAGATTAGCTCAGTATGGAGCTGTATTGACAAATTTCAAATGCATTTAACCTGACATGGTTATTATGAAAATTTTTGAAAGGCTTCTAAATTGAACAGGGAAGTCTCCCTCTGTTTCTATTCAGCTTTAAAGTCAATTTTATTTGTCCCTATTACTTATTATTTATCCCAGCAGTAAGCTTAAAACAAGTTCTTTTTTGCCACCATAAAAGTGTTAAAAGCCATGAACTCCAGCTGGAGAAAAATGTGTACATATTTCTTTTCCACAAGTGTAACAATATGTACTCTAAAGGCATTCAAATTGATATGAATTGTAAATGAATTTTATATTTATTACTACTGAGGAGAAAATAAAGGAGATTAGAGGAGGAGGGGCTTGTTTCTCAATATAAGCGTTTTGAGCAGACTTCCTGAATTTAGATACATTACAGTGCTTTAAAATTTATGAACACATTTCAAATGTTTTATACTGCATGAAATCAAAGCTCTTATTTTTATTGAGTATATTACTCTCCCCTAACTTAAGATATATAAAGCACAGGTGTTTGTATGAAGGTCTTGTATCTAATCACACTTGGAGCATAACTATTTTGGCTTGTTTTGATATTCTGCATTAGGATGATACAAACCAGACTAGGCTCCTCTGATTCATAGACTAGTTTTTCATAGAAGTAGTTTTTCATTACCAAATTCAGACCTGTACCTCTACAAAGTAAACATCCATTTAACCAGAGAGAAATAAAACAAACAAACCTAGCAATTCTTTCCCAAATTTGAAATTCCATGGGAAATACAAGACGTTCTGGTCTTCAAAATAATCAGAGACAGTCTTGGCTCCTCTGGCCCATCATATCAATAGATATTGTTTCATGGGTAGATCTTGCTTCTGCCAATAAACAATAGACAGTTTAAAAACAGAAGAACGGGAACTTTGCTGATGGTAAAGTTCAAGTAAAATATAACCAGAATTTCATGTTCCAGGTGTACCATTTGATGTATTTTAAGGATTAAACTTGAACTCTGGACTGAGAACTACATAGACTAAATTAGACATCTATTCAGAGCTTTGGCAGTTTAACGGACTTCCAGATACCACAAAGAAGTCTTTCAGACAGCTTATCCAGAACATGGAGTAAAGAATTTAGTATTTCTCTGCTCTGGCACAGAGAGAATTTATAGTGCTGAGAAACAAAAAACATTTTTCTCACTTGTGTTCATAGAGTCATCTTCTTGCCACCTGTGATATAGTCTCACTGTTGGCCAACACTGATTCCAGATCACTCGAGAGGACCTGAAGGACAGACCACCCTCCTTTGCTTCAACACTAGGGACTGTGACATCACAAATGTTGATGAGATGAGGTTACTCATCCAGTTGTAATCCAACACACACAAACACGTAAAATGATCATATTAATATATTTTATATATATTAATACGCATATAAAGCTTTCAGTAGGCTCAAGTTGTTCAGTCAGCCAGTAGAACTTGACAGGAAATAACAAACAGTCAGTTTGTAAGAAATGAACTTCATCTTTCTATCACAATGAGATCACATGCAAAACTTAGCATCAACTTGAGAGACACATACAATAAATAGCAAAAATTCCACTTCTAGCACTGTGCTACCCTTCTTTCACACTCGGAGAAGTGTTCCCATCACCAACCATGAAATACTATTGCTTTGAAGAAAAATTGAATGCATAAACAAAGAATAGAAGAAATCAAAAATCAGGGGTTAATTAAGTATATCTGAATTCAGACAATTTTTTTTCTCTCTTAAAGTCTTTCATATAATTGTCCCTGCAGGAATACGTGCAACTAAAACTAAAATTGTACTAAAAATACAATAAATAACAAATATTTCCAGCTTGATATCAAATTTCTGTCATAATCTTCGATACAGTTTTCATTTTCTCCCAACAAGAAGCAATCTGTGCCACCAAAAATACTTTAATATCAAGCAAAATATTTCCTTTACTGCTTTAAAATTAGAAATTGAACAAGTTATCTTTTTACCTCATGGTGTTGCTTGCCCCATTATTACAATGAGAAAACTAACACAGAGTTTATATGCATGATGATATCAGAGATATTTTGGGATTCAATCCCTACCTAGAAGATAAGAATTTGCTGCTTTGAGCTTATTGCATGACAACAGGAGATGAAATTGCTGCTTATAACTGTTTAAAATGCTAACACAAAGAGTGCAAGCCTATTGTAACCCTGGTGAGGTTTCAATACCTGATGTTGATAGGTGGTGCCTTAGAAACCAAATGAATGGTAAAAAAAACAACCAATATTGACATGTGACAAAAATGGGTAATAAATTTCAGGATTGAGTGTGCATTTTTTTGTAGGTGTGAATGTATGCAATTACAAAAAAAAAAAGTACAAAATGTCACAAATCAAAATTAAGAATTCTATTTTTTTGTGATACTTGTCAAAGAATTTGAAGTCCAGAGACTTTAATTAGTAAAATTCTGTGGGATAAGGTGGTGTTCTGATCCATTTTCCATTATATTCCATGGATCTTTAAATGGTAGCCAGCTGGGAATGACTTTGCTAGTGATGTCTTTTCATAGCAAAATCCTCTGGATACTACCATTGCCTTACACCAGCTAAATTTTTTTTATAGTATTTAGCCTTGCTGCCATTACCAAAGTTCCAGAGAAAGTGATAATTCTGTTGTTCAGAAAACTAGATTCAGCTAAAACACACCCTGTAACATATCCGTAGTATGTCATTGTATATTTACATTTTATTTAAGCCTTACATTTTTTTCACCATTAAGGGTTTTTCTCCCTATAATTAGAAAGTTGGATAACTCTAAGAAACTGTGGTATAGCTGCTGAAATTCTAAAGGCTCTCTCTGTTCCAATGCCTTTCAAAGCCTTAAATGCAAAACACAATTTAAATGTGACATCTGGTAGAGTTATTAAATGTAGCAGCTGCTGAGGAAACATAAAAGGATTCTTCTTTTAAATAGAAAACAAGTTGACATTTTACAAACATTTATTCACCATTTCAGCTACTGCTATACATTACAGAAGACTAAAATAATCAGAAAGAATTTGAATGATCTGCAAAACAAAAGTATCTACTAAATTACAAAGACAGCAGATGTCTCAGCATTTATTTCTCTTTAAACCCTCTGCTTTCATACTTTTCCAGGTCAAATATTCAGTACATATATTTTTTTATTCCTATAAATTTTCAGCTGCATATTCCACTCCATAGTATGTATGACATTTTGCTAACTTATCCTGAAACCATGTCTCAGCCAGATCACAGAGATGCAATATAATTACTGTCCCATTATAACAGTTTTTGTTTGATTTCCCCCACCTCTTTGCTCTAAGTAGTAGCTCCTTGAGCTTCAGGTGTCTGATTTGCATGATCACAGCAGTCTTTGTTGTGAAACCGTTATTACTTTTACTGCATGCATATCTTTAACCAGGCATGCCTAATTGGTGTGGAATAAAGCCTTTTCACTACCAGTATATATCACACATCATTTTACAACTAGCATATGCTAACATATGGTATGTGCAGTTTGGTTTCAGGCACAGTCAAAACAGAAAATTATCAATAGACTAACCTAGCCCTCTTTACACAGGGAAGTATCTATTTTAAATTATGCCTCTTGACTTCACATTAGAAACCCTTATCCTCAGAGAAAAACTTTCCTCTCAGGAGGGAGTAGAGTTATTTTGGTGTAGTTTTTTCCTTTAGTTTTTGTCCTATGGTATTGAATTTTCTAGCAGTTATATCGTACTTACTTTTCCTTACAAAGTTGTTTATTTCTAATTTTACTTGTTCAATATTCACTTTAGATTTTGGAAAGACAAAAAATATATATAAAAACTATATTAAGAAAGAAAGAAATGCAAACACAAAGAATAAATGGTGCATTCCTCTTTTCAAAGAAAATTGCAATTGACTTGAGAAGAATGATATCTTGCTCACCTTGGCCTGAGAACTCATTCTCTAACAATTTCTTTCCAACTAATGATGAACAGTCTCTTATTGATGATATATACCACCAAATGAGTCACAGTCTATCTAGTTCTAAAGGGACCCCAGTCTTAAAGCTAATAGAAATATCTAACAGAAAGATGTGGCTTAAGATAGTTGCTGGTAGTGCAGTCATTGGATTACCATTGCTATGAACTCTGGAAAACAACAAAGATGAAAAAAATTAAATAAAAAAAGATTACACAGTGGGTTGTAGTCCTTTTTTGTTTTGTTTTGTTTGTTTATTTTTATTGTTTGATTGGTTGGGTTTTTCAATAAAAATTGAAGTCAGAGAGTAGATTTAACAGCAGGTAGAGCTCGGACCACTTGGGAAAAAAAAGTCTACAAAAGGAAAAAAAAAAAAGAAATTAAGAGAAACATGTACAGAATGTCCAAAGCGTCAGACTCCATTAAACTATGCAAATTTCTCTTCCTTGGAAAGATTAAATGTATTTTATATTCATTTCCAAGTATTCATATTAATTCACATGCTAGTAATTTCCTTTCCTTAGAAGTCCAAGGCCTAAATTCTATCTGTAAGGTCTATTTTTCATAGCAGACTTATAGATTTATAGAACAGCCTGGGTTGAAAAGGATCTTAAAGATCATCTAGTTCCAACCGTTCTGCCATGGACAGGGACACCTTCCACCGGACCAGATTATTCAGAGCTCCATCCAACCTGGCCTTGAACATTTTTAGTGATGGGGCATCCAGAACTTCTTTGAGCAACCTGTTCCAATGCCTCACCACCCTCACATTAAAGAATTTCTTCCTAATATCTAACTTAAACCAATTCTCAGTTTGAAATCATTCCCCCTTGTCCTGTCACTACATGCTCTTCTAAAAAATATCTCTCCAGCTCTCTTGTAGGCTTCCTTCAGGTACTAAAAGGCTGCAATTAGGTCACCCTGAAGTCTTCACATTTCCAGGCTGACATTTTCTTTAACATGTGCAAAAGAAAAACTTTATTGAGTCCTGTGAGTACTGAATAACTCAAGCTGTTACATGAATTTTCTCTTTTATGAAAAAGCTGGTTTGACAACCACTCCCACTCACTCCCATTTCTTTTCTTGCCTTCAGCCAATCTCTTCTCAGCTGTGCCAATGCACCTATTTATTTAGGTGGCTTCACTTGAAACTGAATCATCAAAATATTCATGGTTATAAGTCATTCACATCACAACAGAGTCAGGAATGAACCTTTATATCTTCACTCTGCTGTCTCAGACCCAACTTTGAACAGTGGTTATGTGAAAGATAGTCCAGCCATCTCCCCGCTGATCAATTAAATCAATAATCATGTGGTAGAAATGGGCTGCAATTTTACCAAGATTTAGGGGATAAAAGGAAACCTTTCAGTATTCACAGACAATTCTCATAGGTCCAGACCTAAAAGAGACTAAATTGTGGAGGAAAAATTCCGTGAAGATTGGATATTTAGTTCTGAAATACAGTTATTATGATGCTTCAGACACTCAAAGCCTTGGAAAAACTGACATTTTTAATCATTAAAGTTTCCTGCCTTACTAAATGCTTCTGTTATAAATTTCTCTATGCCTGTTTATACTTGTAAGCATCTTAACTAGGTTAAACAACAAGAATCGTACTCTTATTTACTATATATGTCAAAGAAATAACTAACTCTAGTAGAAGTTACATGTCCAACAAATCTCACACTATACTATTTCAGTTGTCCAGGAAAGTTCTAGGGTTTATGGCATTAAAATCCCAACGCAGAAATTTTCCCATTTGCTATAATTGAACTGCCTGAAATTTATTTTTGTACTAAGAAATTATTTTTAAAAACCCTAAAAACCAACAACAACAACAGAAAAAAACCCCACTTGGATACTTGAAAGCAAGTCTAGTGTAATAGTGCTTTGTATTAGTTTAATTTTACTGTACTGGAATGCCACAGAAAGGGATTTGTTTTATTACAAGATGATAGAAGACTGTAGGAAAACATAGGTATTTCATACACTGTGAGTTCTACCATACCATAGAATTTATGACCAGATTTCTGTTTTCAGCCTGCTATTTGCTTTAGCCAAGATATGCCAATTTAAAAGGTTTTGTTTTCTCCTTTCATTGTTCCTCTCCTTGAAACAGTGCTTTAAAAAAGTGATCATGTTGTACAGCTGCGGTTACCCCAGGATGATACCGAAGACTGTGCTGACAAACATGGTCCCAGTGTTTCTCTGCATCCCTCTTCAACTGTTCTTGCACTATATTTATGTGAATCTGTTATGCTGTTTGAGGCAAAGATCATTTTTCCATTACACATGTGAATGATGGTTAGCAGAGGGAAAATCTCAAAGTTCTAGGACCTTGCAAATAATAGGACCCAACCACAGTAATGTTAATTATGATGAAGAATTGCTGGATCGGGTTTGAAATCACTGCATCTACCAAAAACTTTTTTTTGGAGTAGTGAAATTTATGCTGTATGGATTTGTACACTTCTCTTCATCTCTCTGTGTGAATATAATGCAAATCTGAATGAAATTTAGTGTCTTCTGATTCTTATATAAAGGAAGAATTAAGTAGGATATTAGAAGACATCTTTTAGATTTCCTTATCCCTGAAAGTGATATTTTGTAACGCTTTAAATAAAACTTTAAAATAATTAAGAATTCTTAACCAAATTAAAGAGATCAAAAGTTCAGTTTTTCAAAGAGCTTCATGTATCAAAGTTTTTCCACTATTCTAATTTTGAAAAAAAATAAAGATATTAAGCTCTTTATGAAGGAATTGAATGGAATAAAACATGTCCTTTTACATACTTGCAAAATGATCTTTTTTTGGAGCTGCCAAAAGCAATTTCAAATGGAACATTGAAATATTTTATTTAAATTAAGTTATGCAGTTTCTTCAAATAGATACCTCATCAAAACATAAACTAATTTGTTAAGCACGAAATTTTTGTATCAGCTGTTTTGTGGGAAAATTCTTCAACCAATGTTTTAACAGAAAGCTGTAAGATATTTAATAATATTTTCCTAATCAAGTTTAAAGTGTTGAGTTTACATAGATATCTGATGCATTCCTAATATATCTTAACATTTCATCTTCAATCCTTTGCAGCTTTTATTAAAGCCTGTATAGTAACTATACAAAAACTATACAGGATATTTAAAGGATTACACTAAAACTTAGGTTTGTATTTTTGAGTGAGAACTGACAATAAAACATAGTTTCACAAAGTATTCAAATTCAAAAGTATTCAAAGTCACAGTGGTACCAAAAAAAACCCCAATCCCAAATCTCAAACTTGTTTTTCATTCAGATTCTTCAGTCTTCAGAAAGGTCCCTGGAGCCCTTTGTATCATCAGTGTGTTTGTGTTGGATATCTGTATAGCAAGTAATGGCAAGAGTGGCAATGGATTATTGCTTTTATGAAAACTGAAAGTCATTCCAGTCAGATGCCTCCAAGCAAATCTAAGGAAAATGACTTTGAGGACCATCCATTCAGGTCTGATTGATTTATAGCAGAAACCTGTCAATGAAGTGAGGAACTCCTGCACGAGAAAGTAATGGGTTGCAACAATACTTTACGGACTTGAAACTAGACCAGTTTATTTCAACCCAATGATAAATCATTGGGAGAAGTAAAAATTTTTCCAAGGTACATAACTAGAGATTGAAATTGTTTCTAAGAAAAAGAGAAGAAAATATTAAAAAACGCTTTGTCATACACATGTATTAAGTATTATAGAGACGTGGTTCACCTACTAAACAAAAAACTCTACAGAGATTGATGCATCAAACAGCTTTAATGCATCAACCTGAGAATTGTTGAGCATTTATTTACTAACATTGGGGTTTTTTTTAATTAAAATGCACAATCCTCATATTTGAAGGTGGTCTTACTCCCTAAATGGTCTCAAATAACAGAAAGAGGTAATGAAATTACTAGTAGTGCTTTAATATATTAAGTATGAAGCATCAAAATACACTTGTACAATACTATGAATTTACTAAATTTACTAAGAGAGTATAGCAAAAATAGCATGTTCATGAGTCAGAAAGTTCTTTCATGATTTGAGTGCCTGTAAAGCAGCTCTTTCTTTGAGTTTTCCCCTAATTTTAATGCTGTATAATCTTAGCATATGTCTGTGTAGTGGGAACATCGTGGCCTGATTTTCCCTTCAAGGAGGAAACCCAAATATTGTAGTATTGAAATACAAAGACTTATACCATAACATAAATATACTAATGAGAATTACAGTATGATGAAGGTAAGCACATAGCATTACTGAGAGACAGCAAGTAGTACACAAGACTAAAAGTATGTATGCAAGTAGATGTCACTGGATCACTCATGCTTTAGTTGAAAGTTTCCCCAAGTTCCCCAATAAACCTTTTTCATTCTTCAATGTCCACCAAGTTTACCTTCTGGAGAATGCTTTGGAAACTGTGGATCAAGCTGGTATATCACACAGGCTCAGGAAAGGTCCATGTCTCAGAAGGAGGCATTCTCTCCCTCTACTGCCAAGGGAAAGTCTAAGAAATACACCAAAGTCGGGAGAAGTGGGGACAACTACAATTATAGTCTCCTTGCAGGCCATTCAAATCAAACCCAGATGAAAAATCAGGAAGCCAACAGAGCAAAGAGAATCCAGGTTAGTTGGGTCTAGGCAAACGGCCTAACCATAAACATCAGCTACTCACTTTGCCCATTGACCACTCAATTCTTTTCCCTACAGGCACACAGCTGCAGCAGAAGAGTTAGTGATTATCTTCATTTGCAAGAGCCTCCAAACCCATAGCTTGGGCAAAGTTTGGAAAGATATATAGATATATATAGATATATCGATATATAGTCAATTCTCCACAGAAGGAAAATGAAGTCTCCTAGTATCAGTCTAGGTGATGAGAAAACAGAGTAAATATTATGGCACCGTTTTTTTTAAAGCAATATCCTAAAATCAACACAATAAAAAAATAATTGAGACCTTATCACCATTTTAGAGAAAGGGAGTGTATTTATATGTAAATTTAAGACCATCATCCCTTTATTTGATGGGATATTGGGTTTCCATGGCCAGGTTTTGTAGTCTGGGGGCCACAGGGGTGACTTCTGTGAGAATTTGCCAGAAACTTCCTCCATGTCCAGCAGAGCCAATGCCAGCCTGCTCCAAGACAGACATGTCACTGGTCAAGGCTGGGATAATTAGAAATTATGGCAATGTCTCTGTGATAACATATTTAAGAAGGAAAACAAAAAAAAAAAAAAAAAAAAGCTATTGCACAGATGTAATTGCAGCCAGAGAAGAGTGGGGTGAGAATATGTGGGAGAAACAACTCTGCAGACACCAAGGTCAGCGGAGAAGGAGATGGAGGAGCTGTTCCAGGCACTGGAGTTGAGATTCCCCTGCTGCCTGTGGGACAGACCACAGTGAAGTAGCTGAGCCCCTGCAGCCCATGGAGGTCCATGGGGGATGAAGAAATCGACCTGCAGCCCATGGAGGAGCCCCACACTGGAGTAGGTGGATGCCTGAAAGGAGGCTGTAACCCCATGAAAGGCCTGTTCTAGAGCAAGCTCCTGGCAGCGACCTACAGACCTATGAAGAGAGAAACCTGCGCTGGAGCAGGTTTCCTGGTAGGAATTGTGACCCTGTAGTGGACTCACATTGGAGGCCCTTGTAGAAGAGTGACCCACATTGCAGTAGTTCATGAAGAACTGTTGCCTGTGGGATGGACTCACATTGAAGAAGTTCATAGAGAACTGTTATAAAATGTTAAATCTTCCCTGTCCTCCTAAAGAATTAATTAAGGAAAGGTGGGACATATATTGCCTTATCAATTTGAAATTTGAAAATTTTCTCATGCTTTGGGGGAAGAAATCAAAACGGGGTTTTGAAACTAGGTGTCATTCTATTAAAGTAATTACAACAATATAAATTTGCAAAGATTGACTGTACAGCTGAAAAATTCTCTTTGTGTATCATTGCAACTTCCTTAAGATATCCCTCAAATCTTCTAATGGTTAATATTTGTAGAAATATTAGAAATTTAGAAACACTATAAATATTAGAAATATTTAGAAAATAGACCACCAGGTCATCTGTTCAAAACTCTAACTCTTTTTCCACTAGAAAACTCATTCAGAAATTGAGACTAAAACAATGCAGGGAATAGTGTGATTCTGCAGTACTACAGACCAGTGACTCAGTATTCTGTTAGACAAGGGGAAATATCAACTCTGTGACTATTTCAGGACTTATTATTAAAACAATGAGTATCTCATCAGTTACAGTTATCTTTTACCCTGTCTTCATCTGAACCCTGACACATAGTAGACATGAGAGTGTCATGGTTGAAACCCAGCAGGCAACTTGGCACTACACAGCTGCACACTCACTCCCCACTCCCACTGGGATAGGAGGAAGAATTGAGAAAAACAGTAAAATTCATGGGTTGAGATAAAGATAATTTATAGATAAAGCAAAAGCCACACATACAAGCAAAGCAATATAAGGAATTCAGTCACCACTTCCCATTGCCAGGCAGGTGTTCGCATGTAACAGTGCCTTGGGAGGACAAATATCATCACTCCAAAAGTCCTCCCTGCCTTCTTCTTCCCCTAGCTCAATACGAGATACATGTATATATACCGTACCATATGGTAAGGAGTATCCTTGTGGTCAATTGGGGTCAGCTGTCCTGGCTATATCCCCTCTCAACTCCTTGTGTGGCCCCAGCCTCCCCACTGGTCAGGGGTGATGAGGTGCAGAAAAGGCCATGACTCTGTGTAAGAACTGCTCAGTAATAATGAAAATATTCCTGTGTTATCAACATTGTTTTCAGCACAAACAAAGCACAGCACCATATGGCCTATTAAGAAGAAAATTTAATCTATCCCAATCATAACCAGCAGAGAGTGTAAACTTCATCAAGATAAAGAAAGATTTTAAAATACTCTATTTCCTGCCTCACAGTTCCATTTTTTCATCCCCTTTGGGTGCAGTGATGTTTACTCACTTTTTCAAATGCTGCAACTTGCTGCGTTCAGGTCAGAATCTCATCTGGTTGAAAGCATTTTCTGAAAACCATTGAGCATCTAAACTTTAGAGAAGGATGAATCTTAGGATATAAGCCTGTTCACATTTTCTACTGAATGGTTTTGCACTACTCAGCTCAACATTCTGAGTCAACCAAACTACTTAAGAAGCTAAGGTACATTATGCAAAAAAAAAATCCAAAATTTATTTATTACAATACTTACCTCCTAGGCATCAGACTTTATTTGATCTAGGCTTAGCTCACTTTTTTCATTTTACTGTTAGCTTTTGTTAATAAAGCACTTGACATGTCAGTCAAGGGTTAATGCAGAAATCAGTATTTTGATCATGTCTGAAGGCCTTTTTCAAGGCATGGGTGAAAAGAGAAATTATGGACTGAAATGCTCTGACAGCATTGTGTATAAGATCAAACAATGCTAGCTGTCCCTTTTGTCTTTATTGCCTGAAAATCCAGTTACTGCAGATGCTATTTTCCTCAAACATCCCTTTAAAGCAGATGAATTCTGCATTTTCCCTGCATATTGGGGATCTTGACTCACTCTGTCAAGCACTCTTCTTAGATTTACTGTTTATTTGACCTTGAAGATATGAATCCATGACTGGATGCATGGATTGACTGCATATTGCTTACAAGCTCCTGAAAGCTAGAAAAACAAACTCCTCTTAACTAAACAAATCATCTTTCCATTTCCCTTTAGGTACTTCACATGGTTAGAAGAATTTAAGATAATTCATGATGAAAAAAAGCCCTAGAACCAGTTTTGTGGAAAAAAAAAAAAAAATTTTCATTTTCCTAATGACAGTCAGAAGCCAGATTCACACTTCAAATGAGCATTAGTTGGAAACTAACCACAGGACTTCCAATCATTCCAACTGCTGGTTCCTTCAAATGTTTTTTTTTTTCCTCCCTATACAACTTTTTTTCTACTTATACAACAAACTTTTCCACTGAGTCTTATTAAATGTATGAAATTTCCTGACCTAGAAACCCACCTGTCTTCATATCTTCAAGACACAGTTTTCATTTTACAGTTCTTCAATGAATGATAATTATATATTCCAAGGGGTGCTAGAAGGGGCACTTTAACTTAGTAGTGTGTAGTAAAGAGGCAAAATATAAAGATCCTGTGGTTTTCACATTCCAAAATGCTTCTGTATTCACAAGTGATTCCAGTCCAGAAGCCTGCAGATTCCTCCATGATACATACATATTTGTTTACATATTTATATTAAGTTCTAGAAACTGATTGCAGAGGGACATTTACAGCACAAGCAATGTTCTATTATTCCCCTCCTCCCTCCTATAGAAAGCAGTCCTCCATGAACTTCTCCCATGTGAATCCTTTCCATGGGATGCGGTTCATGAATCAGAGTGGGCCCCTTCCAAGGGAGTCACAAGTCCTGCCAGAAACCTGCTCTAGCATGGGGTCATCTATCCACAGAGCCACAGGTCCGGCCAGGATCCTGCTCCAGGACAGGCTTCCCATGGAGTTATAAACTCCTTCAGGCATCCACCTGCTCCAGAGGGGATCCTCCACAGGCTGCAGGTGGATCTCTGCTCCACTGTGGATCTCCATGGGCTCCAGGGGCACATCTGCCTCACCATGATCTGTCCCATGGGCTGCAGGGGAATCTCTGCTCCGGCTCCTGGAGCACCTCCTCTCCCTCCTTCTTCACTGACCCTGGTGTCTCTGCAGAGCTGTTTCTCCCACATATTCTCACTCCTCTCCATATTCTCCACAGGCTGTTAGAGTTGCACAGCAGTTTTTTTCCCCTTCTTAAATACATCATCCCAGAAGTACTACCACTGTTACTGATGGGTTTGGCCTTGGCCAGTGGCAGGTCCAACTTCGAGCCACCTGGCATTGGCTCTGTCAGACACGGAGGAAGTTTCTGGCAGCCTCACCTCTGTAGACCCTCTCCCACTACCATAACTTTGTGATACAAACCCAAAACAGCAAGGTAGTAGGACAGTTTCATTAAGTAGAATTTTTAATATATGTATTTTTTACTAATTATGGGCTTGTAGTCCCTTTATTGAAATATATATTTTAAACTAAGCAATCTCTCTCTTGAAAGCCTGCTTGATTCCATAATCTCAATTAAAGACAAAGATGGATTTCGGGAAAGGAAAATAGTAGTCTTAATTGGGAAATGAATAGCATCACTGATGCAAAACTGCACAAAATTTCCCCCATATTTTAAAATAATTATAATACAGTAATATAAAAAAAAGTAAGTACAGTATTGGGAAAATTCTCTCTTCTCAAAACTTTAGAGATTAAGAAATAAAGTATGTTCAAATATTTTTTTTCAGTTATTTCAAAACACAGCTGAAACAACAATATAGTTTTCATCACACAAATAGCATCTTAGAGCTTCTCTGCTATTTACTTTTCTTTCTTTGATGGAAAGTACATAGGAACTGGCAATTGTACATTACTTCAGCCTACTGGCAGTAGAAATCTTTCCAAGGCTCATGTGCAAATTCTGAGGATAGAGTTTTGCCATGCAAAGAGAACCTTAAGCTCCCTTAAGTACTTTAATAAAATTAGAGCAAGGTTATTACTGAACCTGTGTTATGGAAGAAAAATAAGCTGCTGCTTTGCTGCTTGAAATTATTCAGTCAGTCAGTTTCAGGCCTGAAATCTGTTCCAATTTCCCATTTCCCACACAATGTATGAGAAACTCAAAAGTATTCAGGAAGGATATTAGTACATTGGGAAAGTATTTTAAATTGGCTAGAAACCTAGAATTCTACATCCTCTGGAGGTCAAGTCTTCCAGTTCATCATGAAAAATGTCTGGGAATAGTTTAAAGCTTGATACAGTGCAATACTTTAAAATTGTGAAAATATTTCATAAGGAAAGGACAATATTACAATTTTATGATTTGCTAATGTTGCAGAAGATATTCAAACACAAGTCGGTTAAGGAAATTAAATTATTCATTAACTGAAAAGATGGGTATGATTCTAAGACTGTAAAAATACCTTACAAGTGCTTTATCATTTCATCTGTATTTAATATCCACAGTTTAGTGAAAAAAGACTGAGCATCAAGGTAAAACTATGGAAGGTTAATATCTAAATACAGTGTGTATTTGAAAGGAGGGCCAGAATGACTGCATATCTCTGATCCTCTCCTTTTAATATAATATGGAATCAATTCACCTTAAAAAAAAGAAATACGCACAACAGTCTAATGACAGCAAAAGTACAGATGAATTTTTCTTACAATAAAAATATGATCTGAAAAAACATTAAGACAGTCTCACAATAGCCACTCTGACATAGTTAATGTCCCTGTGGGCTGTTTTTCCATGATTACATAATGTACTTTAAGTGCAAATACACAAAAACATAACATTATTTTTAACATCTTCTGCCAGAAGAAATGGGAATTTATTTACTACTCAATGCTTACAGGTAATCTCCCTTGTCTACAGGCATCTTCAATGTCAGAATAAGATGCTGTATATGGAAAAGTGTGTTTGCATGAAGTAACGTTGGAAACAGGTCATCATGCAACCCCTTTATATTTTTACATTTTGTCCTTCATATGACATAGATCAAACAGAACTTTTTGTGCCAGCAAAGAATATATATTATTAGGAAGGAAGCAGCATTTTTTCAACACAGAGTACATTTGTCTGAAGCAATTAACAAAATTTGAATGACAAAACCGTAGTATCTCTTAATGGTCTCTCTGAACCAAGAGCATTAGTATGTTTTATTTGCATTTCTTTAGAGTCATGTACAGCCATTTCTCAGCTTTTTTAGCCATTCTAGAGAAGATATCTAATTGTCAAATTTAAAGAACATTTGGACAAGGCCTAGCATTGAAGCTGCAAGCTGAGTTTGAATTTTAAAGAAAAGATTGCATATATGGTAGACTGATCTATCTAACTCACTTATACAAAAATTAAACTATTTAATATTCATTGTATAAAATTCTTACTGAGAGAAAACTATTTTTCCTGCTATCTTGATGAGAAGTGCAAACAAGGATGCATAATTTTTGTAATAAGCATATATGAAGATCAGAATTTGAAAGATTTTATTTTGGTTATTCAATGCCAGAGCAAGAAGCTGCAACACAAAGCTGTAAATCTATCATCTCTCATCATCATTAGATTTCAAATTATTGTCAAAAGAGAGATAGGATGGCTGCTAATGGTACAATTTTTTTAATGGGCAATGGTCAAGGTGTGCTATATATGTATGGAATAGCACTATCAGGTTGACTGACAGTAACCTGCTGATTGGTTAAGTTTCAGGCAGTGCCACAGAGTGGGACTGATATACACATTAACATGATCAGCAGTGTCATATACAGAGGGATTAATAAGGGATATGTCTCACTGTGAATGATTAGATAAGATTGTCCATAATTAGATGAGATTATATTTTCTATGGCACTTGCTCCTTTAAAGAGAAGTATTTATGATAAAATATTCTAAAAATTCTGACTGGTTTCATTTCAAATATTTTAATGCCAACTAAGCAGTAGTTTTGCTTATGGTGAATGACCTCTTTCTCCTTTCTGTTTTTTTTTTTTTTAATCTACATTCATATTTTCAATTTTCTTCCGGAGGAAAACCACTGATTGAGGTATCAAATAAGCTAATCAAAGAGAAGAAAATCTTGCCATGTTTAAGTAACCTGACCGATATATAAGTAAGTTAGAATTTCACTGCTACTCTTTCTGAGTAATTCCATCAGTATGCACATTCAGAAATTATTAAGAGAACAGTCTTAAAATACTCATCACAGAATAACACACTTAATCATTATTATTCTTCTTAACTCTTCCCTCCAGTATATTATCACACTACAGTGCAGTCTAAAAGTTCATGCAAGTTCATAATCACATCTTAGCCCTAGTACTTGCTAGGAGAGACTGTAGGCAAATTCTGAGAGATTATACACAAGGCATAGTACGATTCTTCTAAGGCCAGATTCCATCCAAGAGTGGAAGCTGCAATAGAAAGGTGCATCTCTCAAAACCAAATTAAGTTTTTTATAAAATGTGTTCTGCAACACCTCTTAGAAATAGAAATTATTGTCTTTAAACAACAGCAGCACCAGTTGGGAACTTTGTACTTGTTTCTCAAGATGGGCTGTAACTATAGGGGAGAGAAAGGAAGAAGCTGGTATGATGAGAGGAGTGAAATGATTGTAAAGTGGGGCTCTAAAAAAATGAAGAGGAAAGGAAAATAAAAATTATATCAGCGATAGTGAGAGGTTTAATCTACACATTCTTTTTTTTTTTTTTAGACAAACACAGTAACTACCAGTCAAATATTTGCCACAGGGTTAAATATGCAAAAAAAAAAAAAAAAAAAAATTTTTTTTTTTTCTTTTTTTAAACTATTTTAAACTTCAAACAAACATTTAATGAAATTAATCTGGACTTTCTTCTACCAGTTCTAATCTGACAAGATGGCTCTAAACTTTATGGAATATTTTAATGAAAGGGAAAAAGTCTACAATGAAACCCCTAAGACTTCTGAGAAATAATTTCAGTTTCAAAAAGTGATAAGAATAATGAGATAGGATGACAAGAAAGCTATCTGAAATCAGATTTTAGGGGAATGTAAATCAGAATGTATTCTGTTTTAATATTGTTTTAAGGTTTATACCTAGAATGTTCAATATAATATTGAAATGTGAAACTGCATAACAAAAATTATCAAACCTCTTTCTGCTGATAGTCAAAAGAAAAGAGTTTAGATTTTGGTGTAATCTGTCTTTTCAGCATGGATACTCTATTTTAGAAAGCAATCATGCTGATTATCATCAACTGATATTCTGGATTATAATTTTTGGGTCTAGTTTCTCATTTTAGAAATACTTTGAATCAGATTAATCTAAATTCATTAGTGAATAGTAGAAACTGAATAAAGGCTAAGTGTATAATACAAATCAGATACAAGAGCCTTTCATCATTATAATGATGCTTTATTTAGAAATCTATCTTTAGTATTACTGTATCAAAGTCCTCAGGCAAGACTGACATGAAAATGAGCTTGGGATGAACAGAAGTTCCAGTTAATGTCTGGAAATCAGCTAGTGAACATTCATGTTCAGGTTCCACATATTAACTGAGAACTGAATTGAAAAACAAGTCCAGGCTAATCACTAGGAAAAAAATGCTATCTTTTTTCTTAGATGAGAGATTCTTGAAACGAAGGTTAAAAATATGTCCATGTAACTAATTTACAAGGTGAAAAACACATTTGATATCTACATGTATAAGAGAAATTTCTTTGCTGTTTTAGGAATTAAAAATAATTAACAAACTATTGTTTCCTGATGAAAACAAGATTAAAATATTAAAATGAATTTAGAGGTTAATGAAAGGAAATATATATACGTTTTCCAGTTGGTTTAGTGGAAGCATATAATAATTCTGCACAACCTTACCAAAAATCTACTTCTGTATTGATATAAGAGATCTACTTTTTAATGCAAATTGGAATTTATACATTGCTAAATCATGCATGACAAAATTACAGAATTGAAAATTTACAGAGATTACAAAAGTCAGTTCCTGTTTTCAGCCCTGGTGGTTTCACCACAGAGTATGAAAGCCATAAAATTGCTCACACAATGAAAAAAGAAACCCACTGAAATAAAGCTTATGCTGAGTGCAGGCACCTTTAAAAACATTCTTATTTTTCCAATATTCCTCTCATCTTTAAACCAACATACCCTTCATTTTATCTGATAAAGTAATTATAATAAGGGTATTGTAATTGTCATAATTTTACAATCAGGGTAAGAGTATTAGTCACTATTTTAAATGTGATATTTTAGAAAATATAGCAAGATCTGTAGGAAACAAATGCCAAGGAACCATATGTGCAAGACCTAGTCATTCATTTAATGCAGCTAGTTTTAGTTATTCAATATAGACTTGAAATGTATTTACAAGCAGGAATTATATTTGGTTTCCATTCGTAGAGTTATGCATATAAAAGAGGGTACTCCGTCAGTGTTCTTGTTGGGCTGCACTTTTGAATCTTATTTTGCAAACATCTCTGGCTTGATGTCCATTGATTTGTGATTCCTTATGGATAAAATAAAACTGGAAGATCCACTGCAAGAGTCCATCTCAATAGAGTGTACATGTAAAAGGGTATTTCAACTAAAACTAATCCAAATTTAAAAACCCCGAAATGCATATATTACAAATTCAAGGAACAGCACTCAACTAATGTTGAAGAGACATATGATTTCCAGTTCAAATTTGAACTTTTTTCTTGAATTCTGAATTTTCCTATTCCAGTTCAGTGGTTCACATCATACAGACTGAGGCATATAAACAGGTTTCCTTTTAGAGGAAAGCAAACTGGTAGATACTCTACATATATTAATTTATTGTGCTTCAAATCCTGGTAAATCCAACAGACCAGACTAGGTTATACTAGATCTGAAGTAAAATCCCCAACAGGCACTGTGGATTTTGGATCCTCAATACAAACTACTTCACTCTACAGCTTTGCTCCTATTACTCCTCAATATTTATTATAAGGATGCAGTCAGAGCCATGAACACCCCTTTCTTTCATTCCTACAAACCAAGTCTCAGCTCTTCCATCTACTATCACAGGATAACAGAATCAACAGGCTGGAAAAGACCTTTGAGTCCAACCTATGACCTAATACCACCTTGTCAACTAGACTATGGCACTAAGTGCCATATCCCTCCTTTTCTTAACACCATCAGAATTACCTGAGGCTTTTAGTTTCTAATTAACACTGAATTCAAAAATTCAAGTTTAGAGATTACAGACAGTAAAAAAAAAAAAATTAAGTCACCACATAAACACACAATTTTGCTTTTAGCATTAAGCTTAAGTGATGACCAACTTTTTCACAACCAGAAATCTCCAGTCTTTCAATTACTTCTCCTTTTGAAAGTTTAATCAGCACTTCTTTTTTTGTTACTTGCTTCTAGTTAAGTTAAAAAAAAATAAACTCATTGAAAGACAATATTTTCAGAATACTAAAGAATGTAAGGATCAAGATGAAGTGGCCTCTGAGTAAAGAGGTGACACTAGCCCCTAAAAACTGGTAACACTATAAGTAGAACATTTCAGTTTACTTTTTGTAAATAAATGCAAATAATAGCTTCAATTTCAGTTTAATCAAGTGCCTTCTGTCTGCTTGAAAGCCTTTATTTAACATTTGCCAGAAGTAATTTTTTGTCCTCGAGGTTTTGTTCTTATAGGATGCTCTCTGGAATTATATGAGAGTACTTTTTCTTTTCCAGAAGCCTGGTTTGTTACAATGCAAATGCAAAGCCATTTCTATCCTCATTGACTTTTAACATTGATAACACCTACTTATTTTACACTCTAAGACAGCAGTTTTATTTTATAATTGTGTTCTTAATGATTAATTGGACAATTACCTCCTGAACAATTTGCATCATTTTAGTGCATCATTCACAGTCCAGAAAAGCAAGGTCAAGCACTAACCCTCAAATAATGAAAAGAAACGGCTGATGATGAAAGTCCACTTGAAAGCACAAACCTTAGGCTAACATATTCGTTTCCCCTCAAACGAAGTTTTATGGGTTTGAAAATTGCTGTGTAGCAGTGTCTAGTTGCTTGTAAATCCAAGCCTCAGAGACAAGGCATGTCAAAGAAAAGGAATTTCCAATATGGGCACAATAAGTAGATGCCAGGCTGTGCTCTCTTTTTTTCCCTCAAATATATTTCTAAAAGAAGATAAATCCTTTGAAGTTTAGGCTGATTTGAAAAATTAAGCTGTCAAAGTTCAAACTGCTACTTAATTTTGCAAACCTCACTGTTGCATAACCTCAGACACTTTGATCTTTTTTAGCTGCTTTACACTGGGACTTTGAGCTTCTATTTCTTTTTATATAACTAAAATGTCACATAGAAGTACGGGTTTAAAAATTTTTTTTTTTTTCTAATTGCATACATACAAAAGTATGGGAAAAGTCTGTATTTCCACAATGTAACATTTTGCCATGTTTTTTAATGTGTGGGTGTTTGTGCTCTGAATTCCACCCTTTTAAGTTGTTCACACTACCTAAGAAAACCACATTCAGGGCTGCTCTTTCAGACAAATTGGTGCCTTGGCCATTATGGTCGTTCTATGTCCCAGTGCATATTTTCAGTTGGATGCTCTGTACTTCATGCACTCAAATAGAATATTCCTAATTGCACTGTGCCCCTTATTATTAACTCTCTGCATAATTTTCTAATAGTGAAGGGAATATTTTGCCACTAAAGTGGTTGTGTATTACTGCTGTGTTGTTGTGCACAATTAAACAGCTGCTGCAAAAGGAATGTTGCAAAGGTGACTGAGTTTTATTATGCTCAGTGAAAACATTTTGTTGTATGCATCTATGATAAGGACAGCCATGAGACAAATTGTGTTCATCATGTACGTCTCCTAACCTTCACTCTGCCCACAAATCCATCTCCTTAGAGCTATGACTAGTTTATGTGAACTTTCTAACAAGCCTCAAAAAAGTCTTTTGGAGAGGTAGTCCTGGGCACAAAAACTTCCTCTCTGTAGTTGTATGCGAAAAGAATACTAAATAGACAAAATTCAGATGATTTTCAATCTACCTTCTGAAACCATACTAAATCAAAGGGCACACACTCAAGACCAAAAAAAAAAAAAAACCAAATCTTTGTGCAAACAAACACAGAATGATGACCCAAACCAAATTATATGTAGCTTATCTTGGCAGAAACATTTCTTCCTTTACTGAGTTTTGTCAGAAAGAAACATATCACATGACATGAAAAATCTAAACAAGTGCAAAGATACTTGGAGCTTCTGTGAGGAATGACAAACACACACAGGTTTTTGTAGAAGAAACAATCTCTCCTTCATCCAATAATGTACCAGTTCTCCTCTTAATGATAAATTAGTTAAAATAATCACCCAAGACTGTGCCAAAGAGAGAACTGAAATCAAGGATGATGAGACCAGCATCTTCACTATCCGCTCTATAAGAGGTGGACTACTGTGCAGAATGAAAATGAAAATAAATACGTGATCAATGTAATTTGTTCTAGGCTGTTCCTATCACATGTGCAAGAGAAAAGTATATTCACTGATCATGATAAATACCCTCAACTGAGCTTCACAGATGAACTTTCAGTTTTAAAAAAAATCCTTTACATAAAATACATCCATAGTCACTGAAATAGCTAGAATGATTCTACAGATCAGTAAAATCATTTTGAAGGTATAGTTTGTTCTTTAACAGAAGATGGAATGATAGTTTTTCCTAGATGAGAGCTCTTACCTTCTCCTGGAGTTAGATAAAACCATGTATCAACATACATTCCAAAAGTTTTGTGAGTAAATCCAGTCGCCAGTAAATTATTGGCAACAAAGGTTACAGAAACTCATATATATTATTTAGGCTCTTTAAATCTTGTTGAATACAAGATTAAGAGTCTTAAGGCATTAGTTTGGCTGGAAAAGCCATCAGAATAGCATCTGAAATGAATTAATTTTCATCAGTCAACCTGCGTGATGTTTCAAAAATTGAAGTTTACAAATAAACTGACTAAAATGAAAAATCGAATGCCTCCTTTAAGTCATAATATTTTTTCCACCTATTAAAAGTTTTACTAGTCATTCATTCCCTTTCTTTGCAAAATGTGCCATAACTGGAATACATAATGGTGTAAGAGATAAGGTTGACTGGTGGTAGACTAGAGTAAGCCAATAAGCCCTTGCCCTGTACGTCACTGGAGTAAGATGAAACCTCTTGAGTTCCAGTACACTGAGAATCAAGGAGACTTACTGAATTATATATGCAAATGAGTAACATAATCAGCACAGCACTTGATTTAATTTCTTATTAAATTCTGCTTACTAAAGATTGTCCCCAAACCCTTACTTTTGATGTATTGCATAATTTTGCACTGAAAATACTTACTACTCTGTTAAGGGGCAATTTATCACTCAGATGAGTGACTCTGGGTTCTAAGAGACATAGGAAGGATTTTTAGGAGTGATGGGAGATGTGATAGGTGACATGCATGCACAACTCATCCTTCAAAACGAGACATTAGAAGCCAGTGTCTATTGTAAAGGAGTTTCTATACATTCAACAACAGTAGCTCTCCCCAAGTTGGCTGTGCCAAGGACGGAAAGAATAGGTTACACTAATGGAGTTCATTGATGTTCAGGAACCCAAAAAAGTGTTTGTCTGTATTCCACACTGTTATAGACATTTATGAGATCTTTTACACATAATAAGGCTAGTATTCTGAACACCCAAGTGTGGCCAAAGTACAAATACTCTTCCCATGAACATTTGCCTCTCTAGTTAATGTCCTATCTCATGAGAAGAATGCTAACTAGTCTGAAAGACCCTTGGAAAAAATTCAATATAAGTGAAATACTGACAACTATCACATTATTCAATATATCATAAATATTTTATGGGCTCCTCATTTAGATCTCACTCTATCAAAATATTTTGTTTGATGTAAAGAAAAGGTTGTTGTCTGAATCATAATAAACTATTTTCTGTTTTTCTATAAACATTTTTAGACTGTTGTTTTACTTTTCGATTCCAAGGTTTCTTTTCTTTCCCCAAAAGAAACCTAGTTATTTTGTTAACAAACACATGCCTAAAGAAACAGAAATATTGACAAATGGAAGGACTTGCCAGTAAGACACTCCTAAGAACTCTTCTTTCAATAACATTGATATCTTCTCACTATTTTATTTACTAAGTTTTCAGTCTCTTCATAAATCATGTATGGGCTTAGTAGTTCAAGAGCTGTCTAGTATATGAAAAAAGGCAAAATAAAATAAAATCAAAACCATACACATTAAGAGACTTCAATATTATCATAAATCTGGGTGTTGAAATGAACCATAACAAATTTCACAAGCAAAATTCCATTAAGTACTATACCATATTGTACTTTATGACATCACTTTAATCAGTCCAAAGAAATCCATACAAATGCTCATCCACCTGAAAATACTGTTCAGTTCAAGACTCTTAGGACAAAAGAGAACATTTCAGTTGAAATGTCTCACTTATCCTCACAATTGCTAATAAGACATGAGACAAGCATACTATTGAGGTGTAAATTGCCTGTTATTCAGAATTTATCTGTAATTCAATATAAGAGATATTCAAAGGCTGATATAAAGCAGAGATATCTGTAGGAGGCAAATCAGGTGTAGGAAGTGACAACTTATAGATTAGGACCCTTTTTCATAAAGTTATGTAAATGTGTGCTTATTGCAAATATAAAAAAAATCTAAATAAGCCAGTGGAAACATCTACTGGATAAAAATTTAAGCAGCTTGAACTCAGCTGCAGTTAAAACATTTTTCTCCCTAAAGATATGAGCCTTTTCATCTTCATAAATACATTAGAGAGAAAAAAAACAGCATGCATTTAAATTATTTTTGGCCACATTAATTTCATGTTTAGTTTTTTTCATATGAGCAAATTTTTTTAGTTTAAAAGTACTATAGTTAAAATAGGTGTATAAATCAATTTTTATCCCATTATATTTGTAGGTAATTTAGGTGTAGGTAACTACAGAACCACTAAATCCATAGGATCTACATCCCAGTTGAAATCAAAATAGAGAGTGCATTATGCACAGGAGGAAGAATTTATAGTGAGTGAATAAATGGCTGACAAAAATGAGAATTCAGAACTCTGAAGATGCCAGTCAGTAAATAATTTCTATATGGTTCATTGTTTCTCTCTCCCTTGTTTTACGTAATACAATATATTGATGTACTTTAACCTTCTCTCCGGTGTGCCAGTGGGCTTCTTCTGGACCGTTCGTATTGTCCTTCTGTAATCTATTAGTATCTAAACATCTTTTCTAGATTTGTTAGAAGAGTGCTTTTTCTGGTCTGCTGTATTACCTCTGAATTTCTTTACACTTAGAAAACACAGGACTTCTTTAACTAACCAGAGAATGAATATCAGGCTATTTAAAATAACAATGAAAATTTCTGGATAGACAATTGCAATGTTACTTTTCCACAACCAGTGTCAATTAGAAGAAGTTTCATCAAATTATTTCTTGTTGAGGAGTGATTTCAAGCTGGGATAGTAGAAAATGAACTGATATCAGCAGCAAATGAAAACTACTTCCCATGTCTGATATACTCCCTGGAACTTAAAGGTTATCATAGATTCATAGAATTACAGAACGGTTTTGGTTGGAAAGGAACTTTAAAAAATGCCTCATTCCAATCCCCCTATCATGGACAAGGGATACCTTCTATTAGACCAGGTTGCTCAAAGCTCCTCCAACCTGGCCTTGAATACTTCCAGAGATGGTGCATCAACATCATCTCTGGGCAACCTGCTCCAATACCTCACCATGGTCACAGTAAATAATTTCTTCGTGCTATCTCATACAAACTTACCCTTTTTCAGCTTAAATCCATTCCCCCTTGTCCTACCACTTCACGCCCTTGTAAAAGATCCTTCTCCAGCTTTCTTGTAAACCCCCTTCAGGTACTAGTAAACTGCTATAGGGTGTTCCAAAAGCCTTTTCTTCCCCAGGCTGAACAATCCCAGCTCTCTCAGCCTGTCTCACCTAGCAGAGGTACTCAATCCCTCTGATCATCTTGGTGGTCTCTTCTGTACTTGCTGCAATAGGTCCATGTCCTTCCTGTGTTGGGGACCCCAGAGCTGGATACAGCACTGCAAGTGGGATCTCACCAGAGCAGAGCAGAGGGGTAGAATCCCCTCCCTCGCCCTGCTGGCCACACTGCTTCGGATGCAGCCCAGGACACAACTGGCTGAGCCTTGTTGAGCTTCTCATCAGCCAACACCTCCAAGTCCTTCTCCTCAGAGCTCCTCTCAATCCGTTTTCTGCCCAGCCTGTATTTGTACTTGGGTTTGCATCAATCCAGGTGCAGGACCTTGAACTTGACCTTGTTGAGGTATGCACAGGCCCACTTCTTAAGATTGTCAATGTCCCTGATGCTAAGGCTCATAGATTATAAAGCTGTTGTTGCAATGCAGCACTAAAACCTTGTGTACTGACAGGTTAATTATCCTTACAAATGGATTAAAACCTTTCTTGTGCTCTACATACTGCAAAATTTAGTAGACATCAAATTAGAGCAGGGGTGAAAGCATGTACATGTAGGTAAAAATGAATATTTTTGTTCCACTTTCCACTTCATTCCTCATACAGACATGTAGCAATTCTTAGGTCTGCAGCATGTCTTTGCCTTGTTTAGTCTGATATTTCAGGAAGGAGATAATTTCAGAAATACTGAATAGAATAGAGCATGACTCATGAAGACAGGAAGACTTCATGATTAATTAGATTGTTTATAATTATGTTTAGAAATAGGGAAATAAAAAACTGAGTTTTTTCTAAATCTATGGTGTACAGTACAGCTATTGACAAGAAGAGAAAGTTCTTAACTGATTTTTTGAGTCAAAGTAATTATCTAGCCTCTGCAGGCAGGTCCTCATTCTTGAAGCATAATAAATAAATAAATAAATAAATAAATAAATAAATAAATAAATAAATAAATAAATAAATAAATAAAATAAATAAATAAATAAATAAATAAATATCCCTGATGTACCGTGTTTAGGGAAAAAGCTAAACAACTCCAAAGAGACTTTGTTTTCCAGATTTAAATGTAGTAACTTCAGCACCATTTATGTGTTTGCAGATAATTTAGAGTAACTATTAAGCTTCTGTAACTCATCAGGGACATATGTTAAGGCTGTTTTATGGAAATTGTTACTATGAAGCACTCAACAACAACATTTCACTTGTGCCTGCTACTCTTGTGGTTGTTGCCATTCTCCTTCTAAACTAAAGAGCAACATACAACCCTTGAAAAGCTCGTGTTATTCTAGATAGCATAGGGTTTATGAAGTTGCAGCACCTGCCCATTTTGTCACTTTCACAGCTTGCTCTGAAAATCACTAAATAAATTATACTGAGGGAAAAAACACCTGAAATGTTATGTACTCATTTCAGAGTCTTAAGGACCAGGAGCAACATTTTAGACACTAATCTTTCTTTCATCTTAACAGTCATCTAAACATCTTTGCTGCACTATCCTCCAGTCTAGTCAAAAGCAATATTTACTGCACTAACCCTATCATGATACACCCCATATATTATGAAAGGCATTCCACTACATAATGCTGAAAAAAGAAAAAAAGTTAATAATAATAATAATAATAATAGTAATAATAATAATAATTAAAAAAAAAACAGCCAGAAAAGCCCCTTATAGTATTGCCTTGCTTGCATTCAGAAAACTGAAAATTCTTAACTATTTCCTAAATTCCTAAATTATTCTATTGCTAAAATTCATATTTTAAGAACAACTGGTTAAAACAAGAGTACTTTAATATCATTTGTGTATTGGTTCTACTGTCCAATTAACCAAATCTCTTTGTTAGAACAGTCTAATCCTGTCATCTTGATCAAGCATCAGCATAATAAGCAATAGGTCTTTGTGTAGGGAAAATAATGTGAATACCTAATTTTGTTTCTCAGTATCCTGAAAAAATTAGAAATTGTTTTGAGGGCTGATTGATTTGAATGATTGATTCCCATTATTGAAGGGGTTAGTCATATATACACATGAATCAGGTGAACAAGATGCTTAGGATTTTGATGACTTTCTCAGAAAGTTACAGATCATGAGGTTTTTTAAGCCTAAGTCCATAGTATCAATGTCCATAAGGGAAGTTCTGGAAGTTATTTCAGAAAATGTCACACTTGGTCACGTGCTTTGTGTATACCCTCAAAGGCTAAATGCCCCTGGAAAAACTGAAGACTTGAGAGTGGCTGTAAATCCCGATAAGAGAACTTCTCTTATCTGTATCTCTGATCAGCACAGTGTAAGGAGAGGCTGTTATTGTAGATTGCTCTCTGTATTCTCTATACTTAAGCCTTAGCTTAAAAATTTCTTTGCTTTCTTCTTCAGTTTGGCCTGGCCCATTCAGATCTTGTCTCAGTGCTTCACTAGATCATTCAGCTGTTCTTAACAGGCACATTAATATCATGAATACTTTTCAAGGAGATCAAAACCATTTTTTTGCTGGTCCTTGTCTCTTTCAGGTATCTACTTTCTTTGTAGACTGATGGTGTTATTCATTAGTTTTCTTCACAGGAAAAAATTGAAATTATGTGCCGTTCACTTTCCTGACATATACTAGAGAAATGGCTTTTACTGCACATTCTCATGGGAGTAATGTAATAAAAAATCCACTTTGGGGCTAACCTATTTGAATCGGTCCTCAGAGCCTCTAGATATATTCCTGCCATTTGTATCTATAGACTTTCCATCCTTATCTTCTAAATAAAATTGAAAATATAACTTGTTTAATTTAGCTGAAGGCCAATTTAATGCTGCACAACTATTGACCTGAGAATTTAAATTTAAACCCTCTCATCAGAGAATAAGTACAAGATTTTTAGCAAAATCCTGCCTACAGGTTTAGCATGTGATAAATGGAGCAGAGTGTTCCAATCACTTTTTATTTTATGTGGATAATAATCCTCTGTGATCAATTTCCCCTCATTTATCTGTCTCCCTAATATGTGTATTCTGACTACTCTTTCTTGCATCTTTTGCTTAGATTCTTCATCTTCTCTATGGCACTTGGTTTCAACACTATTAAAATTTATGGACTATAGAAAATTATTTCAGATTACACCCTTTCCTCAGTTTGCCACAATGATGTGCATGATTATACATTCAAATGATTTATATTAAAAGGTTTCCTAAAATATCAGATTACATTCCCTACTCTGAAACATTGTCTCCCATTAATTTTTAAGGAAAGTTTTTCTTGAAGGTGTGACTATGATGTAACATTTGCTTCTCTGTGGTCAAATTTACAACATTAAAAAGAAAACAATTCATTACGGTAACATAGTTAAGGTGAAGAGGAAGAAAAAGAAGTCAGCAGGTACAGATGTATTCAACTGAAGTACTATAACATTCATTATTAAGGATGAAGGAGAAACCAAAATATGTATCTAAAATGATCATTAATAACATTTTATAATTCCATTAAAAAATGTAGGTCTCTAAAACCTTACTCATCCAGTATCTGATGTATTGTAAATTTCAAATTTTTCTACACACTTGAGAGCTGGAGGACATTTTGTTTACCATTATGGTCAGAAAAAATTAAAGAAATAACAGGAATTTTCTGTCATCCAAGAACAGCAAACCATGTGGAGTAGGATACTTATATGAATCAAGGAATTAGGTATAAGAAACTTGTTTTCTTCTGCTATGTTCTGACACTGACCTTCAAAGTAAGTGCAGCTCATCCCACGAGGGAATCATCAGCTAATTTTATGAGGCTACACCCCATTCTACCCAATTCCATTGTCAAGCCATTAACCAAAAATACTCAATAAAACTGAAAGATGTCTTCAGAATATATTATCTCCTCACTTGGTACTACAAAAATGTGATTTGAATTTTGTAATTACTTGTGGATTTGCCTTTTCCTGCCTACACTTCAGCTGCACATTAACCTGTTTGTAAGACGACTCTTTCTTGGGAACTCTAATCACGTAGCTCCTTAGAAAATTAGTTTTGCAAAGTCACCAAGGTCTTGCTGGTGCACTAATTGGTGGCTTTATGGGTATCTGTACCCCTGCTAGTAGTAGAAAAAATGCCCTTAAATAGCTTTGCAAAGCAAGAACTTGTACCTGCATTAATAAATAAAGCATTCACCCACTCATCTTAGGCCAGTTACAAAGAACTTAATTTATCATTTGGCTTCAGATTTTGATATTCAATCATAACTTCATTACATGAATTACTAATACATTAAATCTCACAGTATGTGTAAAGGGCTCTACCAGAAAATGAAAGTAACTTTGCTAGAAGACTACAGAAAGAAACATTAAGAGAGCAGGAGTTTAATGAGAAAACTCTAGTCCAAGTGGAAAATAGGTTTATTTTATAAAAAGAAATTATTCTATTTATTCATTTAAAAAATAAACAGTGAGATACAGTGGTACCAATAGATAACAATAACATCCAGCAGAATATTCTCTGTAGACCGAGATGTTCATTGTGAATGCTGTGTCCTTACATCATAGCTAGAGAAAGACAATTTTGTCTTGTTTGCAAAACAACCAGTTAGACATGAACAACAGGCTGGGCTTTGCTTCACAAGTTATTTTACTTGAATTAATAGCTGAATTACTCGTGACATGAGAATTACCTGAAATCAGAGTTCATATTTAACAAATTCAGTAGGCGATCAAGTGTTCACTAATATATTTAATAGTAGCAATTTTTTTATAGCTTCTAGAAAAGACTTCAAACATTATAATTTTGTTGAGAGCTATTCCAGTCAGGCCAGTTTTACGTTACCTTTTCAAATTTTCTTTCTCCATTTTCTTTTTAATATTTATCATTTATTCTAACACCAGATCAATTTTTATGTAGTCTTTCTATAACCAAGTATAGTGGATGGTCAGTCTGATTGGATATTCAGAGAATCAAGTCAAATTTGTTGTCTTTATTACACATTGAACTACATTAGCTTACTTCATGAACAGGATAGATTATATGGGGTTTTTTATGGATAAGAATTAAAAGCTGGCCCAAAATACAATTTGTCTTTAACATAATGTGTTTGGTTTCTTTCTTTATGTGTGTGTGTGTTTTGGTTTGCTTGTTGCATGTTTCAACAGTGTGGCTGCCCAAAGACAAGTTTTTCAGTTCAGTTGCAGCCAACTTCCAGTGACTCAAAAGTGTGAGTATACTTTGTGGTAATGCTTAGTTCTCAGTCTTGTTCTTCTTATTGCTTGCTACTACAAAAGATGTTTTATGACAGATTAAGGGAACCTTTTTCCTCTCCATGTACATTGAAGCTTTTAAGCTTCACTTTTGAAGTTTCAGCTGTTTCCTTGATCTTGGACACTTTGTCATGTGCTTTCATACTTTTTTATTAAGTCAACCTTCAAATTACCTTCCCCTTCAAAGTTTTGAAACTTTCATAGAGAAGTCAGCCCACTTTTGAAATTTTCCATGGAGGACAAAAGTAGGGGCAAAATCATTAAAAATATTGTCACTGGGAAGCTCAAAGGAAGCTATTATTCAATGGCATCAAGCAAATGCTACATTTGTTTCAGAATATGGATGATGATCAGACTTCAAGAGGGTTTCTGAAGATAAAACTCTCTAACTCTTCAAAGATAGATTTTAAAATGCAAACTTCTACAGCATAACAGGTGATTAAAAAATGAAAACTCTCAGATTTTAAAAACAGTTATTATCTGAAGTGTTCCTAAGTTAGTTCCTAGTGTAATTCCAATGGACATGGATTAGATGGAGTGTATCTTTTCCAGAATACATTCCAAAAAATGTTTTTAAAATTTTTTAGTCCATTAACATCTATGTGACTCTGTGGAACTGTATCAGTCAGTTTTTTTCAAATCAAGATAGCTATGCAGTATTAATATTAGCGGAAGCCTGTGCAATTGTTTGTCATCAGTGTTTCATCATCAGGTTATGTGAATTCCTACAGTAAAGATACCAGGTTATTTTTACAACATTTATTTTATGCAGAACAGATGGCATTATGTTTTGCTCCTTAAGTCTTCATTAACTTAATTTCTTGTAGCTGTCTCATATCTTTGTGTGTCATTACGGACAGTGCAGCAGAGATTATTCCCCTCCACATTTTCAAAATTTTGGCAAAATGTGTGTATTTTCTGTAGTCACACTCTTCCATTTGAATCCAAGAATGCTTCTAACATGTCAGTCTGAGTAGGAAAAAGCAAGAGAGCAAAAAGGTGAAAAACTGAAAGAACAAGTGAGTGAAAGAAGGATAAGGAAGTTAAGATAATATTCAGACCATGGTCAAAGATTCCTTTATATCTGAGCCTGAGCTTTTGGCATCTCTCAAAAAATCTAGAAGTCAAATCTGGTTCTAAACAGCCCTCATCTTCTAAATTTTAAAGGACCTGGAATCTTTGCTCTTATGTTCCCCTGTCCCGAATTTTAAGGACTGCAATATCATATTTAGTATTGCTGATTCTTAAAGTCAAAATGAATCCAAAGTGTGTGATCCATACACACAACTCTAAATCTGGCACTCCAGGTTTCTGCTTGCTGCCAGCCTTCACAGGATTTATGTTGCAATCCATTCCAGAGCAATGAGGGATTCAAACAATAAAATAGAAAGCTGCAATAAAAGCAGCCATCTTGAACCAGTGTATCATTATAGCATAAATGAAGGTGCTTGAAAGATTTTTGTGCCCTTTTTTTTTTTCAAGCACCACAGTTTTAATGAAATTATATTCCAATTTCTAAATGAAAAGGGAAACTAATTGAATTTTAGGGAAAGCCCTCAATATCTCAATATTGGTGATACTTTTCATTTTTGTTCAGTTACACATTAGCTGACCCAAATATCATAGGAAAAATAGTTGTCCTTTTATCCCTGCATTCAATTCTATGGGTTAGTGGACTCTACATCCCAAGAAGTATCACATTTCCTGCTTCAATTTCTATAATGTATTATTAAAATACATTATTAAAATAAGACGTGGAAATATGACGAGGTGAAAATATTTTGCAAAGCGTTAGGACTGTTTCAATCAGCTGTGCTTTCTGAAATCTGAAAGACAAATAGTTCAGCAATTACTGCTATATAAAAAAAGGCACAATGAAAAAAAAGGCTGCAGATGGAATAATTTGCTCCATTCACTGTAAAGTACACCACAAATAAAGACGAGATCCACAGAAATTCATGTCTTAATCATCATAAATATTTTCTGCATCTAAATTAGCCTGCAGGCACATACATCTTTACATATGTTTTAACCATCATATTAATTATAATAGTCTTAATCCTCAAGATTCATTAAATAATTTTATGTATATATTGTGCATATTGGTTACATATATTAGTTAAGAAATCTTTGAAATTCCTTATTTGATATATCAGTTCTCATTAGAAAATTTTGAAAGGTGCCTTTCCTCCAGAAAAACAAAAACCCAAAACGACCGTGCAAAGTCAAATTACATTTTTCTGTTTTCCAACTTCTCAGCTGAAGAGCTGTTTAAAATAAAGTTGAAAAAATACTTATATTCTTGGAAGAGTAAACAGACAGCTAGACTGGGTAAGGAGTATGGGTGTACTTAGTGATTGTCTACTTTTACAGGGGCCTAAGTCATCTTGTGTAAGCACCATGCAAGCATAATTTTACAAGTGGATGAAAAACTAATGCTAGACATTCATTAAACTGATCCCATCAAATCTAGGAAACAGAGCACAACTCTTTGCTGAGTTTTGTTTTTGCAATTAAAGAACCTATTCAGGTATCTAATGGATTCCTTGTTGCTTGAACTCTAAAATCCAGAACAGTGCATCTTCCTCATAAATTTTCTATTTTTGCAGCAAATAAAAATTTCAAAGTATTTAAAATTAGCTGGTAAAATTATGGGTACTGTAGGATGCAAGGACAAAGATGTCTTCAGGCAGGATATCTCTATCCAAAGCTAAAGACACATAATCAGCCTGAGCAACTCAGTACTAAAGGAAAGGGAAGAAAAGGTGTGACATTGCTCTTTCCATGGAAAACACTAACATATAAATCCATAAAAATAATATGTGTCTTTTTTTCTCAAAATTTAAATCAATCTTTCAGTCAAAAAATGATATATCACTATTCAAATATGCTTCCTAATGCATTACTGTGGCTGTATTCTTTGTGCATCTCTTCTCCTTTACTGGTTACATTTCTCCTCAGACTCTACTTCTCTTCTTGTACAGACAGCCTTCCCTGGACCAGAGCAGTGATGCAGTACAAGAGATGTTACCTGGGACCCCCTCCACCAATTCATAGTTATAACATTACCACCGCATCTTTACTTTTCTCCCACAGGTTTTCCTCTAAGTCACATTGGGTTTATTCATTTTATCTCATTTATTCTTAATATTATTTTACAACAGTGTTTGGGTTGTTCTATCTGCTAGGAAGCTCTAGAGGAAAGAGAATGATATAGCTCAATTTTCCTGCAATTCTTGCACATCAAAAATAAAAGAAATCTTTATTTAGCTGTATTAGAGAGGAGAAGGATTTTCTCCAATGTCTAGCAATTGTAAATCATTCAAATACCTTGAGGAAGTTTGATTTCTCTCTACATTTTAATTAATTATCAACAAAAAGTTTTATGAGATTATTTTTATGTAATGGCAGGTAGCTGCAACAAGAGAATCGAGTAATTAATTGGTGGTGAGTTGCTTCTGAAAAGCGAAAAATTTTTGCCAAAATTTTCACCAACCCCTAACGTTTCTCAGGATTAAATGTAGACTTGGATACTGCTCATCTCGTGGTGTGACACTACATCTGGAACAGGCGTCCTACAGGTCCCTCACTTCCCTTTTACTCATCTTCAATTAGTTTCAAAGAATGTTGTTAATATTCAGGCTCATATAGTCTTATTTCTGTCTATTTGATAAAGCCCTAATTAACAGCCCTTTCCTGACCTTTCTGTATGCTTCTGAAGGTCCTTTTGCTGCTTGCTGCTTTGTTAAACTCTCCATTGAGTTTCATTTAACAGTCAACTTAAATTTCTGGTGTACTTTGGCACACAGCACAGAATGTCGTCAGTGACCTTTCATTTTCCTAACACCTACAATAGCCAACAAAATTCCAATAAAATTCCAACAAGAAGCAAAGAGCAGTATAGAAGCTAGCTTTCTTAACATAAAAGCAATGAATAAGGACAGAAAAGCACAAGGTAAAATGCTGTCATTGACTTTCCAGGAGAGTTAATATTTGTAAAACAAGAAATTTCAAGTTTGCTCTGAGGGAAGGAGGCTAGATTTTTGGTGTGTGGTGGCGAAACCTCTGGTGCACAGAAGACAGAGAGGGTGACACAAGCCAGGCTTTGAGTCAGATAAGAAGCAGACTCTGCAGGGACAGGATAGTGCTTTTAATCATACCAATTTTCCTCCCTTACAGCCCACCCCCTGGGAAGGTCACACACCAGACACCAGGATATTCTCTTTCACACATAGGCCTAATAATAAAACTCGAAAAGGCCTCATACCTGCTTTCCATTGCAACCAAATTGTTCTAAAATAAAACTTATATATATATATATATAAATGCTGATCATTCCATGTCATTTCACTCTGATCCATCCCAAGGGATCTATTAACAAGAACCTGGGTTACCCTTGTCTTCAGGGGTGGATCATAGCAAGCAGATGCCCTCCAGTATTATGTTAAAACATGCTGAGCTAGCCTAATAGCAGACACATGGCCTGTGTATGTTCTTCCCATAATATTTTGTACATTTCTTGACGTATGTAACACAGCAAAAATGTCAAAATCCTGCAAAGTCTTCTAACCTTGCTGTAGCCACTGGGTCTGAGACTGGACTGCCATCACCCTCCACTCCCTCCAAGAGCTTGGCAACTGCCCTCTCAGTTCTTCCAGCACCCTAAAAGTACCTCTTTGTCAGCTTGGGCAGAAAGCTCCTGAAAAGCTTGCTTGACATTCAACATCCAAGAGCAAAGCAGTGCACTCTATTTCCACATGACCAACTGCAGCCACTCTAAGACAAGCACTACCACAGGGACTTCACAGATATGGTGTTTGACAGTGACAAATCTATTGAGATCACAAGTGGTCTATATGTAAGGGTTTCTTGTACTAGCTTTGCTATGAATCAACTTCTTTCTTCACTTTTGCAAATATAGGATGAATGTTAATAGTAAAAGCCACACCTTTCTGTAGCTAATACCATTTTTTCTAAATTTGTTTTTCAATAGCAAAAAAAAAAAAAAACAACAAAACCAGAACAGATGAAACCACTATTATTACACAGGTTCTGAATTTTTTCAATGGGAATATGTCTTAATGGGATTAGGGGATGAAGATCCCTGTGGCAGCAAAAAGGCTAGGGTTTTTTATATGTTAGAAACCACAGAACTGTCAGTGAATTGCCACACAGAAATTAAAGCCTCTCGTCTTCTGACAGCAGTCATTCATATAAGTTGTATACTCAGGTCTCACTGTTGGAATCGGCCTTGCTTAATATCTTGATCAATGATCTTGACCGGGGGATCAAGGGCACCCTCAGTAAGTTTCAAACTGGATGGAAGTGTTGATCTGCTGGAGGGTAAGAAGGCTCAAAAAAGGGATCTGGACAGGCTGGATCAAAGGGCTGAGGCCAAATGCATGCATTTCAACAAGGCAAAGTGCCTGGTTCTTGTGTCATAACAACCCCATGCAGTGCTACAGGCTGGGGGCAGAGTGGCTGGAAAGCTGCCCTGCAGGAAAGGACCTGGGGGTGCTGGTTGACAGGGCTGAACATGAACCAGAAGTGTGCCCAGGTGGCCAAGGAGGTGATGGCATCCTGGCTTCTTTCAGCAATAGTGTGGCCAGTAGAACCAGGGCAGTGATTGTCCCCCTGTACTCGGCACTGGTGAGGTCACATCTCAAATCATGTGTTCAGTTCTGTGCCCTTCACTGCAAGAAAGACATTGAGGTGCTGGAATGTGTCCAGAGAAGGGCAATGAAGCTGGTGAAGGGTCTGGAGCACAAGTCTGATGAGGAGAAGCAGAGGAAGCTGGGTTGTTTAGCTTGGAGAAAAAGAGGCTCAGGAAGAACCTTATCACTTTCTACAATTACCTAAAGGAGGTTGTAGTGAGGTGATGGTTTTTCTATTCTCCCAAATAACAGGCAATATGATAAGAGGAAATGCCTTCAAGTTGCACTGGGGAGGTTTCAGGAAAAATTTCTGCACCTAAAAGGGAGTCAGACATTGGAACCGACTGCCCAGGGAAGTGGTTGAATTGACATCCCTGGAGGTATTCAAGAGGCATGTAGATGTGACGTTTAGGGACATGGTTTAGTTGATGGACTTGACAGTGCTGGGTTAACAGTTGGACTTGATGATCTCAATAGGTCTTTTCCAACTTGAATGATTCCATGATTCAAGGAAAACACCTGCAGAATGTTCCTCTAGTCTCCTTCCTGCCTCTTCCCTACAGAGGTTTCCTTTTATCACTCCCAAAGCTGTCAAGCTTCTGTGGAAATAATCGTGTTTGAAAGTTCTGGGGTTAAGAACAATACCTTGTTGCGTCACGTCCCAGCAGACACATGCTAAGCAATTTATCATGGTCCACGCAGCAGTGTTATACTATCTCATACTAAATGCAAGACCTTTATCTAAAAGTGTGATGCTATGTGTGGTTAGTGAATTTGGTTTCAATTACCATGTATTTATTCATGTCTTTGTTTCAGTGTTAATCCTCTCCATCAGATCGCTTTGCGAAATATTGCTGTACAAATGCCACTTTATGCTAATTAAAATGAAAGATTTCAGCTATTGTTTATTTATTAATTCAAGCAAAGTGCTTGTAAATAAGACAGAAACAGGGCAGGGGGATAGAGAAAACTAATCCAAAATTTGCATTAGACTTGCAAATTATTTCTGCAGATTGTCAACTTTTGTGCATGGAAATTAATAGTTTGTAGCAGAGTTAATTATTTCCTCTTAGAAGAAATCATTTATTGGAGACTAATTATAAATAAAAAATAACTGATACAGTAATAATGTTAATAAATACACCAAAAATAACATTGTTTTGTGGATTACAAAAAAAATCCCCAAAAACATAGCTTCTGGTAGTGATTATCTAAATTTTCACTGGTTTGTATAGTATAGTGTCTGTGTAGTGACTTGGCTGCTGTTGCTGGAATATGTAAAGAAGTTAATGAAGTTATTGTGTTTATTGTGTGCAAATCCTAAGGGGTTTTCCCTGTTTCTACCAGCCTGTTTTTTATGGGCATAAATATGATATGTATGTGTGTATACATGTACACAGACACACTCCTGAACTGCAGAGTTTGTCTATATGGAGCTTACACACATGATTTAGCACAGACCCTTCCTGACATTCACATCTGACTAGTGCAGCATTTCTTTTCTGCTGCTCCTTTTTAAAGACAAATACCAGGAGGGAATGATGAGGAATGCACAAACCTGACAACAGAAGATTGTCTAACAGAATGGACTCGGAGGCAGAAGACGGCTACTCAGCAGGGCAAACAAATTCTTTCTTTCTTCTCTTTACTCCAGAAAGGTTATTAACAGTCAGATCACATACAGCATAGATTCCCATTAACTATTTTAGAGAAAAAGAGGACAATGAAAACAGTCTTGAAGCCTGAACATAAAATTTCACAGTATGAAAAAGATAGTGATTTGCAGGAGAGCGATTTTCAAGGCCTTGAAAGACCAGACAAACTCAAAGGAATATCCAAATGCAGCAAAGAAATGCAGCCTGAAAACAAACATACAAATCCAAGGATCTTTAGCTTCCTGCCAGTCAGGACTACTCAGTATTACAGCCATATCAGTACAACATTTCTCTGTGTTTAGTCTAACCAAAAGACAGGACACGTCCACCTTATGAGCAAGGGAAAATCTAATGACAAACCCCTCTATATTCTGGCAAAGCATGCTACATTGTCCGCCCATGTGTATAAAAAAAAATCCACCTGTATAACTAGTAAGCATTGCATTCCTACCCAATTTTGAGGAACTCCTCCCTGAAAATAAGGTTGAATTTATTCTTCTTTGTATTTTCTGGATTGCAAATTTATTTAAATTTATCAGTTTTCCTTTGAGCCTCTTGGCTGTGTTGCAGATCCTAAACTCGTTTCTTCCAGAATGCCTGTTGTTAAGACAGGTGGATCCTATTTACTAATGTCCTTAATTACACAAGCGTATAGCAGAGATCCTTTGTCTTACTTACATAAATGAAGAAACAGTATTATTGCAGTCCCACAATAAGGATTTTTCTGTGGCTTTCAGATAACTGCCTTCACCAAATGAAGTTACATCATAATTATAAAAATGGATTTTTTTAAAAGAAGAACCAGATCAAGTAGTAATTTTCTATTACTGTATATGCATTCGGGTATGAGAATTCAACTCATACCTTTTCTACATGTTTGCCTCTAACTAGAAGATCATACTTACAAGGAAGACTGATCACTCATCTGTATCACTCTGGTTTCTTTTATCCTTGTGGCTCTTTTTTTGTCTGGGTTTCTCAATCAGTTACAGCAAATCGCAGATTTTAGAGAGCCAGGAAAACTTCAGCTATGTTTACTTTTGGCATTGCTTGTTTCTAAAGTGTTAATGGATTTAATTTTTGGTAATGAAGATGTCACTAGAGTGCCTTACCCTATTGTTTTGCATTTTATTGACATTTTAAATTCAGAAAATAAATCTGGTATATTCAAGCATATTTTATCACATGGAACCTTCTAGTCAAATCCTCCAGACTAGAGCAGCATTCTATTGTTCATTTTCTCATTTGGAACAGAGGATTAAGAAAATTCTATGAGAAAAGACAGAGCAATGAAGGGATCGGGAAACTGACTAAATGCTGATAATACTGAAAGATTGACAAATCAGTGGCATTGTACATGAAACTAAAACAAAGGGCCTAGAGCAAAAACAGTGAGGTAAAGGACACTAGAAAGGAGTCTCCAGTCTTGCTATCACTGTTAAATGGCAGAAAAATCTTAAGTCTGCTTTTAGTCTATGCGTCTATAGGTTAGCTCTGATTGAATACTTGAAGTGATGGGACCACCACGACCATCTTTTTCTCTAGTGTTCACACTTTCAAAATGCTTGACATTTTAGCACTGTATTTACTTGTTCTATTTATGTTAATCATCTTAACACCCTTGTCTTTCAGTGTCCTTAACTGAGAACACTGTCCTAAGGCCTGAATCTTATATACATGTAGCCTCCAGAGAACAATATGCATAAATCACTGTTAACTGTAGCTGTCCCCTATACACACTGAAATGAACAAAATTCCTTGTTCAGCTCTATAACATAAGATTTAATTGAAGCCATGAAGGCAAATTCTGCAATGTAATTGCAATATGGCACTTTGAATCATTTGCATATATCAATATGATTGAAAATGGAGGGTCAAACATGTTTCGAATAACAGGCTAAATGTAGAATAGGAAGCAGAAAGCAAGGACCTGAAAATAACAAGGAGATACAGTTGTCAACTACAGTAAGGAGAAAAGTGTAGAGAGATTCAAGTAACAAGGTTGGTAGCCAAGTTCCTGTTTAAATGACTGTGTTGTCTACAGGGGAAGGAGAACAGGTGTTTAAAAGTTTCCGTACTTGGTACTGAGTTTTTATTCATTTGTTATTTAATCAGAAGGACCTCTAAGTCAGTCATATATGAGTATTGAACAAGGTTTTCATGTGTACATAGGTCAAAAATCTTTCAATGACTATCTGTAGATGAAAAATAGCTTGAGTTGAAACCTCAGTACACAATATTCAGAAACAACCACCAAACAAAATCTTCTTCTCCATTTAAACAAAGATCATAGTGTTGTGTATATATTAGCTATATTTTAGCTTTAGGCATTAAAAAAAATTGCTTTTACAGAACTGGTACTTATGGAATTGATCTGAGGAAATGGCAAGAAACTCAGCTGTGACATGATTTTCAGAAATTCTGCAAGCTTATAATGGATTCAACACCTTTTATGGCCAGTGGCCTCTGGATATGAAATACTGTAGAGAGAAAACAGTTCTCTCTAAGATTGATTTTTCAGAAAAAATTTGTGCCCTGAGGACCCTGAACAATCACCAAGCAAATATTTTATTTCATATATTAATCCCTGCCTACTAGCTTCTCAGAATTTACCAACTAATTTATACTATTTGCAACTTACACAACAGCAACCTGTTCTGGATTGTAGTCTTCCCAAAAGTTTGAGTAAATCGAAAAATGTCAAAACTAAGGAGCATGTGACTTAGAGTAACTTAAAATAACTGTGACACCTTCTGCCTCAAATCCTTCAAATTGTGCCTTCTACAAATAATTTCTGGAGCCAGTAATGTCATGCAAGATTAAATAGTTGGATTTCTGGGAATGAATTTAAGATCTCAAAAAAGCAAGGTGCCTACACACCACATTTATGATTATACATTTCTTTGAATACCCACACAAGCAAACCACAGTCTTCATTTCTGTATCAGGTGTATTGTACTATATCTCTCCAGTATATCTACTTCTTTTTTCATTTTCTTACTGCAGTTAGTTCTACACCATTTGAATTTGGGCTTTGTTAAGAACAACATTTGGGACCTGGCCAGACTTCTAAAAAAATAAACAGAAATAAAAGGTACTAGTTTAGTTTAAATAGATATAATGCTTCCTCTTACAGCTTTACTACAAGCACAAATATTTATTTTTGTGGTTTCATTTATTACATATATGTACCACAAAAGAGATACATAAACGACAGTGACAATGGAATTTCCAGTGACACAATAATACTTCTAATTGTTTCTGACATAATATGCAATTTTAAAATATTTGATGACTGTCAAAATAAGCTTAAAGGTCTGAACTCTTCTTCTTGAGTAGAAGAAGGTTTTTTGAAAAGTAGTCTCTATAGAGAAAGGAAGGAAGGGCACCTCCAAAATTCCAATTTCTAATTTGTTTTTCAATTCTTATTAAAAAGAATTGTTTCTTTTCATTATTCATTTTTACAGGCCCCTGAGACTGCTTTTCAAATTTCTAAAGAAGCAGTGCTGCAATTCAAAAAAGACATCTAAAAGTAATAAGAAGCATTCAGTTTTACAATAATTCCAATAATTAAGTAATCAGCTTTGCCAACCTCAATTTAAATTAGATTAGTTACGAGTGATGTTTCTTCTTCCCCTTGGTCCTATCAAAATAAGCACCATGTTTCTTTAAACGAATCTTGCTGATAATACATACCTGTCATGCCATTCCCTTTGAGTGCTTGGGGAAATAAAAATTCATGGCAATTGATTGCCCTGTGTAGCCATGGCTCCAGATGCCCTTTCAAATATTCATAAAGATCTTAAAGGGGTCCCTGTGGATCCCATTTGTCTGCTGTATATTTATATATCTCTCCAGTCTTCAGGAAAATTGTCAAACAAAAGTCACTTTTGCAGTTAGGTATTATTGACTCTTTCTACCTTGTAGATTTTTGTATTCTCATGTTGTGTACTGTGAGTGAAAAATGGAACAAGATGAAGAAATGTTTATGAATATCATAGACCAAGTGTTAAGAGTTCGTCATTAAAGTTGGGGGCTTGAAAGCTCTAATAGATCATAAATGGATGAAATGAAAGGACATAAATGTTAAAATTGGAGTCAAATGGAGCAAAAGCTGAGATAAAAATAAAGGACCAAAATGTCACATTTGTACTCAAATTCAGACCACTAAATTCAGAGCTACATGCCTGCTGAGCATTCAAAACTTCACACTGAGATCAATGTAGAGATTGAGTACAAATGTAAAGCAATTTTTTAAAGTTTAACCCTCTTTTGGAAAATATTTCCATGTTATGAAGTGTGTGACACATATCTCAATCAGCTGGCAATTTCAGGGATCTTCCTTTCCTCTCACTATCCCTAGTAAGTTATCCATTTTCAGATTCTGAAGAAAGTTGAGAACAACTTTTAATCCCTTCTTTAAATGCTTTGTCTTATCTGTTCTGTTCAAAAAGTCATGGAGTGGAAGCTGCTCATCCAATCTCATAGAAACATCCCTACCAGTTTGCAGTAAGAAATTCTAGCCACACAGCAATTCAGGAGTTAGCAGACAGTTTCCATTTTCGCCTTTCAAACTAAATGAGATTTTCAGCTTCTATTTGCTTCTGTATTTTATAGAATATTCCCAAACAGTGTTTAAAAAAATGTTCTGAGTAGAAACTCAGAGTGGTCCCTGAACTCTTCAATCCTTACCCTGTTCTGCAGCAGCTGCAATTAACTTGGACAGACCATCACTGTTGACACTGCTCCCATATCCTTGCTCCAGCAGAGCATGACAACAGGAGTGCAACAGAGAGCCAGAACCTGGTCAGGAAATGACTGTTGTCTGTCACCAGTCGTTTCCATTCTGCTGCTTAAGTAATGACTGCAGTTCAGAGTCCAGGAGTTAATTGAAAATGTAGAAGCTCTGGTATCACCTATGAAGTAATAGCATAAGCTAAGCTAATGCCCATAATACAGAACACTAATGAAAGGCAATTATGTGTCATGATGCCTGTCACAAATTTGTACCATTTAGAGCTATGAGTTGAAATATTAAATTTTAAGCATGTCGTCATCAGTATACGTTAAGATAGATATCAGAAGATTTATTCTGAGACTTAGTGTTATACAATGGATTCTGCAGGCTTTTGCCAAGTGATTTTTCACAGTCTTAATAATAAAAATATAATTTATGAAAGAGATTTCAAAAAATATCAATAGAATGGAGAAGAGAGGAGAGGAGAGGAGAGGAGAGGAGAGGAGA